>CM039095.1:12810675-12893609 GCA_022113865.1 Chimonanthus praecox | reverse complement strand
GAAGCTGGATGTTGGAACTGCAAAGGAAGAAGGAGAAAGAAGGAGAGAGAAGGAAAGAAGTGGAAGAATGATGAGGAAGAGGCAAAGGATTTACAGAATTCTCAATTCGATTTGAAAGAGAGGAGCGGCGATAGAGAAGAGCGAAAACATGGGTTTTATGTTAGGTTTTGCGGAGAAACGAAGGCCCCACGTGAAGTTAGGGTTTTGCCGAAAAATGGGGTAATGCGTTTTAAATTACGGTTTTGGGGAGAAATGGGGGTCTCATTTAATCGGGGGCCTCAGGCCGTCGCCTAATTTGTCAAACGGTCAAGACAGCCCTGTCCATGAGACTGCAACTTCAATGAATACTGCAGCTATTTGCAGTAGGAATTCACACAAGCAATTCACGATTTGCTTAGAGGAAAACAAAACTCAAATTTTATTAATCAAAATCTCCACTTTACTCGTTGATTACAAAGCTTAAATAAAGAAAAAAAAAAAACTACCGACGAAAGCCGACCCTTCCATACACGACTTTGACTCAAATAACAACTTCTAAATCTAGACCTCTTAAAATTGGAATTAGAAAGAAATAAAAATACATAACCTAAAGTTTCCACCGTATGACACACTAATCCTATACTAATTAGGACTGTCCACAAGTTGAGAATAATCTTGCTGATTCACACAGGTTCTTGCTTTCAATTCATTGGGCCTGACTTCGATGTGCCTGGTTGCAAAGCTGGATTGGCAGCTTGTTGGGCCAAGGCTTGGGCCTAATCTTGGACTTGACATATGAATTGGGCTTAGACCCACCTTCACTTATGCGCACATCAAATTGCCTTACTATCTTCATCCTCATAACTCAGAATTCTATCTATCTGAACTATTTTCCCTGTATTTTTTCTTATTTGATAAAACCTTGTTAACATTCCTAAAAAGAGCTTCCAAATCAGCCTACATAGATCAAAATAGTTTTGAAAAAAAATAAATTATTCTCAGCACAGCTATGCTATTAATGGAAGTTTTAGATTTGATAACTAAACTTTGGTATCTTTTTTAAAAGAAATGTGATGTTATATTGGACTTATATTATTTTGATAGCAAATTCTAATATTATAGAGAAAAGAAAAAGTAATGGAGAAGGAAATACAGAAGAGGTGGCAAAAAGTAACATAAGCCAGTTAAATAATTTGTGAAAAATATGCTGCAAAAATAATACATTATTACGTGCACAAATCAAATATACATGTATATTTGTATTTTTGTAAATGAAGATCAAAATAATAATTTTGCAAAAATAATTTTATGCTGAAGGTTGTTAATTTAAAAAATTGTCAAATTTATTTATTATTTTCTTAAAAATATACTGACGATAATAAAAAATTGTACTTTTTTATTTTTATCTATCATGTAACTACTCTTTGGCTTGCATTTTCTAAAAAGTCAAATGTATTATTATTAGTTTATTATATCCTTTGCTTATATATATATATCGGCCCTTCATCACTCTCAGTTTACTATATTTCTTTTATTAATGACTATTTTTATTATTGTTGGATATATCTCATGAAGATCATATTCTCATTTTGGAAAGAGGGTCAAGACTCAATTCACATTTAAAATTAAGATCTTTCATTATAATTCCAAAGGAGAACTAGTCAAAGAAAATGGTATTTTTGAAAGAAAATACTTACATATTCTTGAAATCAAATGATCTTTACTATTGTTTTCTAATGTTCTTGCTTTAGGGGGTGAAGTTGTCTTAACTATTATTTATTAAATTAATTACATCCTAGGTGACTTTGGGTAGCATTTGAATAAAGAGAGGGTTTTTGAAGGGATTTCCTTGCATTTAAATGAAGAGAGGGTTTTGACCAAAGATGGAATGAAACGACATATACTTTTGTATTAGGTTCTGTTTTCGCCAGTTTCGGTTTGTTTCGGTTGGAACAGGTTTAATATGAGAGACACAGATTAGAATGGCCCGTGTTGGCCCTGCCTGTTTTTCATTATTGATTTCACAATTTTTAAAAATTTATATATATAGATTAAAAACAGATTTAATAACCTACATGTGCATAAAATTACAACAAATTTTAAGCAGCTTTCTCATAATGGGTAAAGTTATTAGGTATTCTTAATCATGGATATCTTGTGATTTCACCACTCACATCAACTAGTTACAAATTGAATTTTAGATTAAAATTTGGTCTATTTGTAGTTAATTAAGTTTACTTTTGTTTCACACGGTTGATATTTTATGAATTTAACAAAAATGGGAAAAAAAAAATGAAATGAGCTTGATGTACCCACATGTTTTGATTTTTTTACTTTTGATTTTGAAATAAAATTAAAATTCAAGCTCACTTCTTGAGTTTTTTTGTGATGGCCAGGCCTAGGCATCCAGGCCCATCAGTTGTTGAAGAGTGCAGAGAAAAGAGAGCTGAGCGTATGGGTGTGGGAAAAGGTTCCACATCGCCTAGGAGATGAAAATTCCATGGGTTTATAAGAGGAAGCACCCCACTACCTAAGCACAACGCATTTTGGGTCTGGAAGTGAGTCGGACCCAATGCAAAGTCATGCGAGTCTTTTTGAGTAAAAAACGGACAATATTGTGTTGGGTCGGGACGGATCGTTACAAATGGTATTAGAGGACGACTCTGGACTTAAGTCGGGTGGATTGTGATGCCCAGGTCCAAATAGCCAGGCTTAGGCGTCTAAACCCAGCAACTGCTGGAGAGTGCAGAGAAAAGAGAGTTGGGTGTGTGGGTGTGGGAAAAGGTCCTAACAATAAGCACAATGCATTTTGGGCCTGAAAGTGAGTCGGGCACAATGTCTCTTTTTTAGTCCAAAACAGACAATATTATGCTGTGTTGGGACGAATCGTTACATTAACCACCCAAAAACACCCTTCTCACCTTTTGCTGAAACTCATCATTAGATCCGACCACTCCTTTGATGAACTTAGGACATGTTCAATTTTTAATATTTTCTGAAAATCATTATTTTGTTTTACGATTGTAACACTTCGGACTTTAGCCATAAGCCTAAAATATATTGTACTTTTTGATTGGATATACGTGATTCATTTGGATTTGTCCCGTAGTTTTTTCTTTTACACTGGAGGATTTGCCATGGAAATCATAGTATAATATGTGTTGCTTGTTTCTTGATATCTTGCTGGATAAATTTTCTATTATTTTTTGTGATTAATTAGCTTGAGAAAATTTTAAATATTAATTTAAAAGGAAATAAATTTATTTGAACTCCAACGTATAGGTTATTAACCTTGGAAGAAATTTAGATAACAAAACTTCAAACTTAAAAAAAAAAAAAAAATGACGAATCAAATAGAAGATTATTAACGTGACTTTGGGTATTATGGCAGACTACTCTTGGGTGGAAGGATGAGAACGACTTTTGCGGTCTTGCCTTGGGTTGGAAGTCTATTTTGTTAACGTGAAATTCGAGAATTGTGCTCCCAAGGTGTACATAATTTCCCTGTCGTCAATGCAGCCCCCAACTGTATTACCAAGCAAGCTTTAGCAAAACGCCTTCCTAATTAAAATATATAAATTGTTGTTAAAAAGAAAAGTGCTATACGATTTAATTTTTGATATGAGGTTGAATGAAGTATGAACCTATAATTTATTTAATTTTTAAATAATTTTTAATTTTTATCAATAGTTGAATTTATTTACATTTCAAAATGAATCACAAATACACTCATGTTTATAGTATCATGAGAATGACATGATAAAAATGTAATTCAAGTCATTTTTAAGAGTGACATGTTACATTCGTTTGACCATTTGCTTTCTAGATAATTTTAAAGAGAATTCTCAAATTTTTATTTAAGAAGACTATTTTTTAAATATTGAAGTGGACTACATATTTTCTAATACAATGAGTACAGAATGTAGTCATGTGATTTTAGATTTAAAGCTTTTTTATTACAAAAAATATTATTTTTCATTACCCATCCTATAAAATTTTGATAATTAGGTTCAGGAGTTTCTCTTGATTTATATCATCTATAAAATCATCTATCTATGTTTTATAACTTTGAGAGATCTATCTTATTATAAATATAGAATCCCTCTAAAAATGGAATCGATCTTCTTGCCCTTGGAGCTACCGTTGTTTGATCTTTTTGGGTAATCAATATGAAACTTATTCAAAATATCTCATTCGTTCCCACATAAAAGATGAAAAAAAGTTTCTAAATTTTAACTGTTTGGTAGGACAAGAAGTGCATTCTTTTTATTATCTCGTGGTAGACAAGTTTTTTTCCCTTAATCTTTAAAAAAAAGATATTTTTTTCTACAATTTTATTTAAGAATTTAAATTTTTAGACCAAATGAATAGACGTTAGACTTGCAACATTTCTATAATAAAATTAAATCATGCATTTTTATTATTCATAAGGAAAAATTATATTTTATAATTTCAAATTCATTGATGAATGATAGATATATAATACCTAGATTTTATTTTGACAAAATATCTATACATGATCATTTCTCAGTAAATTATTTATTAAATAATTTTTCTCAATTCCATACAAAACAAAACTCAAATTGTTAATTATTCTTGATCCATTTATTCAATGCTAATTTCGTTTGTACTAATTTCAATCTACTTATTAATTGAATTTCTCATGTATGTTACCATAACAAAAGTAGAAACAATTTCTACGAAATTACTTCCTTTAAAAAAATTATATTATTTTTAAAAATTACTTTTGAAAAAAAAAACCACCAACTGGTCGTCAATGACGTTATTTTGGTACGGTCACATGACTAGTGAAGGTGTAAGATGCAGATTGCCATCTTTGTCTCTGTCTCTCCTTTAGTTTGATGATAAAGACCAAACTCACCTCCAAAAGAGATGATGGAGATGAAGCCATTCCTCCTCTCATCACCCTTCTTTCACCTCCCCTTCCTTTCCTCCTCCTTTCTCCTTCCTCTACTGCTCCCACTCTTGCTTCGGAGCCCCCCTCATGCTTATGCCCAGTTTCAAGAACGTAGCTACTCAATATGTGAAAACACAACTAGTTACACTAATACGAGCACTTTCGCTACCAACCTCAGACTCTTAATCCCTTCTCTTTCCACCAATGCTTCTCTCAACAACGGCTTCTTCAACACTTCTGCTGGCAACAGCTCCAACAGGGTATATGGTCTTGTGCTCTGCCGTGGCGATGCTGCACCGGCCTTGTGTCAAGATTGCATCAACAAAGCAGGTGAAGACCTGATGAATGAGTGCTCTAACACGAGTGCCATCATCTGGTACACTAATTGCCTCTTCCGCTATTCCAATCAAAACTTTTTCGGCTCTGCGGACAATAAATTGAGGGTTTACATGTGGAGTAGGGGGTATAATATTTTGATAAGTGGGCCTTTCCACATACTCCCTCCATCCCAAAAGAAAGTCTATTAATAGATTATCTAAGTCAATACAAGCTCATAAAAAAAAGAGGTATGGATGGTGTCTCATTGTGTAGTTACTGTTCAATAACGTTTTTCTAATTATGAAGGTTGATTTAATGTGAAAATAAAGAAATATGACAAGTAATTTGAAACAATTCCAAAATACATATAGGATAAGTATTTTGAGAGGGAGGGAGTATCATCTAGAATTATATAATATTCTAAAAATTAAAATTTTAAACAATAAATTAATTTTAATAATTAGATTTAGATAATTTAAAATCATTAATAAGAAGATAATTAATTCTAATGCATTTAGATAGATTGGTCAATGGTTATTTGTTATGATTAAATACTTCAATATTTTAGATTTTATATGATGAGATCGAATAGCATCCTAAATAATACTCCCTCCATCCTATTTTAGTTGTCTCATTTGAAATATTTGTATTTTTTAAGGAACTCTCTATATAAGGCTAGCACTCATGTGATCTCATTCATTTTCAACACATTTTATACTACTCAAATACAAATGAGACAACTATTTTGGGACAATTCCAAAATCTATATAGGACAATTAATTTGGGACAGAGGGAGTACTTACTAAAATTATGTCTAAAATCTTAAGCTAAAAGTTTGGGTAAAAAAATTAGTTCATTGATACGGTCGTATCGATACGGACGACAGTGACCCTCGTCTTAGTGAATTGATACGTACAGGGGTCGAAATATCGGCCGATACATATTGTATCGGCCGATATATATAGGTTTCAGAGTGTTTCATATCGGCCGATATCTTATCGTATCGGCCGATATTTTAAAAAAAAGAGAAGGAAAGAGAAAAATATTGCTCGATATTTACAGAATGTCGCATACGAACAAGTCAAATCTTATAAAAGAAATCATCTTTCCACCACATTAGAAGCTTATTTAGAACTCATCGAAAATGATAAAGCTTTGATTTAATGTGAAAATAAAAGAATAGGACAAATAATTTAAGACAATTTCAAAATACATATAGGATAAGTATTTTGAGAGGGAGGGAAAATCATCTAGAATTATATAATATTCTAAAAATTAAAATTTTAAACAATAAATTAATTTTAATCATTAGATTTAGATAATTTAAAATCATTAATAAGAAGATAATTAATTCTAATGCATTTAGATAGATTGGTCAATGGTTATTTGTTATGATTAAATACTTCAATATTTTAGATTTTATATGATGAGATCGAATAGCTTCCTATATAATACTCACTAAAATTATGTCTAATATCTTAAGCTAAAAGTTTGGGTAAAAATTATATAATACTTACTCGTCCGGACCTTGGCCGCAATGCATTAGTATAGCTATTCATTTTCACATTACGTTGCGACTTATATACATATATCGACGTGCTAAAATAATTGGTTCAGTTGTGCTGGTACAGTGACGATGTTGATTGGAACTCTTTGGCAAATTGACAAAACATTGAAGAACACGGTTTGAGTCTTTGAGAAAGATTTCTTTGAATGTGAAAAGGGTTAAGAATTTGGAGTAAACCCTTCAAGAATCGAGTGTGCGAAAAGGTGGAGTTTTAAAAATAATTAACTCAATTTATAATATGACAACTTAAAAAGTTAACCCGATTAGTATTTACGTGAGCCTCATGCTTGTGTATGAGTCAACTCGAGTCTAACCCAATTACATATCGTACTTGGTTCATTTTTTGTTTTTTGTTTTTATTAAATTTCTTTTGAGAATTATAAAAATCTAATTAATTAGATTGAAATGTCACTAATCAATCAATAATAATAAATTTAATCCAAAAATTAGATTAAACTCACTCATCCTAATAGTCAAAATTAATAGGTCATTATTCCTAAACATTACTGCTAATTTTGATCACTAAAATTATGACTTTAATGTGCTTTTTCAAGGAAAAAAAATTGATATATATATATATATATATAAAGCATTAAGTTACCTTTCGATCTATCCAGTTGAATTTTCACTATTCTACCAAAAGTATAAAAATAGAAAAAATAATACATGATTTGAATTTATTATCTAATATATACTCTACTTTATAAATATTTTATAATTAGAATATAAACTTTAAATTTGATAGAAAACTAAATTTAATTGTTTATTCTAAATAATTATAAAAAAATATTTTTAAGCTCATATTTAAAATCGAACTTTACCGTGCTTGAGTTAGGCTCGACCATTCTTAAAGAAAAGTTTTGCATCTTCGTTCTTCAACTCAAACCTCCACCTCACAAGTCTCGATCCTCATCTAACCTGCTTAAGGAAAAGTCAAACGGTTTATGGCAACTCTCACAACCAATCTCGGCAATTTTAGTGGAGAATTGACTTGTGTACTAGTAATGTTTTATTTAGGTAGCATATATAGACACTTGGAAATTCTGTCTCAATACACTTGATTTCAAAATTTTGGATAAAATGACTGTTTTGCCCTTCCACTTCAAAGCACTGAATCGCCGAAGGAATCAGCCGAAGGGTTTCTCATTCGTTCGAAGGATATACCACCGAACCGATTGAGAAGGAAAAAAAAAACCTGTGGGCCCACCGTTGACCAAAACCCAAGGTCATCCTTAGCCCGTAGATAGGTGGGCTAGGGGAGATCATGGTGGAATCGATCCTAAGTGGATAAGTGAAGGATCGATTCGGATCTAAGAAAAAAACCCACAAAAATGGATTTCGGACGTCCAAAACAGCAGCCGAAGAAACTGGCCAGAGGAGGGTCCCACCATACTCCGATCAGAGATTTGATGGTACAGATGGATAAGGTTTCTGCCCACGGGTCCCACCATACCCATTCCATTTTTTTATGGTATATCCATTTGTACCATCAGATCTCTGATCGGAGTATGGTGGGACCCTCCTCTGGCCAGTTTCTTCGACTGTTGTTTTGGGGAGTCCAAAAATCCATGATTTTGGTTTTTTTGTTAGATCCAAGTTGAGCATGCACTTCTGACCCTAGGATCGACACCACAATGATCACCCCTGATCCACCTATCTATAGCTAAGGAAGACCATGGGTTTCGATCAACGATGAGGTTCATCGGTTTTTTTCTTATTCGGTCGATTGTTCGTCTGTTCGAAGGAACATTTCCTTCGGCAGTTTCGGTGGAAGAGGAAGTGGAAGGGCAAAACGATCATTTCACCCAAAATTTTGAAATCGGGTGTATTGAAGTAGAATTTTCGGGTGTCTATATGTGGTGCCTTTATTTATTGAGATTTGAAATAAGTCATTTTAGGCATTCTTTTAATTTTATTCTTGATTTTATTTATAAAATGAAAGATCAAAATAGAAATATTCCACAATTATACCATTTATTTTCTATACATGAAAAAACTTCAGCATTCATATCATTTCCTTTTCAGTCGTCTATAAACATTAATGACCACCCATCATCGTATGTAAAACATGGATTATCGATAACATTTATAAATAATAATAAGAATTTCTAAGATACTAGTGAGTTTAATGTGGTGGTTGGAAGCAGGGGTTTAAAAATCGGTATCGGCCGATACGATATGTCGACCGATATATCGGCCAATACGATATGTCGACCGATATATCGTTATCGGCCGATATATCGGCCGATATTTTTCTCTTTCTTCCTTGTTTTTTTAAATATCGGCCGATATTTTGATATCGGACCGATATAATACGGCCGATATCAAGGCCGATATTGTGAATATCGGCCGATACGATACATATCGGCCGATATTCACATACTCAAAACCGATATATATCGGCCGATACAATACGTATCGGCCGATATTTAAACCCCTGGTTGGAAGACTCTCTCACTAAATACGTCTCATGGGTTATTTTTTTACAGAAATTCAAGAACATATCTGACATTTTGTGTTTGTAAAAAAAATGTGTTGATTTTGCTTGAAACTTTTTACTTTAGTTTCTTTTCCAATTTTTTTTAATTTTTGATTTATCTAATTTATCTTTATTATTTGCACCACTTATTAATCTTCCCACCCATTGGAAGTCTTCCACAACTTGACAAAACATTGAATTATGTGTTTACTTTTTAGATTTGTTCATAATGCACTGTAGATTTTCAGAACAAATACTCGGACTTGGAAAAGTAATTTGAATTATTATTTGGGCCAGGGAGCTTAAATCCCCACTTCATTATTTACACGTGCAAAACATATATACTAAGTTGCATATCACATTTAGTTCATTTTTTTGTTATTTTATTAAACATTCTTCACGAATTATGATAATCTGATTAGTTAAATTGAGATCTCGCTAATTCTCTACTTGTATTATAAATTGAATTTACTAATTGAATTTCTCATGTATGTTACCATAATAAAAGTAGAAACAATTTCTACGAAATTACTTCCTTTAAAAAAATTATATTATTTATAAGAATTTACTTTTGAAAAAAAAATCCACCAACTCGTCGTCAATGACGTTATTTTGGTACGGTCACATGACGAGTGAAGGTGTAAGATGCAGATTGCCATCCCCTCTCTCTCTCTCTCTCTCTCTCTCCTTTTGTTTGATTATAAAGACCCAACTCACCTCCATCACGAAAGAGATGATGGAGATGAAGCCATTCCTCCTCTTATCACCCTTCTTTCACCTCCCCTTCCTTTCCTCCTCCTTTCTCCTTCCTCTTCTGCTCCCACTCTTGCTTTGGAGTCCCCCTCATGCTTATGCCCAGTTTCAAGAACGTAGCTACTCAATATGTGAAAACACTGTCAAAATATCAAGTCTATATTTTCTTCTCTTTAACCTTGTACAAGATGTCCCTTATATAGCACAATACAGGTCAGCTATTATAGGAAACTGCTATAAGTTATACACTAACTTAGGCTATGCAATCGGTAACTGTACCCTACAATTACTGAATTACACCCTCATTTACAACTCATGTCAACACTCCCCCTCAAGTTGGTGCATAAATGTCGCCGATGCCCAACTTGTCGAGTGAGTTGTAGAATACTTTACTGGAAACTGCTTTGGTTAACATATCCGCCAGTTGGTCTTCAGATTTAACAAATGGAAACTGAACAATATTCGCCTCGAGGTTCTGCTTGATGAAATGTCGATCCACTTCCACATGTTTTGTGCGGTCATGTTGGACTGGATTATGAGCAATATATGGCGGCCTTGTTGTCACAGAGTAAACTCATTGCAGAGTTGGGTGTATAACCCATTTCTGTAAGCAGCTTCTTTAGCCAAAGGAGTTCACAGAGGCCTTTGGTTGGTCATTCCTCGAATTCAGCTTCTGCACTCGAAAGTGCTACTTTCTGTTTCTTACTTCTCCAAGTGACTAGGTTACCTCCCACAAAGGTAAAATAACCTGAGGTTGATCTCCTGTCCGTAATATTTCCTGCCCAATCTGCATCTGTGTATCCACTGATATCTAGATGATTATTCTTTGAGAATAGAAGTCCCTTCCCCGGTGCTGACTTCAAATATCGAAGAATTCGAACAACTGCATTCATATGATCCTCACTAGGGCAATGCATAAATTGGCTTACTATGCTAACAGCATAAGCAATATCCGGTCGTGTATGTGACAAATAAATTAGTTTTCCAACTAACCTTTGATATCTTTCTTTATTAGTAGGTACCTGATCGGGATACTCACCCAGATGATGATTTTGAACAATTGGAGTGTCAGCAGGCTTACAATCAAGCATTCCTGTTTCAGAAAGTAAGTCTAACACATATTTTCTTTGGGATAGAAATATGCCTTTCTTTGATCGAGCTACCTCAATACCTAAAAAATACTTGAGTCCTCCAAGATCTTTCATTTCGAATTCAGTCGCCAAATACTTCTGGAGTCGAGAAATCTCTTCAACATCATCTCCTGTAATTATATATCATCAACATAAATTATCAGTGCTGTTACCTTTCCACTTTGGTGCTTCAGGAATAAAGTGTGATCAGAATTGCTCTGCTTAAACCCATAATTCCTCATAGCCAAACTAAACCGTCCAAACCAGGCACGGGGTGATTGCTTCAAGCCATACAATGCTTTCTGCAATTTACACACAACTCCAGACTGTGAAGGTATAGTATATCCTGGTGGAATGTCCATGTATACTTCCTCCTTTAGTTCCCCATGAAGAAAGGCGTTCTTTACATCAAACTGATGTAATGACCAATCTAGATTGGCTGCAAGGGATAGTAGTACCCTGACAGTATTCAGTTTTGCTACTGGAGAAAAAGTTTCTTGATAGTCAATACCATAAGTCTGTGTATACCCCTTCACCACCAGTCTTGCCTTGTATCTTTCAATAGATCCGTCTGCTTTGTGTTTAATAGAGAAGACCCATTTGCATCCTACTGTCTTCTTTCCTTTCGGTAGCGGAACAAGATCCCATGTCTGATTTTTCTGCAGCGCCTCCATTTCTTCTTTTATTGCCCGGGTCCACTTTGGATCTATTACAGCTTCCTGTACTCCACTGGGAACATGAATAGAGGACAACTGGTGCACAAATGCCTTGAGAGACTTTGGTAATCTCTGAGATGATACGTGATTTGCAATCGGATATTTTGATTGCTTCACCTTGTATTCTGGAGAATACCGATCTGGTGGATTTCCACGATTATGTCTGCGAGGTAATTGATAACCAACAGGGGTATCATATATATTAGCAGGTAAAGTAGTAGGGGAGCTTACCTCAGGGATATTCTCAAGGGATTGATCGTCTGGTACTGGAGAGAGAGAGGGGGGTTCTTCAGGGTCACTTCCAAGAAGAGCAGTCAGTTGGTCTTCCTCATGTAATCCTGGTTGGTGTTCAGTCGGTCGATCTTCCTCATGTACAGATCTAATATCCATGTTGTCACCACCTGTCCAATTCTGCTCTGTCCAATTCTGCTCTTCACCCTGTATCTCCCCCTGAAGAGGAGAATTGGCTATCGGGGCAGTAAAGAATGTTTCAGACTCTAGGAAAGTGACATCCATAGTAACATAAGTACGTCGTGTCGAAGGATGGTAGCAGCGGTACCCTTTCTGATGAGTGGCATACCCCAGAAAAATACAACGAATAGCACATGGATCAAGCTTAGTACGTTGATTTTTATGTAGATGAACAAATGCGACACATCCGAAGATACGAGGAGGAAGCATCAAAACTGAGGGAAGCGGTCCATGCTGTGAGAGGACTTGAAGTGGAGTCTGAAACTTCAAGACATTAGAAGGCATGCGGTTAAGCAAATAGACAGCTGTAACAACAGCATCGTCCCAATAACTGCGGGGAACATGAGCGCCAATAAGGATAGCCCGAGCCGTTTCCAAAATATGTCTGTTTTTCCGTTCGGCAATACCATTCTGTTGTGGTGTCTGGGGACAAGTGGTCTCATGAAGAATGCCGTGAGTCTGAAAATAGCACTGAAAGTCTTGATTAACATATTCTCCACCGTTGTCCGAGCGGATGATTTTCGGTGTAGCGGAGAATTGAGTCTGAATCATTGTATGAAAATTCTGAAAGATTTGAAACACTTCATGTTTATGTTTCATCAGGTAAAGCCAGGTCATACGGGTACAATCATCTACAAAAGTGACAAACCAACGAATGCCAGAAGAGGTAGAGATGGGAGAGGGTCCCCAAACATCAGAATGGATTAATGCAAAAGGAGTAATACATTTATTTAAACTTAACGGATAAGACACACGGTGATTTTTGGCTAAATGCACGAGTCACATGTAAACTCCAAGTCAGATACATCTGAAAATAAAGTAGGTAACAAATGCTTTAAATAACTGAAGGATGGATGCCCTAAACGACGGTGCCATAACCAAATATGCCTCTGCTTGATGTCCAACGAAGGTTCCATACTATTTGCTCTGCCAGTGCTGAGGTCATCCACATAATACAGCCCCCTCTTTTAGTACCACGACCAATGATCTCCTTGGTGAGAATATCCTGAAGAAAACAAAAACCAGGGTAGATTAGGGCACAACAATTCAATTCCTCAGTGGCTTGGCGTACACATTAATTTATTGGAGAGAGAGGGAACAAGTAAAGTGTTGGATAAGGAAAGAGAGGGTGAGAGCGACAGTGCCAGCTCCGGTAACTGGATAAGTAACCCCATTAGCGTTGGCAATATTAGTTCGTCTCGGATGAGTTGTACTAATAAAGTCAGCAGAATCAAACATCATGTGATCAGTCCCGCCGGAATCAAGTATCCACCCATTGTAATCCCTCTGAGTAGAGCTAAAGAAAGCATAACCACAGTTACCTGAATCGCTAAGAGGAGTAGACTCATCACCAAGGGGCGAAGCACTGGAGGATTCTACCTGTGAAATAAAAGATAACTGAGGATCTGCAGTGACCAAGGCAACCCGACCCGAACCCTTATTGGTAGCAGCGCTACGTTGCTTTCGGGCCTTGAGGTCATTCCACCAATCTGGGTATCCATGTAGTTTAAAACAAGCATCACGGGTGTGTTTGGGATTCCCACAGTGTGTGCAACCCCCACTGTCCGACTGAAATTTGGGTTTAGGAGCCAGAAGGGGTGGCCCAGGCTTGGCAGCATGTTGGACAGAGGCCCACTGTTCTGGGCGGTTGGAGTCAGCACTCGATCCAATCGGAGGTACGGATGGCGGCTTGTGGGAGAACTGCTGGCTAGACCGGGATTCACCCCGAGATGTCATACCAGCACCAATCGGTATTTCTGTTCCTGTCATCATCACAGCCTGTCTGGTATCCTCTCGTCGAACATACCATACGCCTGTTCCACAGTAGGAAAGGGCTTCATTTGGAGCACATCGCTCCGAACTTTGTCGAGACGATCATCCAAACCATCAAGGAAGGTATAAACTCTATCTTCCTGGATAATCGAATTGAAATGGTGAATATCAGTTTCACATTCCATCGGGTTCGGGCGACGAAAGTCAATCTCCCTCCACAGACCTTGAAGTCTGTTGTAGTATGTCTCAATGGACCCACCATCTTGTCTCAGTCGAGTTACTCTTCGTTTTAGATCATAGACCTGAGATGTATCGGTGCCATCAAAGTAAGTCATGGCAATGGCGTCCCAAACTGCTTTTGCCGTCGGAAAGCGAATGAAGTTGCTAATCAAACTCGGCTCCATAGAGTTGATCAACCACCCTTTCACAATCGAATTTTCTGTTCGCCATTTGCGAAACGTCGGATCGGTGTCCAAGGGTTGTGGGAATTCGCCATTAATATATCCCAATTTGTCTTTCCCGGAGATGTACATCTCAACGACTTGGGACCAGAGGCCATAGTTAGCACCAGTCAACTTGATGCCAATCTGTGCAGCGGAAGAGTCGGAGGTCGGGATCGGGGTCGGGTGCTGATTCTGGCGAAGAATTTGAGCAAGTCTGGAGGACAAATCTTCGAGGATCTGCGGGGTTGAGGACGAACCAGAATCTTCTGCCATGAGTAGGAAATCCGCAGATCTGCAACCAGCAGGGCCGAGTAGCAAGCAGTTCGTGCGGTTGGAAACCCCCGAACTGGGCCTGACCGTCGGTCAGGTATAGACGAAAGGAGGGAGCCGCGCGGTGGTTTGCTGCCGAGAAAAGAGACCGCGCGGTCCCTGCTGGGCGGAAGCGAACTGAAGGCTGCCTGCCGGAGACCGCTCGGTGGTGGCAAGGCGTGACGGGGCGGCCGAACACGAACAACAGATCTGGGGACGCAGAGAGCAGCAAATCGAAGATGGAAATAGGTTTCCGGCCCTTGCCAGTATGCCGCCGCGGTTCTGATTTCCGCCGGCTATTCCTCTGTTTTCAACAGCATAACAGAAGCCGGAGGAGGAACAGCGGCAGCAGGCGCCAGCGATCTGAGTTCAGGCGAGCAGAGAAGAAAAACAGAGCAGAGAAAGAAGCCGCGGTGGAAGACGGTCAGTCGGCAGTGTCGCGAGGTCCGATTTCAATCGCAGATCGGCGCCCAGATCGGAACGGAATCCCGGCGTGCACTCGGCGTTGGTCTCAGATCAGCCAAGTTCAGCCGGGCAGCAGGACCAATCAACCTCAGCAATGGAAACCCCTTTGGATGGGTTCCACTTGCTGAGAAAAAAAAAAACAAAAAAAAAACTGATCAATCGGTGGGATTTGTGTTTCTAGTATAACATAAACCCTAAGATCGGTGGCTCTGATAGCATGTCAAAATATCAAGTCTATATTTTCTTCTCTTTAACCTTGTACAAGATGCCCCTTATATAGCACAATACAGGTCAGCTATTATAGGAAACTGCTATAAGTTATACACTAACTTAGGCTATACAATCGGTAACTGTACCCTACAATTACTAAATTACACCCTCATTTACAACTCATGTCAACAAACACAGCTAGTTACACTAATACGAGCACTTTCGCTACCAACCTCAGACTCTTAATCCCTTCTCTTTCCACCAATGCTTCTCTCAACAACGGCTTCTTCAACACTTCTGCTGGCAACAGCTCCAACAGGGTATATGGTCTTGTGCTCTGCCGTGGCGATGCTGCGCCGGCCTTGTGTGGAGATTGCATCAACAAAGCATGTGAAGACCTGATGAATGAGTGCTCTAACAGGAGTGCCATCATCTGGTACACTAATTGCCTCTTCCGCTATTCCAATCAAAACTTTTTCGGCTCTGCAGACAATAAATTGCAGGTTTACATGTGGAGTACGGGGTATATAATAGAACCAGATCATTTCGACATGATTTTGGGAAGTCTAATGAGTAATCTCTCATTTAAAGTTGCATCTGAGCCTTGGAATCGCATGTATGCGACTGGGGAAACCAACGTTTCCGACATCGGTTACAATATATATGGGCTGGTTCAGTGCACTCGTGATATTTCTGCTACTGATTGCAAGTTGTGCTCGGATGAGATTATTTCCATGATTGGAACAAATGAAATAAACGACGGTAAACACCAACTAGGGGCTAGGATCTATCGTTCCTCCTGTTATTTGAGGTATGAAGTGTCTCCTTTCTTTGGGTCTTCAGCTATATCAGCACTACCTCCTCCACCGCCATGGTCGGTTTCTCCTCGTTCACCCTCCAATAACCCATCTTCCTCTACCAATGGAAAATCCACGCCCACTGGTGAGTTTTTCATGTTTTCATTTTTCTCTGATTTTGGACGAATACAGAGACATCACCCTGTTAGAGAGAGCAGAGCACACTGCTCCCTTGGTATTTTTCTGTAATTCTTATGTTAATTAGAATAGGTTCATCACAGGCTGAGATTAGGCTAATGCTTATCTGGCAATACCTGTTAGAGGCTTAGACCTGTGTATTAGTTTATGGCGTATTCATCCTTGCCTTCATATATCGCTAAATTGTCCACAAGATATTCAATTTCTCATCTATATATTATTTATATATCATACTTTGATCCATCGAGTGATATCTCCCATTGGATTGTCTAAATACTTATTGCTAATTCTAAGCCAATTTTAGGCATTTTATATGTGACTGTTCATTGCCTATTAATGGGTGATATGTCGCTTTTAATGTAGGTGTCCCTATGATGGACACCAGAAACGGATTTTGTTCTTGGGATGCTTCATGACATCCAATATTGAATGAGAAGGAAACCATTGCTATCAATGTTTGTAACTATTATGTTTGTGACTTATTCAGGAGGAAGGCGTGGTTCATCTACAACTATTGTTATCATTGTTTCAACAATCCCTGCTGCAGTTATACTTTCCATTATGTTTGCTCTTTTGTTGATCAGGAAGAACCGTTTGCGAAGGAGG
Source organism: Chimonanthus praecox (assembly GCA_022113865.1). Taxonomy (NCBI): domain Eukaryota; kingdom Viridiplantae; phylum Streptophyta; class Magnoliopsida; order Laurales; family Calycanthaceae; genus Chimonanthus; species Chimonanthus praecox. Next base: position 12,876,477 of record CM039095.1, on the reverse strand, counting down.
AAACCTTATATGCCTGTGCTTGGTACATAGACATCTTCCTCATAATATTGGTCTCATTTTCATTTTTTTCATATTGTATGGATGTTCATATACTTAGCTCAAAGATCCCATTCTTCTGCAGATCCACTTGATGGAAGTGATGTGTCCCTTCAATTTGACTTGAGCATGATTAGAGTTGCCACGACAACTTTCTGAGGCAAATAAGCTTGGACAAGGTGGATTTGGTCCAGTTTACAAGGTCTGTACTTTCAGGTTAGAAATTTAGGATCCAACACATGCTAACTTTTCTGCTGCAAGTGATTTCTCTGATGCCAATTGTATTTAGAAGGTGGATTCAGTCCATTGTACATAGTATTGATTAATTATTGCACAAAAACAATTATGATTGCCAAATTCATGGATAAAACAATATCAGTAATCATTCTTGTATAGGGTGAGCAATTATTTTCTTTTAGGGCACTATGCATGTTTTGACGCTTTGACATGTTTTATTCATATTTGTTACTCTGTTAATCAGTTAATTAAAATCTTTGTGGCTTAATAGTTACATCAATTCAACATCAAAAATTTAAAAGCCTTTTTTCCATAGCCTGTAATGAATAGGTTTTTATGTTAGTTTTCTAATTCCAGGGAAGGCTCTTGGATGGACAAGAAATAGCTGTGAAGAGGTTGTCTATATATTCAGGACAGGGTGTAGAAGAATTCAAGAATGAGATAGCTCTAATAGCAAAACTTCAACACAGGAATTTGGTCAGGCTCTTTGGCTGCTGTATGGAGGGAGAAGAGAAGTTGCTTATTTATGAATACGTTCCTAACAAAAGCCTCGACACCTTTTTATTTGGTTTTTCTCCACTCATATTTACTTTCAATTATCAGTTATTATCTCAATCAATATAAATATTTGTCCTAATTAATACTATCATGGATGGTTCTATTTTAAAAACATGACTATTTTTAGGGCTTTAAACCTGTCAGTAGTAGAGAATCCTGGTTCAATTGTGTCCCAGAATTCTTGAAGATTGTTGTCATTGGATGCTACATATGCTTGTGAATAACAATGGAGGCTTTATCAGTTCACAATTTTTAACAAGACCAAATTGAGAGAATCAGTCTACTGACGTACATTTTATGTGGTCGCTCATTCACTATGGGACCATTTGTAGGAGGGTCATGAGGATTCCCAATAAGCCAATTCGTTTTATTTTATTTACAATGCATAATGATGGTTTCACGCTTAGGAAATAGAAGGTCAAATGCACCTTCTGGTGAATTGCTTAATTTTATTATTATTCACATGAAAGTTCATAAACACATGACATTTCCAACGAGTAAGGAAAATTTGTTACCAACATAACATTTTGCATGGTTTTTTTTTTGTTTTATTTCTAAATTATTTGCATTATGATGAATGTACAGATCCAAAAAAGCGTACTTGTATTGATTGGCAAAGATGGTATAAAATTATTGGAAGAATTGTAAGAGGGTTATTCTATCTTCATGAAGATTCATGCCTAAGGATAATTCATCGTGATCTAAAGGCTTGCAATATTTTGTTAGATGCAGAGATAAACCCAAAGATTTCAGATTTTGGTATGGCAAGGATAGTCGCAGTGGATCAAACTCAAGGAAACACTAATAAACGTAGTAAGTTTGTTGATCTTGAACTTCTACTCATGTTTATCAAATACCACAGTCATATACTCAATGCAATTGGTTTTAACATTGTGGTTTACAGTTGACTCTATTGTTTATCCTTTTCTTATGGTTCATTTCCTTATAATGTAATGAAGTGGCTACATGTCTCCTGAGTATGCTATGCATGGGCAATTCTCAATTTAGTAGGATGCTTTCAGCTTTGGTGTGTTGGTCTTAGAGATTGTGATGGCGAAAAAGAACACCTCTTTCTACCAATTTGAACATGGTTGCAAGGACCTTCTTAGCTATGTGAGTAAACATTGCCATACTTTCTTCTTTTGTTTCAAGAACACGGTTGCTTGAGTGCAATCATGATAGTTTTTAACAATTTATACATTGGTTAATTGTTGTAGGCATGGAAAGCTTGGAATGATGGAAATGTTTTAGAGATTATTGATCCTATGCTACGCGAGAATTGTTTAGTGAGTGAAGTTATGAGATGCATCCATATTGGGTTACTGTGTGTTCAAGATGATGCAGTTAATAGACCCACCATGTCTACAGTTGTTCTTATGCTCAACGGTTTCTCTTTTTCACTGCCATCAACTTCTCTACCAACATTTTTCAGTAGTAGTAGAATGGATCCAACTTTAAAATTTGATCCTAATTCAGAAGCATGTGAGCCATCGAGAAATGAGGTGTCAATTACCGTAGACCCTCGATAATGCATGTGCAAAGCTGGCATCTAAAACGAAGTATGAGTTGGTGACTTATTCAAGATCATCATCTTACACAATAATGTGTGTACATTATTGTTTGTTGAACACTGCTTGCTATTCTAATATTTATGTGTTTTTAGATTTTTATTATCGATTTGGTCGTGCATGTGCTAGTGGTGGTGTTTTTTTGGGTGTTGGAAATGAGAGAGTCTGAATTTGGTGAGAATTTTGAAAGGGATTATTGTAGGCCAAAAAACTCACTATCATTACTGTTGCTACTAGTATACTAGGACATTGAATCAGGTCTCTTAGTAGAGCTATTCAAGGGTTGCTACTTAGTCTGAAATGACATGGCGTAATCTAACAGTTGTCGCGTCCTTCTAGTCACATATGGTTGTTTTGAAGATCAGGCTGGAAAACGGGGCAGGTGTCGGTCGGGAACAGGGCCCCCATTTCATTCATTGGCTCCATGAATATCATGAAAGTTGCTTTCTTTACTGTCTCACACACGTAACATATTCATTTCTAATGAAATAGAAACTACTTTCTTACTCCCACCCCACTATGTCACTAAATGATGGGCGGGCGAAGTTTACCCTATATAGGTCGTACTTTCCATATCACACTTTCCATCCTTATGCGGTGGGTTATAAATTAGGTGAACAAAATCATTCTAAGATATATGGGCATGGACCATATGAGAGACATTCTTTTGGCCATCACCCCAAGACCTAAACTTGGCAAACATGGTGGCAATGGAGCTCATCCTTGAGTCCCGCATGACAAGCAATTTTATAAAGTCCTTTTTACCCTAATGTGGGTTGACAAGGTCCCCACTATATCAAATCTGAATTTCTTGCAGAGACAATTACTCAAGTATTGGGAATGTTCCAAACTCCGCATCAATCAGAGTGGCACCTACCATTTGATTGATCATGTGTCGTACAAAAGATTAACTTTATTGAGGTTTTGTAGGAGATGATCGTATTTTAAAGTCTGATCAATTCGGTAATGGCTCAACTCTGGTGGGATGAAATTTGGACCAGTTTTTTAGGATTTTCCTTGTACAAACCCTTTTTATATTCTTTAAAACAATTGAGCATTTGGCACTTCAGGAAATAAGTAGTTTAAAGAACCGTTTCCATGCATGTATCGCTTGGTTCAGAGTTTGGGCTGATGGTCCGATGGGCCTTACTATGGCTGTAGATGATCCAAGAATTGCATGTGGGGTCCTTAGTTTTGTCTCACAAGGGAGACAGTTAATGAAAGAATGCAGTGATCTAGCAAAGTCTGTCTGAGGAAACTACAGGTTTAAGATCTTTGATCTGCGAGGTCTTGAGGAATTTTTAAAGGGCTTTTAAGATTGAAATATGCTTGTTTTTGACAGATAAACTACATAAATGGAATTGAATGCCACAATAATCTATGCATTTGTTGTGTATGTATGGTTTACTGAAGCATCTGACAAAAAGTACATTTTTACCTCATAAAAGAGAGAAAAAAACGTTTTGTTGAGAAGAAAGTCCCTGTAATTCATTAGAAATACTCCATATATTAGCACTGGAATACTCTCTCTTTTACATGCATGCAATTATAAATTCTGGAACTCAGTGTGAAGGAGTTGCTTAATGCATTTTCTAATTTTAGTGAATTAATTTAGAAATTAACTACAAATCGATTGGATTCTATGGGTCTGTAGATTCAACTAAACGTGCATGTTTGGATTGGGAAAGGCGTTACAAAATCATTGAAGGGATTGCTAGAGGACTACTTTATCTTCATGAAGATTCTAGGCTCAAGATTATTCATCGGGATCTCAAAGCCAGCAATGTCTTATTAGATGGAGAAATGAATCCCAAAATTTCGGATTTTGGCACTGCAGGACTTTTTGATGTAGGCCAAACTCAAGGCGACACAAGTAGGATTACTAGGACATAGTAAGATATGAACCTTGATATTTTTTCTGAAATTTTGTTTTTTTTTTTTCATTGAAGTGTGCATTGGTACTATTTCTTCATGTTAGGACAGGTTTAGGTTTCATCACACCTGGAGTTTCCACTATTCAGGTCATGTCTTTTAAAAATGTGATTGTCTTATGCCCATTCTCAGCCAATGGAAGGCCAAATGTGGCCATCAATCTAGGTTGCCTTTGGTGGGTGTGCTATGTTGGTTGCCTTCGAAATTGAGAAATTCATGAGATAATAAATCAAAGAAAAAAAAATAGGATACAAGTAACAGGAGCCAAGTCCCTTGTAAAATCATAAAATTTTGAATTCTACGTTGACAACTAAAATAGCAAGAAAGAGGCCCTATTTTGCTAATTTAGCAGGTTAGGAACCAAGTGTATTCGTTCTGCCCACCAAATTGTAGCTAGGGGACAACTGGCTGACTGGGTCTGCATGCAAACTACTCTGGGCTCTATGGTTTTCTGGTCCATTATGTTGGTCCTTGCGTTTCTTCCCTGAAATCTAAGAAGCTGGGACAGGGCCTACATTTTCCCAAAGGTCAAACTGAGTGACCTGGTCCATTGTGTATGTAAGATAAATGAGCTTAATGTTTGTCAGTGAAGTAGGTTTCTACAGTAATTTGATGTGGTTTTGCTCTAGGGTGAATGTTAGTCCTCATATTGAATGAAAGTCATTTTCCTTTCCTAAATATAAAATTATCCTTAGTGATGGTCATTTTTGGGAAATCACCAATTAAAAGTAGAGGTTTGATCCTAGGGTATAATGAAATGAGGATTGATGTTAAAATCTAACAATTGCAGTCTTATCAAGATCTTGTCATGCCTGAGTCAATGGGATCATGACCTCATAACAGCTTTTTAAGTTTTGAATCTGTTGCTAAAGGTCTTCTCAAGTCTAATCTTGGGAAGTTCTCAAAACCTCATATAAGCTGACAATGTGGCTGTTTACTATATTTTCATTAGAGCATTTAATTTTTCTTTTACATGATGGGTAGGATGTATAGGGTCTGTAAAAAATCACTCATACTGGATACCCTCGTCATATGTTTTGTGCCCTACTCCTTCCTGCGTCGAAGTTTCCTCACTAGATTGCAATGCTACTGCTTCTACTTGATGGTGATTTTTCATACATTCCCCTATATGTGTGGTCTCCATCTGCCATTGTGGATCACATGCATGACATGAATAGAGTGCACTGCATAATATCATCATCTTATAAACACTTCTTACAACTATGTGCAGTTAAATGAATGGAATTTCACTCATTCCTCTTAATTCCCCTCCTTTCATGAGAAACACTAGGACGGACAGCTGGCTAGAAGTTCAAAGGATGCTCAATAGCTGCCCTTCAAAAAAAAGGGGAAAAAACCTTGAAAAAACCAGTTTTTATTTATTTATTTATTTTTAATCCATTTTATCGGGCACTTATCCCATACATCGAGGTCTTTTTTTTCCTTTCTTTCTGTTCACGTCTGGGAGGAATAGTCTTCCATGGGTGTTTCCTTCCTCACCTGCACATTCTATCTGGTTGGTACTATTAACATTTTTTTGCCAGAATGCATCAACTAAAACATCTCTCTCTAAGTAAAAACAGTCAAACACACAACATAAATAATTGTTTGTATTTTTCAAAAAAAAAGAAAATATCATGATGGTGTGACACATTATGCTACATGTCTATATTTAAAAAAAAATGGGTCTAAAACAATTGATTCTGTTGTGCAATGACATGCAGTGGATACATGTCTCCATAGTATGCCATGCAAGGAAAATTCTCAATCAAGTCCGATGTGTTCAGCTTAGGTGTTTTACTTCTAGAAATTATGACTGGTCTGAAGAACTATGGTTTCCATCAATCAGATCTTGCAGAGGACCTTCCAAGCTATGTATGTAAACTCTTTCATTGTCTGTGTGTAGTGTGTATGTATCCTAACTGAGTTGTATTTCACTCTTTTCTCAAGTATTGATCATTGGAGACTCCACTATCCTTTGGAAGTACCCTTTTTTTTTCTGAAGAGGTAGCCAAAATTACTCCCCTTGGGATCTTGATGATCATGAAAAGGCCACGTCAAAAGAGTTTATGGGACTTTAGTCTCTAACTAAAGGACCTATGATTCGATTTTTTTGGGTCTACAGAAATAGAAGAAAATAAATTGGAAGGCAATCACTGAATTCCATGGATATTCAGAAAGTAATTCTGAGAAATGAACACTTCCTTGTGATGTCAAAAACCTGTTTGGTAGTGCTGGGCTATATTACTTCAAAATTCATTAGATCTATTTAGCATATGAATAGTTGAACTTTTATGGATTTCCAGCTAGCCAAACTGCTTTGTATTTCGATTTCAGTCCTCGCTATGGATAGCTAGTAAGCTTACCTATTTAGCTTTTGCACCATGGACCATCTAAATTTTGGCCAAAAGACGAAGTTCCAATATTGAGGGTGGTTGCTACATTGGTAAAAAGTTGTGCAAGTCTGCTACTACTTTTCCTAAAATTTACACACCAATGGATTGTGGTGGGCGTGTTGTTTTCCCTAAAATTAACATATTGATGGAATGTTGTGGCATGGAGGCATTGGAATGATGGAACGGCTTCCGAGCTGATAGATACCATACTAATTGAAGGCTGTTGTATGGAGGAAGTGATGAGATGCATCCACATAGGGTTGTTGTGTGTTCAAGAGAAAGTTGCAGATAGGCCCACAATGTCATCAGTTGTTCTCCTGCTCAACAAGGACTCTGTCACTCTTCCATCTCCTTTGCCGCCTGTGTTTTCTGAAGGCAACGGAAGTGAGTCAGATATCCCTACTACAATTGAATGTGATTCTTGTACAGCCGAGTTCGATCTGTCTGATTGTAAGCTACTATCTTGGCCTGTAACTGAGGTGTTGGATATAGAGTTGGGCACCCGGTAGCATGATTTTGATAGAATAGTTATGTATATTCTAATATCTATATTCAGGTTTACTAAACCAAACATTGAATAAGTGGGCTTTTAGTTTGTCTGTGAAGTTGGCTGTTTGAGAATTCATATCATTCATCTGATGGACCCTCAACATTCTCCATCTTGATGACAGTAATTTGCACTTGTATTCTACCTTGCATAAGCTGAGGTGAAATGGATGGTCGTGGCTGGTCTGGGCTTCCAGCTGGCCCTTGTTTGTAGAACATATTGGGATCAGGGGTTCAAAATTCGGTGGGGCTGAGATTTCGGCATCTCAGCCAATATCTCAGTTCCATATCGGCCGATATTACTCTCTCTTTCTCTTTTTGGGCTAAATCTCGGCCGAGATTTGGACTCCTGATTGGGTTCCTGAATTCATGACCCAACAAAACTCAGTCAGTCCAAGTCCATTGGACCCAAGCTCAGCTCAACATAAGCTGGCATCAAGTCCGGTTTAGACTTTCACGCATTTTGTATTTGCCTTGTTATCTTCATCATCATGACACAGAATTCTATCTATTTGGAGTATTTGCCTTGTACTTCCTATTTTAATAAAACTTTGTTAATGTTCCTAAACCAACATATTATTTTAACATTTGATTTTGAATAAAGTTAGAATTCAAAATCATTTCTTGAGTTTCTTTTTTGTCAATTTGAATTTTTATTTAATTTCTATCAAAGTAAAATCAAATCCTCTTGAAATAATATTTAATAATTATACTATTATAACTTGATATTAGGAACATGAATAGGTGTGTAATGATAATTTATATTTTTAATTGTATAATTTAAATACAAAATCATAGAAATAATTAATTTCAATTAGTTTGTAGTATTTTCTTCATATTTTATCATATCATTTTTAGGTCTTTATATCATTTTTTAAAATAGAAATTAAAATATTATGATTGAGACACTAGAGGAGTCGATAAGTATAAGGTCTACCCATTGCCAGATGTAGAGGCGCATAATAAATCGATATGAAGATCATGCGTTGTCCTATCTTAAAACAAGTTGTTGCTGATACCTAAGGTTCAAATATCGGCCGATACATATCGTATCGGCCGATATATCGGTTTTTTCAAACAGAACCATATCGGCCGATACGATATGTATCGGCCGTACAGTAGTATTATCGGCCGATATGGCCGATATTCGGACCGAAATATCGGTCCCAATATCGGCATTTAAATTTTTTTTTTTTTTAAAAAAATACCGATACGGTTTTTACACGATTTTCCACGGTTTTTTGCAGTTTTTAACGGTTTTCTGCGGTTCGGCACGGTTCGTCAGGATACGGCTTTCACGGTTTTTTGCTGTTTTTAACGGGTTTTTTGCGGTTCGTTACGGTTCGTAATGGTTCTTCAGGATACGGCTTTCACGGTTTTTTGCGGTTTTTTGCGATTCTTCGCGGTTCGTCACAGTTTTTTGCGGTTTTTTCACAGTTCCAATATCAGAGGAGAGAGAAAATGTCGATATCGGGAGGAGAGATAAAAATATCGGCCGATATATCGGCCTGAGCGTTTTTTAAATCCCTGGCTGATACGTCTTTCTCAGTTCCTTCTTCCATAACCCGAGCTCAGAGAAGGAAAAGATAAGAGGCCCCATGGAGAATGTGGTCATAAATCCATGATAGAGTCCAACCAATACCTCTAATTTTTAAAATTCATATCACCTTTTCCAAAAAAAAACCATATCAAATCACGACTTAGGAGAGGGATAAAAATATTTTTCAATATATGATGTTATTTTGACAAGTGGGCCTTATGATATAGCATTTAGAATTACATAATATTCTAAAAATAAAAAATTAAATAAAATTATTTTTAATCATTCAATTTAGATAAATTAAAATCAATAACAAGAACGTGGTTAACTCTAATGCATTTAGATAGATTGGATAATCACCTTTAATTTTATTATTAAATATTTTAGTATTTTTTATTTTATATAATGAGATCGAATAACTTCCTATATAATATTTATTGAAATTTCTGTTGGTACAATGTAGGAGTGATGTTGTCACCTTCAACAAACTTGACAAAACATTTAAGAACGCGGTTTGACGAAGACTAATTAGATAGGGAAAGGAATGGAAATTTGTTATGAAAGACTTAGAAAAGTTGAGTTTGATTAAGACTCAATACCTAATAGCGTTGGACTCGGAAAAATAAGTTCAATTTGGGCCAAGCTAGACTTTTATTAAACTCTTAAGAATTATAATAATCTAATAAGTTAGATTGAGATCTCGCTAATTATCTACTTGTATAATAAGTTGTTTTTCCAAAAAATTGGCAAACAATGTCTAATCTCCAAGAGTTATTTGTCATTTTTCAACTATGAAAAATAAAGAGTATGAAAGTAAAATTTCATACCACTTATTGGATAATAAAAATAAAATCCTAAAATAATTTGTCTATAAAATAAATCTCAAGGCAAATGAGCTCTGAGTGATTTGGATCATATCGGTTATCATAATTGGACGAAAGTAAAATAACAAAAAATCAAATGTTATAAATAGAAAAATTGACTTAAAATTATGGAAGACTACTGTTGGGTGGAAGGAACGGAACGGCTCTTGCCCTTGGTTGGAAGACTGTGTCTTGATGTGAAATTCGGGTATGTGATCTGAAAGTCTGGACATAATTTCCCTCTGGTCAATGCGCCAGTTGGATACGCAAGCAAGACTCAGCGAAAGACCTGTCTAATTAAAATACTTTTTTCACGGTACCATTTAAAAATATTTATATAATTTTAAGAAATTCTCTATATAAGACTAATACTCTACGTGATCTCTTACATTTTCAAGATGCTTTATACTATTCCAATACAAATGAGACAACTATTTTGAGACAATTTTAAAATTTATATAGAATAACTAATTTGAGACAGAAGAGTATTTTAATAAGAGTAGCAATTCTCACGGGAATTTTGTTTAATCAGACATAGGTTTTAGTGTATTATTAATTTTACTCTTACCGGTTCACCTACCAACACTGGAAAATAGAGTAAATGTGCTTGCCAAGTCGTTAGTAAGTGATCTGGTAAATGAGCCGATTTGTTGTTCATTTGTTTTTTTAATCTTCGGTACGACAAAGGCAAAGGGTAAAATTGATAATACACTAAGACCTGTGTTTGGTTACACAAAACTCCCGTGGAAAGATCGTTGGCCTTTAAATAATTGTTAAAAGAAAAAATGCTATAATACAAGGGTGAATTGATATCATCAAATAAAATTAGAATTTAAATATAGAAGAGTAATCATATGTTGTCATCGTAGTATTTATTATGTGAATAAGTGAATTTATAACTTATTTAGATCTTAAATAATTTTTATCAATAGTTAAATTTATTACTTTTCAATATAAATACACTCATCTTTATGGTATGACTAAAATGACATGATAAGAATGCAATTTCAGTAATTTTTAACAGCATGACATGTTCCTATATTTGAGCATTTGTTTCCTAATAATAATAAAGAGAATTCTTAGTTTTTTATTTAAGAAGAACTTTTATTAAATATTGAAGTGGACCATGTATTTCTAATGCAATGAGTAGAGCAGAAAACATAGTACTGGTTGTATAAAATTTGACTCTTATTTCATCATATAGCCATATGATTTTAGATTTAAAAAAATTTATTACTAAAAACATTGATTTTATAATCCATCTCATAAAATTTTGATGGTTGAATTGAGGAGTTTCTCTTAATTTATAATATTTATGAAGTCGTCTATCTATTTTGTATAACTTTAGAAAATCTAACTTGTGATAAATATAGAATCTCTCTAATAAAAATGAACATGGGTCTTCTTAAAGCGGCCTTTCTCTGATCTCCTTAAGTATTCAATTTGAAGATTATCGAAATATCTCATACATTCCTGCATAAAATTTAAAAAAATCTAAATTAACCATGGGAGAACGAGCGTATTCTTCTCTTTATCTTATGCGTATAAAACATGTTTTTTCCTTGAATATTTAAGAAAAAGTATTTTTTAATTTTTTTTTTCATATTACTTCCACAATTTCATTCAAGAATTTAATTTTTTTGACCAAATTTAAAGAATAAAAAATTTCCATCAATATTTTTGGTGAATATATATTTTAAACATTTCAATAGATTCTATTTGATCAATTATTAAATAAATTGATATGACTTTACTAAATTTAAATAACTTAATTCAGTACAGTTCATTTGTTAAATGATTTAATTTGTCTTTACTAAATTTAAAAAAGGAAATTAATATGATCCAAACCTTTTTGTAAAAGAAGTCTACCTATTAAATGGTAGGTTTAATTTGAGTTTTATCAAATCCAAACAATTTATTAAATAAGTAGTCTAATCTAATAATTTTAAATGGATGGATCCTACCTGTAACAAGACTAACTATATATGAAATGATGGGACCAGTCTAGATGCTTAACTAAGTTTAAAAAAATTTAGTTAAATTGATAGACTTGAGACTTGTGACATAACTAGTTAAGTTGTGCATTTTCATGATGATGAGATTTTTTTTTTTTATATTTTATAATTTTAAATTCATTGATGAATGGTAGACAGGCAGTAAAAGTGTGCTGTGCTTCGACGAAGAAAGCTAACTCCCCACAGTGACTGCACTGAATCAAAGAAACGATGAGTAAATTTCAGAGCAGTTGCCATCAGACTCTCTCTCTCGTTTTGTTTGATAATAAAGACCCAACTCCTTCAAAAGAGATCATGGAGATGGAAGTCATTCCTCCTCTCATCATCCTTCTTTCACATCCCCTTTCCTTTCCTCCCTCTTTCTGATAATAAAAACCCAACTCACCTCCAAAAGAGATCTCATGGAGATGAAGCCATTCCTCCTGTTGTCACCCTTCTTTCACCTCCCCTTCCTTTCCTCCCTCTTTTCCTTCCTTTTGCTCCCACTCTTGCTTTGGAGCCCCCCTCATGCCTATGCCCAGGACGTACAACCTCTCTACTCAATGTGTGAAAACACAGTTAATTACATCAATACGAGCACTTTCGCCACCAATCTCAGACGCCTAATCCCTTCTCTTTCCACCAATGCTTCTCTCAACAACGGATTCTTCAACACTTCTGCTGGCAACAGCTCCGACAGGGTATATGGTCTTGTGCTCTGCCGTGGCGATGCTACACCCCCCGTGTGTCGAAATTGCATCGGCACCGCAGGTGAAGAGTTGATGAAGGGGTGTTCTAACAGGAGTGCCATCATCTGGTACGATAATTGCCTCCTTCGCTATTCCAACCGAAACTTTTTCGGCTCTGCGGACAATAATTTGATGATTTACATGTGGAATACGGCGAATACAACAGATCCAAGTGCTGTCAACTGGATGTTGGGAAGTATTTTTAGTAATCTCCCATCTAAAGCTGCATTTGAGCCTTGGAATCGTATGTATGCGACGGCGGAAGCCGACTTTCCCGGCTTCGATTTCAAGATATATGGGCTAGTTCAGTGCACTCGTGATATTTCTACTACCGATTGCAAGTCGTGCTTGGATTCGCTTATTTATTTGGTTTTGTCAACTCAAATAAATGGCAAACGAGGGGGTAGGTTTCTTGGTTCCTCCTGTAATATGAGGTTTGAAATGTATAGTTTCTTTGGGCCTTCAGCTATATTGGCACGCTCGGTTTCTCCTCCTTCACCCTCCACTAACCATCTTCCTCTACCAATGGAACATCCACGCCGACTGGTGAGTTTTTCATGTTTTCATTTTCTCTGATTTTGGAGGAATACAGAGACATCACCCTGTTAGAGAGAGCAGAACACTGCTCCCTTGGTATTTTTCTGTAATTCTTATGTTAATTAATAGGTTCATCACAGGCTGAGATTAGGGTAATGCTTATATTGCAATACCTGTTAGGCTTAGACCTGTATTTAGTTTATGGCGTATTCATCCTTGCCTTCATGTATCGCTAAATTGTCCACAAGATATTCAATTTCTCATCTATATATTATTTATATATCATACTTTGATCCATCGAGTGATATCCCCCATTGGATTGTCTAAATAATTATTGCTAATTCTAGGCCAATTTTAGGCATTTATGTGACTGTTCATTGCCTAGTGGGTGATATGTGGCTTTTAATGTGGGTGTCACTATGATGGACACCAGAAATGGATTTTGTTCCTAGGATGCTTCATGACATCCAATATTGAATGAGAAGGGAACCATTGCTATCGATGTTTGTAACTATTATGTTTGTGACTTATTCAGGAGGAAGACGTGGTTCATCTACAACTATTGTTGTCATTGTTTCAACAATCTCTGCTGCAGTTATACTTTCCATTATTTTTGCTCTTTTGTTGATCAGGAAGAACCGTTTGAGGAGGAGGAAACCTTATTTGCCTGTGCTTGGTACATAGACATCTTCCTCATAATATTGGTCTCATTTTCATTGTTTTCATATTGTATGGATGTTCATATACTTAGCTCAAAGATCCCATTCTTCTGCAGATCCACTTGATGGAAGTGATGTGTCCATTCAATTTGACTTGAGTATGATTAGAGTTGCCACCGACAACTTCTCTGAGGCAAATAAGCTTGGAGAAGGTGGATTTGGTCCAGTTTACAAGGTCTGTACTTTCAGGTTAGAAATTTAGGATCAAACACATGCTAACTTTTCTGCTACAAGTGATTTCTCTGATGCCAATTATATTTAGAAGGTGGATTCAGTCCATTGAACACAGTAATGATTAATTATGGCACAACAAACAATTATGATTGCCAAATTCATGGATAAAACAATATCAGTAATCATTCTTGTATAGGGTGAGCAATTATTTTCTTTTAGGGCACCATGCATGTTTTGACTCTTTGACATGTTTTATTCATATTTGTTACTCTGTTATTCAATTAAAAAATATCTTTGTGGCTTAATAGTTGCATCAATTCAAGATCAAGAATTTAAAAGCCTTTTTTCCATCCTGTAATAAGAATAGGTTTTTATGTTATTTTTCTAATTCCAGGGAAGGCTCTTGGATGGACAAGAAATAGCTGTGAAGAGGTTGTCTATATATTCAGGACAGGGTGTAGAAGAATTCAAGAATGAGATAGCTCTAATAGCAAAACTTCAACACAGGAATTTGGTCAGGCTCTTTGGCTGCTGTATGGAGGGAGAAGAGAAGTTGCTGATTTATGAATACGTTCCTAACAAAAGCCTCGACACCTTTTTATTTGGTTTTTCTCCACTCATATTTACTTTCAATTTTCAGTTCTTATCTCAATCACTATAAATTTTTGTCCTAATCAATACTATCATGGATGGTTCTGTTTTAAAAACATGATTATTTTTTAGGGCTGTAAACCTGTCAATTGTAGAGAATTCTGGTATATTGATGATTGTGTGTCAACAGGACTATGAAGGAATCCTGGTTCAATTGTGTTCCAAAATTCTTGAAGATTGTTGTCATTGGATGCTACATATGCTTGTGAATAACAATGGATGCATTATCAGTTCACAATTTTTAATAAGACCAAACTGAGAGAATCAGTCTACTGACGTACATTTTATGTGGTTGCTCATTCAGTATGAGACCATTTGTAAGGGGTCATGAGGATTCCAAATAAGCCAATTCGTTCTATTTTATTTACTATGCATGATGATGTTTTCATGCTTAGGAAATAGAAGGTCAAATGCACCTTCTGATGAGTTGCTTAATTTTATTATTATTCACATGAAAATTCATAAACACGACATTTTCAAGGAGTAAGGAAATTATGTTACCAACATAACATTTTGCATGGTTTTTTTTTTTTTTGGTTTTTTTTCTAAATTATTTGCATTATGATGAACGTACAGATCCAGAAAAGCGTACTTGTCTTGATTGGCAAAGACGGTATAAAATTATTGGAGGAATTGCAAGAGGGTTACTCTATCTTCATGAAGATTCACGCTTAAGGATAATTCATCGTGATCTAAAGGCTGGCAATATTTTGTTAGATGCAGAGATGAACCCAAAGATTTTCAGATTTTGGTATGGCAAGGATAGTCGCAGTGAATCAAACTCAAGGAAACACTAATAGAATTGCTGGAACATAGTAAGTTTGTTAATCTTGAACTTTTACTAATGTTCATCAAATACCACAAACATATACTCAATGCAATTGGTTTTAACATTGTGGTTTACAGTTGACTCTATTGTTTATCCTTTTCTTATGGTTTATTTCCTTATAATGTAATGAAGTGGCTACATGTCTCCTGAGTATGCTATGCATGGGCAATTTTCTGTTAAGTCGGATGCCTTTAGCTTTGGTGTGTTAGTCTTAGAGATTGTGATGGCGAAAAAGAACACCTCTTTCTACCATTTTGAACATGGTTGCAAGGACCTTCTTAGCTATGTGAGTGTACATTGCCATACTTTCTTCTTTTGTTTTAAGAACACGGTTGCTTGAGTGCTATCATGATAGTTTTTAACAACTTATACATTGGTTAATTGTTGTAGGCATGGAAAGCTTGGAATGATGGAGATGTTTTACAGATTATTGATCCTATGCTACGCGAGAATTGTTTAGCGAGTGAAGTTATGAGATGCATCCATATTGGGTTACTGTGTGTTCAAGATGATGCAGTTAATAGACCCACCATGTCTACAGTTGTTCTTATGCTCAACAGTTTCTCTTTTTCACTGCCATCACCTTCTCTACCAGCATTTTTCAGTAGTAGTAGAATGGATCCAACTTTAAATTTTGATCCTAATTCAGAAGCATGTGAGCCATCGAGAAATGAGATGTCAATTACCAGATTAGACCCTCGATAGTGCATCTGCAAACCTGACATCTAAAACAAGTATGCGTTGGTGACTTATTCAAGATCATTATGTTACACAATGATGTGTGTACATTATTGTTTGTTGAACACTGCTTGCTATTCTAATATTTATGTGTTTTTAGATTTTTATTACCTATTTGATTGTGCATATGCTAGTGGTGGTGTTTTTTTGGGTGTTGGAGTGAGAGAGAGTCTGAATTTGATGAGAATTTTGAAAGGGATCATTGTAGGCCAAAAAATTCACAATCATTAGTGTTGCTACTAGTATACCAGGATATTAAGTCAGGTCTCTTAGTAGGGCTATTCAAGGGTTGGTTTGGGCCAGGCTTCCCATTGTTCAAGCTTAAATCTGTTTATATTGGTTCTGTTGGAAGTTACTCGTATTAATCGGAAACATAAAATAAATCAAGCAATCACTCACCGTAGAAAAGAAAATTTTACATACTTTGACCAAAGCATACGTTCAAAACAATCGGAGTAGTTCTACTAAATCAAACAGAAGTACAAAATACGAACTCTCTCACCTTCTCTCAGTCTCAAATTTGTCTCCCTCTTTTTTTCTCTTTCAACAAACCGGCTCTCTGTGTTAATTTTTTTGTTATAAAAACAACTTCACTGATGAACAAAGAAAGAAAGCAGAGTAGGAAAAAAAATCCAAGAGAAAAATAAGACCTGAATCTAGCCAAATCCAAAAGTCCCTATTCTGGCCTGGTACGCATCAAGCTTTTTAGGCTACTGGTTAAATGTGCCCGCTTGAAAAATAAAAACCCCGAGAAGCGGATTAAAAAAAGCAGATAAGCTATCATGGGATCTACTTAAAAGCCCATGCCCTCCCTCTTATTAAATGGGCTCAACCATGTCTACTTCGCATAAGTTGACGTGAAATGGATGGGCTTGGCTGGGTTGTGCTGGGCTTTCAGCTAGACCTGAAATCATGACCCAACAAAACTCAGTCAGTCCAAGTCCATGGGTTTTAGTATTGGACCCAAGCTCCGTTCAATCTAAGTTGGCATCACAGGTAAAAAAATTGGTTCACTGAAACGGCTGATACTTATCGGCTGCTATAGGCCAATACACCTCCGTCCGTCATTTGTCCGCGACCATTCGAATCCTGGCCGTAATGCATTGATGTGTTGCGGCCGATACATATAGACCGAATTAAAAAACCCAGATTAGCATCAAGTCGGGTTTAGGCTTGGTCCAAACTTTGCTCTGTCAAATCACCACCACATCATCCTGTAATTAGGGAGTAGAAATGCATTTGTATCTTTCTTGACATTTTGTAATTGTGACGTAGGCTTAGAACAGATAAATTGTCGAAACCCAAATTCTATACGGAAACTCATTAATAACTTCAATCGGGTTGAATGTTCAGATGACAATTAAGAGGCCCGAATCTGCAGTGGCCTGAAAATTTCCCTACATCTTTTTGATTTTAAACAATTTTGAAATTTCAAAATTCAAAGTATGTTTAGAGCAAGGAAATCTAATATTTTAAGAAAATGGTATAATACCATGACCTGTTTACATATTCACCAGTTATTTTATGAAACTCAAAACTTTAAGAAATAGAGACAATACTATATTTTGTAATTAATAGCCAGCTTGAACGGCATAAATACACTATAGTCAGGTTTTAAAAACCTTATATATATTTTTTTCCATTTAAGTATCATAAATATATATCAAGATCTTTATCATCTTTGCCAGATATCAGGATTTCAATCTACAAGACAATTAAATGTACGAACCCATATCCCAAAATTAAAAATCGAGGGACTGACGGGCAACGGTATCTTGCGAAGAGGCTCGGCAGAGAAAGATGAAGGCCGCGAGGCCCGGCGCGTCCGGAGCGGACAGCCTTGCTGAAGCCGGCCCGTCGAGAAGGGGATGCCCTGTTCCAAGGATCACCGTCTGGAAACAGGGACTGCAGGGAACACGAGCAGAGAGAAGAGAGTCAATCCTGCGATCAACGTCGTTGAAGCTGGATGTTGGAACTGCAAAAGAAGAAGGAGAAAGAAGGAGAGAGAAGGAAAGAAGTGGAAGAATGATGAGGAAGGGGCAGAGGACTTTCAGAATTCTCAATTCGATTTGAAAGAGAGGAGCGGCGATGGAGAAGAGCGAAAACATGGGTTTTATGTTAGGTTTTGCGGAGAAACGAAGGCCCCATGTGAAGTTAGGGTTTTGCTATGCGTTTTAAGTTACGGTTTTGGGGAGAAATAGGGGCCTCGTTTAATCGGGGGCCTCATGCCGTTGCCTAATTTGTCAAACGATTAAGACAGCCCTGTCTGCGAGACTGCAACTTCAATGAATGCTGCAGCTATTTGCAGTAGGAATTCACACAAGCAATTCACGGTTTGCTTTGTGGAAAAAAACTCAAATTTTATTAATCAAAATCTCCACTTTACTCGTTGATTAGAAAGCTTAAATAAAGGAAAAAAACTACCGACGAAAGCCGACCCTTCCATACACGACTTTGACTCAAATAACAACTTCTAAATCTACACCTCTTAAAATTGGAATTAGAAAGAAATAAAAATGCATAACCTAAAGTTTCCACCGTATGACACACTAATCCTATACTAATTAGGACTATTGTCACAGATCTTGTTCTCAGGATATTAACGGCAATTGTTAATAGTAGGATATTTTCAAATTCTCAGGTTTTTATCGGGAATTTAACGGGAAAATCTAAAGGAAAATATATTATTTAAAAAATAATAAAAATAAATATAAAAAATAAATAATGTGGCCAAAATTTGAAAAAATGGATGATATTTTAGAAATAAAAAAATCTATATTTGGCCCAAGCATTTTTAACGGGAATTTAACGGCAAAATCTCACAATTTTAACGGGAATTTACCGTTTCTCGCGATAAAAACATGTTTTTAACGGGAATTTACTGTTAAAAACGGCAGACGCGATAAACTCAAGTTTTTTACGGGAAAAGTTATTTTACCAATATTTTCGTGATAAAAATGAAAATATCAAAGATATTTGTTATATTGATTATGACTCTCCAAACGTCGAGAATAATCTTGTTGATTCACACAGCTTCTTGCCTTCAATTCGTTGGGCCTGACTTTGCTGTGCCTCGCTTTTGTAGGTTCACAAAGCTGGATTGACAGCTTGTTGGGCCAAGACTTGGGCCTAGTCTTGGACTTGACATATGAATTGGGCTTAGACCCACCTTCACTGATGCCCACATCAAATTGCCTTAGTATCTTCATCCTCATAACTAAGAATTCTATCTATCTGAACTATTTTCCTTGTATTTTTTCTTATTTGATAAAACCTTGTTAACATTCCTAAAAAGAGCTTCCAAATCAACCCACAAAGATCAAAATAGTTTTGAAAAAAAAATAAATTATTCTCAGCACAGTTATGCTATTAATGGAAGTTTTAGATTTGATAACTAAACTTTGGTATCTTTTTGAAGAGAAATGTGATGTTATATTGGACTTATATTATTTTGATAGCAAATTCTAATAGTAAAGAGAAAAGAAAAGGCAATGGAGAAGGAAATACAGAAGAGGTGGCAAAAAGTAACATAAGCTAGTTAAAAAATTTGTGAAATATATGCTGCAAAAATAATACATTATTACCTGCACAAATCAAATATACATGTATATTTGTATTTTTGTAAGTGAAGATCAAAACAATAATTTTGCAAAAATAATTTTATGCTGAAGGTTGTTAATTTAAAAAATTGTCAAATTTATTTATTATTTTCTTAAAAATATAACGAAGATAATAAAAACTTGTACTTTTATTTTTATCTATCATGTAACTACTCTTTGGCTTGCATTTTCTAAAAGGTCAAGTGTATTATTATTAGTTTATTATATCCTTTGCTGTTATTGATATATATAATATACCCTTCACCACTCTTAGTTTACTATATTTCTTTTATTAATAACTATTTTTATTATTGTTGGATATATCTCAGGAAGATCATATTCTCATTTTGGAAAGAGGGCCAAGATTCAATTCACATTTAAAATTAAGATCTTTCAATATAATTCCATAGGAGAACTAGTCAAAGAAAATGGTATTTTTAAAAGAAAATATTTACATATTCTTGAAATCAAATGATCTTTACTATTGTTTTGTAATGTTCTTGCTTTTAGGGGTGAAGTTGTCTTAACTATTATTTATTAAATTAATTACATCCTAGGTGACTTTCGGTAGCAGTTGAATAAAGAGAGGGTTTTCGAAGGGATTTCCTTGTATTTAAATGAAGAGAGGGTTTTGACAAAAGATGGAATGAAACGACTTATACTTTTGTCTCAGGTTCTAGTTTTGCCAGTTCGGTTTGTTTCGGTTGGAACAGGTTTAATCCGAGAGACACAAATTAGAATGACCCGTGTTGGCCCTACCTGTTTTTAATTATTGATTTCACAATTTTTAAAAGTTTATATATATATATATATATATATATAGATTAAAAACAGATTTAATAACCTACATGTGCATAAAATTACAACAAAAAGTCAATTCTATGCAGCTTTCTCATAATGGGTAAAGTCATTAGGTATTCTTAATCATGGATATCTTGTGATTTTCACCACTCACATCAACTGGTTACAAATTGAATTTTAGATTAAAATTTGGTCTATTTGTAGTTAATTAAGTTTACTTTTGTTTCACACGGTTGATATTTTATGAATTTAATAAAATGGAGAAAAAAATTGAAATGAGCCTGATGTACCCACATGTTTTGATGTTGAATAAAATTAAAATTCAAGCTCACTTCTTGAGTTTTTTTGTGATGGTCAGGCCCAGGCATCCCGGCCCAACAGTTTCTGGAGAGTGCAGAGAAAAGAGAGCTGAGCATATGGGTGTGGGAAAACGTTCCATATCACCCAGGAGATGAAAATTCCAGAGGTTTATAAGAGGAAGCACCCCTCTACCTAAGCACAATGCATTTTGGGTCTGGAAGTGAGTCGGACTCAATGCAAAGTCATGCTAGTCTTTTTTAGCCCAAAATGGACAATATTATGTTGGGTCGGGACGGGTCGTTACAAATGATATCAGAACACAGTTCAATCTTCTACCCCTCTGCCTTTTGTCGGCTCCTGTGTTGTAATCGAATCGAGGACGACTCTGGACCTAAATGGGGTGGATTGTGATGCCCAGGTCCAGATAGCCAGGCTCACGGAGAGTTCAGAGAAAAGAGAGTTGGGTGTGGGAAAAGGTCCTAACAATAAGCACAATGCATTTTGGGCCTAAAAGTGAGTTGGGCATAATTTCTCTTTTTTAGTCCAAAACGAACAATATCGTACTGGGTTGAGACAAATCGTTACATTTTTTTTCTATTTGAATCCTATTAAAGTAAATCAAATGTTCTTGTATTTAATAATTATACTATTATAACTTGAGATTAGCAATATGAATTAGTATATAATAATAATTCATGCTTCTAATTGTATAGTTTAGTAAGTAATTGTTAAAATAATTAATTTCAATAACTTTGTAGTATTTTGTACATTATTTTATCATATAATTATTTTTAATTTTTTAGTATCGTTTTTTAAATGAAACATCAAATCAGTTAGAATGATTGATTTCTTACAATTGTTTAAAAGACTATTTTGAGGGGGCTTTAAACCTGTTAGCAGTAGAAACTCCTGGTATTTTGATAATTGTACGTTAAGAGAAGTCTGAAAGAATCCCGGTTCGATTGTGTTGAGAGTTCTTGTCATTTGATGCTACATATGCTTGTAAATAACAAAGGATGCATTATCAGTTCACAATTTTCAACGAAACCAAATCGAGAGGATGAGCCTACTGTTAGGTCTGGACTTCAAGCTCAAAAGAATAGTCGTTAAAAGCTCAGGCCCAGCAAGTGGTATCAGAGCTGAGTCCCCAAACCAATATAACATGCCATAAATCAAGCCTCTTAGTAGGGAAATTCAAGGGTCTAGTTTGACCCAGGTTTTCCATTGTTAAAGTTTAAACATGTTTAGTTGTAACATGAAGAGCTAGTTTGATGGTCAAAATTTGTCCAAGTCTTGAGATCAAGGCTCATCAATACAGAAAGGATTACTTTACATTGTTCTGTACCCGACGTGTATGGATTAAGAAATTTATATATGTTTCAAAAATTAGTCGGGTGAAACACCACAACACCTTACTCTTAAAAAATATTTATAGTCCCTAATCCTGCTTGTTACTCATTGGGCCTGCCATTCGTCAAGCTTTTTAGAGCAATGCTCAAACATGTGCAGTTTGGAAAATGGAAAGTCTGAGCCTGTGTGGTGAAACCTGTTGGTAAATTGACACATGCGGACAAAGTGAATTTAAAGTTCATTGTAAGGACAAATTTCAAACTTGAATGAGATGATTTTGCTTGAGCGAGGAAGGGGACTACATTATATACATGGGGCCTTAAATAGTAATATAATAATTTATAATTATTGTATTTATTTATAAATAAATGATAGCTAAGCAGATTAAAAAAGCAGATGAACTATAATGGGCTTCACTTAAAAGCTCATGCCCTCCCGCCCATCGGTCAAAAACACATCTTCAACCCATTTGTTTACAATGGGTTTGGTTCAGGCTCGAGCTTGGTTTCTACCATTGAACAGTCCTAGCGCTTAGCCTACAGCCTTGACAATCACGGCCCAATGCAAGCCATGTTTAGCTAGGGTTACAAATGTCGACTAATACTAGAGAGATATTGGCCGATATGACTGAGATCACGCTGATATCGTCCGATATCATTTATCTAAGATTTGTTGGAAAAAAAATAGGAGAGAGAGAGATATCGACCGATGGCAAAATCTGAAATGCCGGGATATCGGCCGAGACGATGATATCGATATCGGTGATTTTTGACCCCTGTACTTAGCCGAGCCAGGTTTATTTGTATCTCCAACCCAAACTTGGGTATTACATTTGCACCAACAAATCAAGTGAACCTGTAGAGCAAGAAAAGAAAATGGAAAATACAACTACTTCAGCCACGGTTGATTATCTCGAGTAGCAGAATTTGTCCTAAGAGAAGCCATTTAAATTTATAAAAATAATATTCAGTTTCACAATTATAAAATTGTAGATTTTAGCCCTAGAAAAGCTGTGCCTAATTGTCAACCAACATAGATAAAATAAACAATTTAAATAGCCTAAAACAAAAAACTTTAATCAATTGAAAGCAGTCTTAAGGAAAACAACACATTTTGAGACCAAAAGCCATATTTTCCCAAGGTTTGGTTTTCGTTCTAAGATTTAAGAAAAATAATACGAAAATATTTTGAGACCAAAAGCCATATTTTCTAGCCGACCAAGTTTTCTTGACCCGTTTGACCAAGCCCGTTACTATAAATACTATGTTTTGCTGCAGAACGTGGAAACCCTAAACAGAGAAACTTTGCTTTCCTTTTCTGGGCCGTAACCATCTCTAGATGAAGTTCCCATTGCTAGATAAAGTCTTCCACCAGCTGACAAAAGTAGAAAAACATGAAGAACGTGGTAGGATGATAACGACTCCTGAGGTCTTGCAGGCTTGTCATGGGTTGGAAGTCTATTTTGTCAAGGTGAAGTTCGGGCATTCTGCTCGAAAGGTGTACTTAATTTCTTTGTCGTCCGTGCCGCCCCCAACTGTATTACCAGACAAGCTTTAGCAAAAAACCTTCATAATTAAATTATTTAAATAATTGTTGAAAAAAAAGTGCTATACGATTTTTGATATGAGGTTGAATGAAGTATGAACCTACAATTTATTTAATTTTTAAATAATTTTTAATTTTTATCAATAGTTGAATTTATTTACATTTCAAAATGAATCACAAATACACTCATGTTTATAGTATCATGTGAATGACATGATAAAAATGTAATTCAAGTCATTTTGAAGAGTGACATGTTACAATCGTTTAATCATTTGCTTTCTAGATAATTTTAAAGAGAATTCTCAAATTTTTATTTAAGAAAGACTAATTTTTAAATATTGAAGTGGACTACATATTTTCTAATACAATGAGTACAGAATATAGTCATGTGATTTTAGATTAAAAGCTCTTTTATTACAAAAAAATATTATTTTACGTTGCCCATCCCATAAAGTTTTGATAATTAGATTCAGGAGTTTCTCTTGATTTATATCATCTACAAAATCATCTATCTATGTTTTATAACTTTGAGAGATCTATCTTATGATAAATATAAAATCTATCTAAAAATGGAATCGGTCTTCTTGGAGCTACTGTTGTTTGATCTGTTTGGATAATCAATTTGAAGCTCATTCGTTCCCAAATAAAAGATGAAAAAAAAATCTAAAATTTAACTGTTTGGTAGGACAAGGAGTGAATTCTTTTTATTATCCGGTAGGTATAAGGCATTTTTTTTTCCCTTAATCTTTTTTTTTTTAAATATTTTATTCTACAATTTTATTTAAGATTTAAAATTTTTAGACCAAATAAATAGACGTTAGACTTGCAACATATCTATAATAAAGTTAAGTCATGCATTTTTATTATTCATGAGAAAAACAATATATTTTATAATTTCAAATTCATTGATGAGTGATAGATATATAAGACCTAGATTTTATTTTGACAAAATATCTATAATGATTATTTCTCAATAATTTATTTATTAAATAATTTATTTATTAAATAATTTTCTCAATTCCATACAAAACAAAACTCAAATTGTTAATTACTTTCGGAAGAAAAACCCACCAACTCGTCGTCAATGACGTTCATAAGAAAATCTCATACATTCCTGCATAAAATTAAAAAAAAAAAATCTAAATTTCAACCAGAAGGCAGAATGAGCGTATATAAAACATGTTTTTTCCCTTGAATCTTTAAGGAAAAAAATATTTTTTTAATAACGGTCTACGTTACCAATGCTATATTAATGCATAGTGCATTAGTTAAATAATAAAATCTTCTTTAAAATTTTAAAGTTATTTTTTCAGCACTGTGTATTTCCAAAATTTCTCAAATTGAATATCTGGACTAATTACGATAAATTGATAAAAATACTTTAAGACTTTAATGTTTTTTGACACTCTCAAATGTATTTTCAGCACAGTCAAGGGATACCGTTATTTGTAAAACACTATGTTTTAAGTATTTGGGAGTGTCAAAAGATCTTCAAGTCTTAAAGTATTTTTATCAGGTTATCGTAATTAGTCTGAATATTTAATTTGAGAAATTTTGAAAATATATAGTACTTAAAAAATAACTTTAAAGTTTTAAAGGAGATTTTATTATTTAAATAATATAATATTACTGTAGTATCTGCGTACCGTCCCGCCAAATGGAATAATCGTTGGAATGATCCGATGGGATATCTCATGTCCGGACTACATTGAAGCGGAAGGGCAACGCAATAATTTTCAACTAAAAATGGAAAACCCGTGTCTTAAGAAAGATTTTACCTATGTCTAAATTGCTCCCCTTTATTAAATATTGAAGTGGACCATGTATTTCTAATGCAATGAGTAGAGAAGAAAACATAGTACTGGTTGTATAAAATTTGACTCTTATTTCATCATATAACCCTATGATTTTAGATTTAAAAAAATTATTACTAAAAACATTGATTTTACATAATCCATCTCATAAAATTTTGATGGTTGAATTGAGGAGTTTCTCTTAATTTATAATATTTATGAAGTCGTCTATCTATTTTGTATAACTTTGAAAAATCTAAATATAGAAGGGGTCTCTAATAAAAATGAACATGGGTCTTCTTAAAGCGGCCTTTCTCTAATCTCCTTAAGTATTCAATTTGAAGATTATCGAAAATATCTCATACATTCCTGCATAAAATTTAAAAAAAATCAATATTTTAACCATTTGATGGGAGAACGGGCGTATTCTTCTCTTTATCTTATGCGTATAAAACATGTTTTGTTCCTTGAATATTTAAGAAAAAATATTTTTTAATTTTTTTTTTAATATTTACTTCCACAATTTCATTCAAGAATTTAATTTTTTTGACCAAATTTAAAGAATAAAAAATTTCCATCAATATTTTTGGTGAATATATATATTTTAAACATTTCAATAGATTCTATTTGATCAATTATTTAATAAATTGATATGACTTTACTAAATTTAAATAACTTAATTCAATACGGTTCAGTTATTAAATGATTTAATTTGTCTAACTAAATTTAAAACAGAAAATTAATATGATCCAAACCTTTTTGTAAAAGAATTCTACCTATTAAATGGTAGGTTTAATTTGAGTTTTATCAAATCCAAACAATTTTTTAAATAAGTAGTCTAATCTAAATAATTTTAAATGGATGGATCCTATCTATAACAAGACTAACTGTATATGAAATGATGGGACCAATCTAGATGCTTAACTAAGTTTGAAAAAATTTAGTTAAATTGATGGACTTGAGACTTGTGACATAACTAGTTATGTTGTGCATTTTCATATTGATGAGATTTTTTTTTTTTTTTTTATAATTTTAAATTCATTGATGAATAGTAGACAGTCAATAAAAGTGTGCTCTGCTTCGACGAAGACGGAGAAAGCTAACTCCCTACAGTGACGGCGCTGAAGAGTCAGAGAAACGATAAATAAATTTGTGGCCATCAGTCTATCTCTCTCGATAAATAAATTTGTGGCCATCACTCTCTCTCTCTCTGTTTGGTACTCACCTTCAAACCAGATCATGGAGATGAAGCCATTACTCCTGTCATCACCCTTCTTTCACCTCCCCTTCCTTTCCTCCCTCTTTCTCCTTCCTCTTTTGTTCTCTCATGCCTATGTCCAGGAAATAGGACGTATCTACTCAATATGTGAAAACACAGCTAATTACACCAATACAAGCACTTTCGCCACCAACCTCGGACTCCTAATCGATTCTCTTTCCAGCAATGCTTCCTCCAACAACGGCTTCTTCAACACTTCTGCTGGCAAGAGCCCCGACAGGGTATATGGTCTTGTGCTTTGCCGTGGCGATGCTACTCCCCCCCTGTGTTTTTATTGCATCGTCACCGCAGGTGAAGAGCTGATGAATGAGTGCTCTAGCAGGAGTGCCATCATCTGGTACAGTAGTTGCCTTCTTCGCTATTCCAACCGAAACTTTTTCGGCTCTGTGGACAATAATTTGATGGTTTACAAGTCGAATACGGGGGAGAATACAACAGCACCAGGTCGTTTCAGGATGATTGCGGGACGTATGATGAGTGCTCTCTCATATAAAGCTGCATTTGAGCCTTCGAATCTCATGTATGCGACGGATGAAGCCGAGTTTCTCGGCATCGATTCTAAGATATATGGGCTGGTTCAGTGCACTCGTGATATTTCTGCTACTGATTGCAAGTGGTGCTTGGATAGGATTATTGACGAGGATGTATATGAAATTTTTGGTAAACGAGGAGGTAGGGTCCTTGGTTCCTCGTGTAATGTGAGGTATGAAGTGTATAGTTTCTTTGGGCCTTCAACTATATTGGCACCGGCTCCTACGCCGCTAAGCTCGCCACGCTTGGTTTCTCCTCCTTCACCCTCCATTAACCCATCTTCCTCCAGCAATGGAACATCCATGAGCACTGGTGAGTTTTTCATGTCTTGGTTATTCGCTGATTTTGAAGGAATACAAAGAGGTCACATTGTTAGAGACAGCATAACACTTTGCTCCCCTTGGTATTTTTGTGTAATTATTATGTTAAATAGAATAGATTCATCACAG
Source organism: Chimonanthus praecox (assembly GCA_022113865.1). Taxonomy (NCBI): domain Eukaryota; kingdom Viridiplantae; phylum Streptophyta; class Magnoliopsida; order Laurales; family Calycanthaceae; genus Chimonanthus; species Chimonanthus praecox. The sequence goes on along the minus strand of CM039095.1, from coordinate 12,848,763 downwards.
GCTGAGATTAGGTTAATGCTTATCTTGCAATACCTGTTAGAGGCTTAGAGCGTATATTAGTTTATGGCGTATTCATCCTTGCCTTCATGTATCGCTAAATTGTCCACAAGATATTCAATTTCTCATCTATATACTCCCTCTGTCCCAATATAGTTGTCTCATATGAATTTTGAAACTATCCCAAAATAGTTGTCTCATATACATTTTGGAAGAGTTAAAAGGATGTTTGAGAGAAGTTATATTAGTTTATGGCGTATTCATCCTTGCCTTCATGTATCGCTAAATTGTCCACAAGATATTCAATTTCTCATCTATATACTCCCTCTGTCCCAATATAGTTGTCTCATATACATTTTGAAACTATTCCAAAATAGTTGTCTCATACTAAGGTTGAAATATCGGCCGATACGATATGTATTGGTTTTTTAATATCGAACGATATCGGCCGATACGATATATATCTGCCGTACATAAATATTATCGGCCGATATGGCCGATATTCGGTCCGAAATATCGATCACAATATCAGCCGATATTCATAAATATCGGTATTTAATTTAATTTTTTTTTTTAAAAACACCAATATGGTTTTTACACGGTTTTTTGCGGTTTTTCGCGGTTCTTCATGGCTTTTAACGGTTCAGGGTTTACGGCTTTCAAGGGTTCTCACGCTTTTTTGCGGTTTTTTGCGGTTTTTCACGGTTTCGATATAGGAGGAGAGAGAAAATTATCGGCCGATATTTCGGCCGATATATCGGTTTATGCGTTTTTTAAATCCTTGGTCTCATATACATTTTGGAAGAGTTAAAAGGATGTTTGAGAGAAGTTCATAAGCCTTTTAAGAGCATTTCCTTAAAAATTTAAAATTTTAAAATGAGACAACTAAAATAGAACAGATGGAGTATTATTTATATATCATACTTTGATCCATCGAGTGATATCCCCCATTGGATTGTCTAAATAATTATTGCTAATTCTAGGCCAATATTTTATATGTGACTATTCATTGCCTATTAGTGAGTGATATGTGGCTTTTAATGTGGGTGTCCCTATGATGGACACCAGAAACAGATTTTGTTCTTGGTGTGCTTCGTGACATCCAATATTGAATGAGAAGGGAACCATTGCTATCAATGTTTGTTACTATTATGTTTGTGACTTATTCAGGAGGAAGGCGTGGTTCATCTACAACTATTGTTATCATTGTTTCAACAATCTCTGCTGCAGTTATACTTTCCATTATTTTTGCTCTTTTGTTGATCAGGAAGAACCGTTTGCGAAGGAGGAAACCTTATATGCCTGTGCTTGGTACATAGACATCTTCCACATAATATTGGTCTCATTTTCATTCTTCTGCAGATCCACTTGATGGAAGGGATGTGTCCTTTCAATTTGACTTGAGCATGATTAGAGTTGCCACCGACAACTTCTCTGAGGCAAATAAGCTTGGAGAAGGTGGATTTGGTCCAGTTTACAAGTCTACGTTCAGTTAGAAATTTAGGATCCAACACATGCTAACTTTTCTGCTGCAAGTGATTTCTCTGATGCCAATTGTATTTAGAAGGTGGATTCAGTCCATTGTACATAGTAATGATTAATTATTGCACAAAAACAATTATGATTGCCAAATTCATGGATAAAACAATATCAGTAATCATTCTTGTATAGGGTGAGCAATTATTTTCTTTTAGGGCACTATACATGTTTTGACTCTTTGACATGTTTTATTCATATTTGTTACTCTGTTAATCAGTTAAAAAATATCTTTGTGGCTTAATAGTTACATCAATTCAACATCAAGAATTTAAAAGCCTTTTTTCCATCCTGTAATAAGAATAGGTTTTTATGTTAGTTTTCTAATTCCAGGGAAGGCTCTTGGATGAACAAGAAATAGCTGTAAAGAGGTTGTCTATATATTCAGGACAGGGTGTAGAAGAATTCAAGAATGAGATAGCTCTAATAGCAAAACTTCAACACAGGAATTTGGTCAGGCTCTTTGGCTGCTGTATGGAGGGAGAAGAGAAGTTGCTTATTTATGAATACGTTCCTAACAAAAGCCTCGACACCTTTTTATTTGGTTTTTCTTCCCTCATATTTACTTTCAATTATCAGTTATCATCTCAATCAATATAAATATTTGTCCTAATTAATACTATCATGGATGGTTCTATTTAAAAACATGACCATTTTTAGGGCTTTAAACCTGTCAGTAGTAGAGAATCCTGGTTCAATTGTGTCCCAGAATTCTTGAAGATTGTTGTCATTGGATGCTACATATGCTTTTGAATAACAATGGATGCATTATCAGTTCACAATTTTTAATAAGACCAAACTGAGAGAATCAGTCTATTGAGGTACATTTTATGTGGTTGCTCATTCACTATGAGACCATTTGTAGGAGGGTCATGAGGATTCCCAATAAGCCAATTCGTTCTATTTTATTTAATATGCATGATGATGTTTTCATGCTTAGGAAATAAAAGGTCAAATGCACTTTCTGATGAATTGCTTAATTTATTATTATTCACATGAAAATTCATAAACACGTGACATTTCCAAGTTGTAAGGAAATTATATTACCAACATAACATTTTGCATGGTTTTTTTTTTTGTTTTTTTTCTAAATTATTTGCATTATGATGAATGTACAGATCCAAAAAAGCGTACTTGTCTTGATTGGCAAAGTCGGTATAAAATTATTGGAGGAATTGCAAGAGGGTTACTCTATTTTCATGAAGATTCACGCCTAAGGATAATTCATCGTGATCTAAAGGCTGGCACTATTTTGTTAGATGCAGAGATGAACGCAAAGATTTCAGATTTTGGTATGGCAAGGATAGTCCTAGTGAATCAAACTCAAGGAAACACTAATAGAATTGATGGAACATAGTAAGTCTGTTAATCTTGAACTTCTACACATTTTTATCAAATACCACAAACATATACTCAATCCAATTGGTTTTCACATTGTGGCTATATCGGAGCTCGCAATCAATGTGAACATTGGAATTTGTATGCTTTTGTTAGAGATTGTATTATTTCATTGATTGTATTTTACTTAAGGGCATTTTAGTCATCATTTGTATTTTTCCATTAGGGTTTTGTATATATTATTCTTTGTATTATTTTGTTAATCATCATTAAGAGAAGTTTTCAATTTTAACAACTGGGTCTATTGTTCATCCTTTTCCAATGGGTTTTTCTTAATAATGTAATGAAGTGGCTACATGTCTCCTGAGTATGCTATGCATGGGCAATTCTCAGTTAAGTCAGATGCCTTCAGCTTTGGTGTGTTGGTCTTAGAGATTGTGACAACTAAAAAGAACACATCTTTCTACCAATCTGAACACGGTTGCAAGGACCTTCTTAGCTATGTAAGTGTGAACATTTCCATAATTTCTTGTTTTGTTTCAGGAACACAGTTGCTTGAGTGCAATCATGATATTTTAACAATTTATACATTGGTTAATTGTTGTAGGCATGGAAAGCTTGGAATGGTGGAAATGTTTTAGAGATTATTGATCCTATGCTACGCGAGAATTGTTCAGCGAGTGAAGTTATGAGATGCATCCATGTTGGGTTACTGTGTGTTCAAGATGATGCAGTTAATAGACCCACCATGTCTACAGTTGTTCTTATGCTCAACAGTTTCACTGTTTCACTGCCATCACCTTCTTTACCAACATTTTTCAGCAGTAGTAAAATGGATCCAACTTTAAAATTCGATCCTAATTTAGAAGCGAGGGAGCTGGATTCAAAGATAAGGAACGCGACGACACTATCGATAAATGAGGTGACAATTACTGAATTAGACCCTCGATAGTGCATCTGCAAACCTGGCATGTAAAACGAAGTATGAGTTGGTGACTTATTCAAGATCATTATCTTATACAATAATGTGTTTGTTGAATATTGTTTGCTATTTTAATTATTATGTGTCTTTAGATTTTTATTATCTATTTGATCATGCCTGTGCAAGTGGTGGTGTTTTCTTGGGTGCTGGAGAGAGAGAGTCTGAATTTGATGAGAATTTTGAAAGGGATTATTTTAGGTCAAAAAACTCACTATCATTACTGTTGCTACCAGGACATTAAATCAGGTCTCTTAGTAGGGCTATTCAAGGGTTAGTTTGGGCCAGGCTTCCCATTGTTCAAGCTTAAACCTATTTATATTGGCCCTGTTAGAATTTACCCAATTAATCAAACCGAAGCATACAACAAATCAAGCAATCATTCACCTTCTCCCAATCTCAAATTCCTCTCACTCTTTGTTTCTCTCAACGAATCGGCTCTCTCTAACAGTTACAAAACAAATCCCCCAATGAACAAAGAAAGAAAGGAGAGACGGAGAAAAAAAAAATTAAGATCAGAAAATTAAGGGGGATAATTTTACAATGTCCAAATCTAGCCAAATCCAACTGTCCCTGCTCCTGGCTGCTGCTTATCCGGCCTGGCACGCATCAAGCTTTTTAAGCTAATGCTTAAACCTGCCCGTTTGTTAAATGACAAGCCCAAGAAGCGGATTAAAAAAAGCAGATGAGCTGTCATGGGATCTAATTAAAAGCCCATGCCCTCCCTTTTATTAAATGGGCTCAACCATTTCCACTTCGCACAAGTTGAGGTGAAATGGATGGGCTTTGATGGGCTGGGCTTTCAACTAGCCCTTGTTTGTACAACATATTGGAATCCAGAATTCATGACCCAACAAAACTCAGTCAAGCCAACTACATGGGTTTTAGTATTGGACCCAAGCTCAGTTCAACCTAAGTTGGCATCACGGGTAAAAAAATTGGTTCACTGAAATGGCTGATACTTATCGGCCGCTATAGGCCGATACACCTCCATCCGTCATCTATCCGCAATCATCCGGACTCCAGCTGTAATGGATTGATGTGTTGCGCCTGATACGTATAGACCGAATTAAAAAACCCAGCTTAGCATCAAGTCGGGTTTAGGCTTGGCCCAAGCTTTGCTCTGTGAAATCACCACAACATCACCCTGTAATTAGGGAGGAGAAATGCATTTGTATCTTTCTTGCGATTTTGTAATTGCCTTGTTATCTTCATCGTCATAACTCAGAATTCTATCTATCTGAAATATTTTCCTTATATTTTTTCTTATTTGATAAGACCTTGTTAACATTCTTAAAAAAGAGCTTCCAAATCAGCCTACATATATCAAAATTAGCCTCCAAATCAGTCCCAGATGGTCCTCTAAAGTCCAAACCACCCCTCGAACAAACATTTCTTTAATGGATTTGACTGAGAACATACTTAGCACTTCAATTTACTCCAAAAAAATATTGTAAAGAAACAACTCGGGTGCTATTTGATTCTGTTTCGAAAAATACTGTTAAAAATTAAGCCATACAAATTAGAAAGTTGAGAACAAATGTCTGTGGGTATAAAAAGTTCTATTTAAATAATTTATGACAGAAATTATGACTACATAATTATAAAAAAAAAATGTATTTTTTATCTAAAAGATTGATTCAAATACAAAATAGTTTTGAAAAAAATAATTTCTCAACCCAGTTATGTTATTAATGAAAGTTTTAGATTTGATAACTAAACTTTGGTATATTTTTTAAGAGAAATGTGATGTTATATTGGACTTGTATCATTTTGATTTCCATGTTCAGTTATCTCATCTATTATATTAAGCAACAGATAGCAAATTCTAATAGTAAAGAGAAAAGAAAAGGCAATGGAGAAGGAAATACAGTAGAGGTGGCAAAAAGTAAATAAGCTAGTTAAATAATTTGTGAAAAATATGCTACAAAAATAATACTTTATTACGTGCACAAATCAAATATACATGTATATTTGTATTTTTGTAAATGAAAATAAAAAAAATAAGTTTGTAAAAATCATTTTATGCTCAAGGTTGTTAATTTAAAAAATTGTCAAATTTATTTATTATTTTCTTAAAAAATATAGCGAAGATAATAAAAAATTGTACCTTTATTTTTATCTATCATGTAACTACTCTTTGGCTGGCATTTTCTAAAAGTGAAATGTATTATTATTAGTTTATTATATCCTTTGCTGTTATTGTTCTTGCTTTTAGGGTGAAGTTGTCTTAACCATTATTTATTAAATTAATCACATTCCATCATTGGTAACTTTGTGTAGCATTTGAATAAAGAGAGGGTTTTCTAAGGGATTTCCTTCTTTTTTTTTCAAGGTATTTCCTTGGATAGGGGATTTCCTTCCATTTAAATGAAGGGAGGGTTTTGAGTTTTGACCAAAGATGGAATGAAACTCTGAGAGAGAAATATTAGAATGGCCCGTGTTGGCCCTAACTATTTTGCATTACTGATTTCATAATTTTTTAAAATTTATTAATATATATACATATATATACATATATATACATATATATACATATATATACATATAATATATATATATATATATATATAATAGATTGAAAACAAATTTAATAATCTATACGTGCATAAACTTACACCAAAAAAGTCAATTGTAAGCGGCTTGCTCATATATATATATTAATTCATGGACATCTTGTGATTTTCGCCACTCATATTAAGTAGTTAGAAATTGAATTTTTTTGGTCTATTTGTAGTTAATTATGTTTACTTTTGTTTCACACAGTTGATATTTTATGAATTTAAGAAAAAATGGAGAAACAAAAATTAAATGGGCATGATGTACGCATATGTTTTGATTTTTTTTTTTTACTTTTGATTTTGAATAAAATTAAAATTCAAGCTCATGTCTTGAGTTTTCTTGTGACGGTCAAGTGCATGAGTACAGGAAAGTGTAGAGAAAAGAGAGCTGGGCGTGTGGAGGTGGGAAAAGTTCCCACATCACCAGGGAGATGGAAATTCTAAGAGTTTATTAAAGGGAGCACCACTCTACCTAAGCACAATGCATTTTATGCTTGGAAGTGTGCCGCACCCAATGCAAAGTCGTGCATGTCTTTTTGAGCTCAAAGCGGACAATATTGTGTTGGGTTGAGACGGGTCGTTACAAATAATATCATAGTACGGCTCAATCATCTGCCTGTGTGGGCCCCTGTGTTGTAATCGACCGGAGGATAGCTTTAGGCCTAAATGGGGTGGATTGTGATGTTCAGGCCCAGGAGCTGCTGGAGAGTGCAAAGAAAAGAGAGGTGGGCGAGTGGGTATGGGAAAAGGTCCCAACAATAAGCCCAAGGTGTTGAGCCCACATGCCCACCTAAACACAATACGTTTTGGGCCTCGAAGTGAGTCAGGCACAGTGCAAAGCCGTACACCGAAAATATTTTGTTGGGTCGAGACGGGTCATTACATTTTTTTTTTTTTTTTTGAATCCTATTAAAATAAAATGAAATTCTCTTGTATTTGATAATTATACTATTATAACTTGAGATTAAGAATATGAATTAGTATATAATAATAATTTATGCTTTTAATTGTATAGTTTAGTAAGAAATAATGAAAATAATTAATTTCAATAACTTTGTAGTATTTTTTTATATTTTTTTGGATTTACGTGTGGGAAACTTAGAGAGAGTCCTACTAAAACTCTCATGGATGAGTCCATTACCTTTATGACACACCAAGATTAGATCATGGAGGCTTGAACCCGCAACCACCCACTTCCTAAGGCGGGAGGCAACCAATTGAGCTACACCCATGTGGATTATTTTTTTATATTTTATCATATAATTATTTTTAATTTTTATAGTATCTTTTTTCAAATGAAATATCAAATGAGTCAAAATGTCGGAACGTTATACTGTGAAGATAAAATTAGTTGAGATACCTCTAATAATTTATTATCATGCTTTTCATGGAAATATTGTGGAAGATATTTTATCATTGACAAAGATGCTTAAAGAAAAACAAACACTTGAAAAAAACATATAGGATGGTGTCTCGTTGTGTAGTTACTGTTCAATACAAACCTGATAAAAAAAAGAGGTATGGATGGTATCTCGTTGTGTAGTTACTGCTCAATAACGTTTTTCTAATTATGCAGCAATATATGATTCTAGATAATGAGAGTCGAAGGTTGAAATAATTATACAATGCCGCATATGGACAAGTCAAAACTTATAAAAAAAGTCATCTTCCCACCACATTAGAAACTGATTTGGAACTCATCGAAAATGTTAAATCTTTGATTTAATGTGAAAATAAAGGAATAGGACAAGTAATTTGAGACAATTCCAAAATACATATAGGATAAGTATTTTGAGAGGGAGGGAGTATCATCTAGAATTATATAATATTCTAAAAATTTAAATTTTAGACAATAAATTAATTTTAATCATTAGATTCAGATAATTTAAAATCATTAATAAGAAGATAATTAATTCTAATGCATTTAGATAGATTGGTCAATGGTTATTTGTTATGATTAAATACTTCAATATTTTAGATTTTATATGATGAGATCGAATAGCTTCCTATATAATACTCACTAAAATTATGTCTAATATCTTAAGCTAAAAGTTTGGGTAAAAATATAATACTTACTCGTCCGGACCTTGGCCGCAATGCATTAGTATAGCTATTCATTTTCACATTACGTTGCGACTTATATACATATATCGACGTGCTAAAATAATTGGTTCAGTTGTGCTGGTACAGTGACGATGTTGATTGGAACTCTTTGGCAAATTGACAAAACATTGAAGAACACGGTTTGAGTCTTTGAGAAAGATTTCTTTGAATGTGAAAAGGGATAAGAATTTGGAGTAAACCCTTCAAGAATCGAGTGTGCGAAAAGGTGGAGTTTTAAAAATAATTAACTCAATTTATAATATGACAGAACTTAAAAATCTAATTGAGTCAACTCGAGTCTAACCCAATTACATATCGTACTTGGTTCATTTTTTGTTTTTTGTTTTTATTAAATTTCTTTTGAGAATTATAAAAATCTAATTGATTAGATTGAAATGTCACTAATCAATCAATAATAATAAATTTAATCCAAAAATTAGATTAAACTCACTTATCCTAATAGTCAAAATTAGTAGGTATTATTCCTAAACATTACTGCTAATTTTGATCACTAAAATCATGACTTTAATGTGCTTTTTCAAGGAAAAAAAATTGATATATATATATAAAGCATTAAGTTATCTTTCGATCTAGTTGAATTTTCACTATTCTACCAAAAGTATAAAAATAGAAAAAATAATACATGATTTGAATTTATTATCTAATATATACTCTACTTTATAAATATTTTATAATTAGAATATAAACTTTAAATTTGATAGAAAACTAAATTTAATTGTTTTTTCTAAATAATTATAAAAAAATATTTTTAAGCTCATATTTAAAATCGAACTTTACCGTGCTTGAGTTAGGCTCGACCATTCTTAAAGAAAAGTTTTGCATCTTCATTCTTCAACTCAAACCTCCACCTCACAAGTCTCGATCCTCATCTAACCTGCTTAAGGAAAAGTCAAACGGTTTATGGCAACTCTCACAACCAATCTCGGCAATTTTAGTGGAGAATTGACTTGTGTACTAGTAATGTTTTATTTAGGTAGCATATATAGACACTTGGAAATTCTGTCTCAATACACTTGATTTCAAAATTTTGGATAAAATGACTGTTTTGCCCTTCCACTTCAAAGCACTGAATCGCCGAAGGAATCAGCCGAAGGGTTTCTCATTCGTTCGAAGGATATACCACCGAACCGATTGAGAAGGAAAAAAAAAACCTGTGGGCCCACCGTTGACCGAAACCCAAGGTCATCCTTAGCCCGTAGATAGGTGGGCTAGGGGAGATCATGGTGGAATCGATCCTAGGTGGATAAGTGAAGGATCGATTCGGATCTAAGAAAAAAACCCACAAAAATGGATTTCGGACGTCCAAAACAGCAGCCGAAGAAACTGGCTAGAGGAGGGCCCACCATACTTCGATCAGAGATTTGATGGTACAGATGGATAAGGTTTCTGCCCACGGGTCCCACCATACCCATTCCATTTTTTTATGGTATATCCATTTGTACCATCAGATCTCTGATCGGAGTATGGTGGGACCCTCCTCTGGCCAGTTTCTTCGACTGCTATTTTGGGGAGTCCAAAAATCCATGATTTTGGTTTTTTTGTTAGATCCAAGTTGAGCATGCACTTCTGACCCTAGGATCGACACCACAATGATCACCCCTGATCTACCTATCTACAGCTAAGGAAGACCATGGGTTTCGATCAACGATGAGGTTCACCGGTTTTTTTCTTATTCGGTCGATCGTTCGTCTGTTCGAAGGAACATTTCCTTCGGCAGTTTCGGTGGAAGAGGAAGTGGAAGGGCAAAACGATCATTTCACCTAAAATTTTGAAATCGGGTGTATTGAAATAGAATTTTCGGGTGCCTATATGTGGTGCCTTTATTTATTGAGATTTGAAATAAGTCATTTTAGGCATTCTTTTAATTTTATTCTTGATTTTATTTATAAAATGAAAGATCAAAATAGAAATATTCCACAATTATACCATTTATTTTCTATACATGAAAAAACTTCAGCATACATATCATTTCCTTTTCAGTCGTCTATAAACATTAATGACCACCCATCATCGTATGTAAAACATGGATTATCGATAACATTTATAAATAATAATAAGAATTTCTAAGATACTAGTGAGTTTAATGCGGCGCTTGGAAGACTCTCTCACTAAATACGTCTCATGGGTTATTTTTTTACAGAAATTCAGAAACATATCTGACATTTTGTGTTTCTAAAAAAGATGTGTTGATTTTGCTTGAAGCTTTTTACTTTAGTTTCTTTTCCAATTTTTTTTTAATTTTTGATTTATCTAATTTATCTTTATTATTTGCACCACTTATTAATCTTCCCACCCATTGGAAGTCTTCCACAACTTGACAAAACATTGAATTATGTGTTTACTTTTTAGATTTGTTCATAATGCACTGTAGACTTTCAGAACAAATACTCGGACTTGGAAAAGTAATTTGAATTATTATTTGGGCCAGGGAGCTTAAATCCCCACTTCATTATTTACACGTGCAAAACATATATACTAAGTTGCATATCACATTTAGTTCATTTTTTTGTTATTTTATTAAACATTCTTCACGAATTATGATAATCTGATTAGTTAAATTGAGATCTCGCTAATTCTCTACTTGTATTATAAATTGAATTTACTAATTGAATTTCTCATGTATGTTACCATAATAAAAGTAGAAACAATTTCTACGAAATTACTTCCTTTAAAAAAATTATATTATTTATAAGAATTTACCTTTGAAAAAAAAATCCACCAACTCGTCGTCAATGACGTTATTTTGGTACGGTCACATGACGAGTGAAGGTGTAAGATGCAGATTGCCATCCCTCTCTCTCTCTCTCTCTCTCTCCTTTTGTTTGATTATAAAGACCCAACTCACCTCCATCACGAAAGAGATGATGGAGATGAAGCCATTCCTCCTCTTATCACCCTTCTTTCACCTCCCCTTCCTTTCCTCCTCCTTTCTCCTTCCTCATCTGCTCCCACTCTTGCTTTGGAGCCCCCCTCATGCTTATGCCCAGTTTCAAGAACGTAGCTACTCAATATGTGAAAACACAGCTAGTTACACTAATACGAGCACTTTCGCTACCAACCTCAGACTCTTAATCCCTTCTCTTTCCACCAATGCTTCTCTCAACAACGGCTTCTTCAACACTTCTGCTGGCAACAGCTCCAACAGGGTATATGGTCTTGTGCTCTGCCGTGGCGATGCTGCGCCGGCCTTGTGTGGAGATTGCATCAACAAAGCAGGTGAAGACCTGATGAATGAGTGCTCTAACAGGAGTGCCATCATCTGGTACACTAATTGCCTCTTCCGCTATTCCAATCAAAACTTTTTCGGCTCTGCGGACAATAAATTGCAGGTTTACATGTGGAGTACGGGGTATATAATAGAACCAAATCATTTCGACATGATTTTGGGAAGTCTGATGAGTAATCTCTCATTTAAAGTTGCATCTGAGCCTTGGAATCGCATGTATGCGACTGGGGAAACCAACGTTTCCGACATCGGTTACAACATATATGGGCTGGTTCAGTGCACTCGTGATATTTCTGCTACTGATTGCAAGTTGTGCTTGGATGAGATTATTTCCATGATTGGAACAAATGAAATAAACGACGGTAAACACCAACTAGGGGCTAGGATCTATCGTTCCTCCTGTTATTTGAGGTATGAAGTGTCTCCTTTCTTTGGGTCTTCAGCTATATCAGCACTACCTCCTCCACCGCCATGGTCGGTTTCTCCTCGTTCACCCTCCAATAACCCATCTTCCTCTACCAATGGAAAATCCACGCCCACTGGTGAGTTTTTCATGTTTTCATTTTTCTCTGATTTTGGACGAATACAGAGACATCACCTTGTTAGAGAGAGCAGAACACACTGCTCCCTTGGTATTTTTCTGTAATTCTTATGTTAATTAGAATAGGTTCATCACAGGCTGAGATTAGGCTAATGCTTATCTGGCAATACCTGTTAGAGGCTTAGACCTGTGTATTAGTTTATGGCGTATTCATCCTTGCCTTCATTTATCGCTAAATTGTCCACAAGATATTCAATTTCTCATCTATATATTATTTATATATCATACTTTGATCCATCGAGTGATATCTCCCATTGGATTGTCTAAATACTTATTGCTAATTCTAAGCCAATTTTAGGCATTTTATATGTGACTGTTCATTGCCTATTAATGGGTGATATGTCGCTTTTAATGTAGGTGTCCCTATGATGGACACCAGAAACGGATTTTGTTCTTGGGATGCTTCATGACATCCAATATTGAATGAGAAGGAAACCATTGCTATCAATGTTTGTAACTATTATGTTTGTGACTTATTCAGGAGGAAAGCGTGGTTCATCTACAACTATTGTTATAATTATTTCAACAATCCCTGCTGCAGTTATACTTTCCATTATGTTTGCTCTTTTGTTGATCAGGAAGAACCGTTTGCGAAGGAGGAAACCTTATATGCCTGTGCTTGGTACATAGACATCTTCCTCATAATATTGGTCTCATTTTCATTTTTTTCATATTGTATGGATGTTCATATACTTAGCTCAAAGATCCCATTCTTCTGCAGATCCACTTGATGGAAGTGATGTGTCCCTTCAATTTGACTTGAGCATGATTAGAGTTGCCACCGACAACTTCTCTGAGGCAAATAAGCTTGGACAAGGTGGATTTGGTCCAGTTTACAAGGTCTGTACTTTCAGGTTAGAAATTTAGGATCCAACACATGCTAACTTTTCTGCTGCAAGTGATTTCTCTGATGCCAATTGTATTTAGAAGGTGGATTCAGTCCATTGTACATAGTATTGATTAATTATTGCACAAAAACAATTATGATTGCCAAATTCATGGATAAAACAATATCAGTAATCATTCTTGTATAGGGTGAGCAATTATTTTCTTTTAGGGCACTATGCATGTTTTGACGCTTTGACATGTTTTATTCATATTTGTTACTCTGTTAATCAGTTAATTAAAATCTTTGTGGCTTAATAGTTACATCAATTCAACATCAAGAATTTAAAAGCCTTTTTTCCATAGCCTGTAATAAGAATAGGTTTTTATGTTAGTTTTCTAATTCCAGGGAAGGCTCTTGGATGGACAAGAAATAGCTGTGAAGAGGTTGTCTATATATTCAGGACAGGGTGTAGAAGAATTCAAGAATGAGATAGCTCTAATAGCAAAACTTCAACACAGGAATTTGGTCAAGCTCTTTGGCTGCTGTATGGAGGGAGAAGAGAAGTTGCTTATTTATGAATACGTTCCTAACAAAAGCCTCGACACCTTTTTATTTGGTTTTTCTCCACTCATATTTACTTTCAATTATCAGTTATTATCTCAATCACTATAAATATTTGTCCTAATTAATACTATCATGGATGGTTCTATTTTAAAAACATGACTATTTTTAGGGCTTTAAACCTGTCAGTAGTAGAGAATCCTGGTTCAATTGTGTCCCAAAATTCTTGAAGATTGTTGTCATTGGATGCTACATATGCTTGTGAATAACAATGGATGCTTTATCAGTTCACAATTTTTAACAAGACCAAACTGAGAGAATCAGTCTACTGACGTACATTTTATGTGGTCGCTCATTCACTATGGGACCATTTGTAGGAGGGTCATGAGGATTCCCAATAAGCCAATTCGTTTTATTTTATTTACAATGCATGATGATGGTTTCACGCTTAGGAAATAGAAGGTCAAATGCACCTTCTGGTGAATTGCTTAATTTTATTATTATTCACATGAAAGTTCATAAACACATGACATTTCCAAGGAGTAAGGAAAATTTGTTACCAACATAACATTTTGCATGGTTTTTTTTTTTTTGTTTTATTTCTAAATTATTTGCATTATGATGAATGTACAGATCCAAAAAAGCGTACTTGTATTGATTGGCAAAGACGGTATAAAATTATTGGAAGAATTGTAAGAGGGTTATTCTATCTTCATGAAGATTCATGCCTAAGGATAATTCATCGTGATCTAAAGGCTTGCGATATTTTGTTAGATGCAGAAATAAACCCAAAGATTTCAGATTTTGGTATGGCAAGGATAGTCGCAGTGGATCAAACTCAAGGAAACACTAATAAACGTAGTAAGTTTGTTGATCTTGAACTTCTACTCATGTTTATCAAATACCACAGTCATATACTCAATGCAATTGGTTTTAATATTGTGGTTTACAGTTGACTCTATTGTTTATCCTTTTCTTATGGTTCATTTCCTTATAATGTAATGAAGTGGCTACATGTCTCCTGAGTATGCTATGCATGGGCAATTCTCAATTTAGTAGGGTGCTTTCAGCTTTGGTGTGTTGGTCTTAGAGATTGTGATGGCGAAAAAGAACACCTCTTTCTACCAATTTGAACATGGTTGCAAGGACCTTCTTAGCTATGTGAGTAAACATTGCCATACTTTCTTCTTTTGTTTCAAGAACACGGTTGCTTGAGTGCAATCATGATAGTTTTTAACAATTTATACATTGGTTAATTGTTGTAGGCATTGAAAGCTTGGAATGATGGAAATGTTTTAGAGATTATTGATCCTATGCTACGCGAGAATTGTTCAGCGAGTGAAGTTATGAGATGCATCCATATTGGGTTACTGTGTGTTCAAGATGATGCAGTTAATAGACCCACCATGTCTACAGTAGTTCTTATGCTCAACAGTTTCTCTTTTTCACTGCCATCACCTTCTCTACCAGCATTTTTCAGTAGTAGTAGAATGGATCCAACTTTAAATTTTGATCCTAATTCAGAAGCGAGTGAGCCATCGAGAAATGAGATGTCAATTACCAGATTAGACCCTCGATAGTGCATCTGCAAACCTGGCATCTAAAACAAGTATGAGTTGGTGACTTATTCAAGATCATTATGTTACACAATGATGTGTGTACATTATTGTTTGTTGAACACTGCTTGCTATTCTAATATTTATGTGTTTTTAGATTTTTATTATCTATTTGATTGTGCATATGCTAGTGGTGGTGTTTTTTTGGGTGTTGGAGTGAGAGAGAGTCTGAATTTGATGAGAATTTTGAAAGGGATCATTGTAGGCCAAAAAATTCACAATCATTAGTGTTGCTACTAGTGTACCAGGATATTAAGTCAAGTCTCTTAGTAGGGCTATTCAAGGGTTGGTTTGGGCCAGGCTTCCCATTGTTCAAGCTTAAATCTGTTTATATTGGCTCTGTTGGAAGTTACTCGTATTAATCGGAAACATAAAATAAATCAAGCAATCACTCACCATAGAAAAGAAAATTTTACATAGTTTGACCAAAGCATACGTTCAAAACAATCGGAGTAGTTCTACTAAATCAAACAGAAGTACAAAATACGAACTCTCTCACCTTCTCTCAGTCTCAAATTTGTCTCCCTCTTTTTTTCTCTTTCAACAAACCGGCTCTCTGTGTTAATTTTTTTGTTATAAAAAAAACTTCACTGATGAACAAAGAAAGAAAGCAGAGTAGGAAAAAAAATCCAAGAGAAAAATAAGACCTGAATCTAGCCAAATCCAATAGTCCCTATTCTGGCCTGGCACGCATCAAGCTTTTTAGGCTAATGCTTAAATGTGCCCGCATGAAAAATAAAAACCCCGAGAAGCGGATTAAAAAAAAGCAGATAAGCTATCATGGGATCTACTTAAAAGCCCATGCCCTCCCTCTTATTAAATGGGCTCAACCATGTCTACTTCTTATAAGTTGAGGTGAAATGGATGGGCTTGGCTGGGTTGTGCTGGGCTTTCAGCTAGCCCTGAAATCATGACCCAACAAAACTCAGTCAGTCCAAGTCCATGGGTTTTAGTATTGGACCCAAACTCCGTTCAACCTAAGTTGGCATCACAGGTAAAAAAATTGGTTCACTGAAATGGCTGATACTTATCGGCTGCTATAGGCCAATACACCTCCGTCCGTCATTTGTCCGCAACCATTCGGATCCCAGCCGTAATGCATTGATGTGTTGCGGCCGATACGTATAGACCGAATTAAAAAACCCAGATTAGCATCAAGTCGGGTTTAGGCTTGGCCCAAACTTTGCTCTGTCAAATCACCACCACATGTAATTAGGGAGTAGAAATGCATTTGTATCTTTCTTGACATTTTGTAATTGTGACGTAGGCTTAGAACAGATAAATTGTCGAAACCCAAATACCATATGGAAACTCATTAATAACTTGATCACAAATCTAATAACCCGATTGCATAAATTGACAATCAAACAGAATTTCAATAACCAAAGACTTAAATCACTGAAGTCGAATGAATCTGCTGGTGGGAACCTGATCTGCTAATAAGAAGAGAGGACCTAACCTCAACCTGCTGCAGAAATCTCCAACGAAACAAACCAGTTCTGTCTGTTTACCATGGCCTGGACACAACAAACTACTCAAGATCTTGATCTAAATCCGACAGAAACATAGAACACGCACCTGGATAGGATGACACACAAGATCTACTGTGTGTTACTGCAATTGTCTCTCAATGAACAGGGCCGTAAGTTGAGGCATAGGCAAAAAATTTAAATAAGGCCTTCTTGATATTTAGAAGTAATATTTGATTAAAATTTTAAGTATATATAATAAAAAGGAATTTATTAAAATTTATTTTTCATGTTTAAAAAATCATTTTCAATAATAGAACCTGATACCGTAAAAAATAAAAAATAAAATTGAAAAAATGGTTGTAAAGCAGTATGCAGCAGGAATGAATTCGCCGGGTTATCTCTTAGTCAAACTTCAGTCGGGATGAATGTTCAGATGACAATTAAGAGGCCTGAATCTGCAGTGGCCTGAAAATTTCCCTACATCTTTTTGTTTTTAAACAATTTTGGATGTTCAAAATTCAAATTATGTTTAGAGCAAGGAAATCTAATATTTTAAGAAATGGTATAATACCATGACCTGTTTACATATTCACTAGTTATTTTATGAAACTCAAAACTTTAACAAATAGAGACAATACTATATTTTGTAATTAATAGCCAGCTTGAATTGCATAAATACACTACAGTCAGGTTTTAAAAACCTTATATATATTTTTTTTCCATTTAAGTATCATAAATATATCAAGATCTTTGTCATCTTTGCCAGACATCAGGATTTCAATCTACAAGCCAATTAAATGTACGAACCCATATCCCAAAATTAAAAATCGAGGGACTGACGGGCAACGGTATCTTGCGAAGAGGCTCGGCAGAGAAAGATGAAGGCCGGGAGGCCCGGCGCGTCGGGCCCGTCGAGAAGGGGATGCCCTGTTCCAAGGATCACCGTCTGGAAACAGGGACTGCAGGGAACACGAGCAGAGAGAAGAGAGTCAATCCTGCGATCAACGTCGTTGAAGCTTGATGTTGGAACTGCAAAAGAAGAAGGAGAAAGAAGGAGAGAGAAGGAAAGAAGTGGAAGAATGAGGAAGAGGCAAAGGATTTACAGAATTCTCAATTCGATTTGAAAGAGAGGAGCCGCGATAGAGGAGCGAAAACATGGGTTTTATGTTAGGTTTTGCGGAGAAACGAAGGCCCCACGTGAAGTTAGGGTTTTGCCGAAAAATGGGGTAATGCGTTTTAAATTACGGTTTTGGGGAGAAATGGGGGTCTCATTTAAGACAGCCCTGTCCACGAGACTGCAACTTCAATGAATACTGCAGCTATTTGCAGTAGGAATTCACACAAGCAATTCACGATTTGCTTAGAGGAAAAAAAAACTCAAATTTTATTAATCAAAATCTCCACTTTACTCGTTGATTACAAAATTTAAATAAAGAAAAAAAAAAACTACTGACGAAAGCCAACCCTTCCATATACGACTTTGACTCAAATAACAACTCCTAAATCTAGACCTCTTAAAATTGAAATTAGAAAGAAATAAAAATACATAACCTAAAGTTCCACCGTATGACACTAATCCTATCCTAATTAGGACTGTCCACAAGTTGAGAATAATCTTGCTGATTCACACAGCTTCTTGCCTTCAATTCGTTGGGCCTGACTTTGATGTGCCTGGTCACAAAGCTGGATTGGCAGCTTGTTGGGCCAAGGCTTGGGCCTAATCTTGGACTTGACATATGAATTGGGCTTAGACCCACCTTCACTGATGCCCACATCAAATTGCCTTTCTATCTTCATCCTCATAACTCAGAATTCTATCTATCTGAACTATTTTCGTTGTATTTTTTCTTATTTGATAAAACCTTGTTAACATTCCTAAGAAGAGCTTCCAAATCAGCCTACATAGATCAAAATAGTTTTGAAAAAAAATAAATTATTCTCAGCATAGCTATGCTATTAATGGAAGTTTTAGATTTGATAACTAAACTTTGGTATCTTTTTTAAGAGAAATGTGATGTTATATTGGACTTATATTATTTTGATAGCAAATTCTAATATTATAGAGAAAAGAAAAAGTAATGGCGAAGGAAATACAGAAGAGGTGGCAAAAAGTAACATAAGCCAGTTAAATAATTTGTGAAAAATATGCTGCAAAAATAAAACATTATTACGTGCACAAATCAAATATACATGTATATTTGTATTTTTGTAAATGAAGATCAAAATAATAATTTTGCAAAAAATAATTTTATGCTGAAGGTTTTTAATTTAAAAAATTGTCAAATTTATTTATTATTTTCTTAAAAATATATCGAAGATAATAAAAAATTGTACTTTTATTTTTATCTGTCATGTAACTACTCTTTGGCTTGCATTTTCTAAGAAGTCAAATGTATTATTATTAGTTTATTATATCCTTTGCTGTTATATATATATATATATATATCGGCCCTTTATCACTCTCAGTTTACTATATTTCTTTTATTAATAACTATTTTTATTATTGTTGGATATATCTCATGAAGATCATATTCTCATTTTGGAAAGAGGGTCAAGACTCAATTCACATTTAAAATTAAGATCTTTCAATATAATTCCAAAGGAGAGCTAGTCAAAGAAAATGGTATATTTGAAAGAAAATACTTACATATTCTTGAAATCAAATGATCTTAACTATTGTCTTCTAATGTTCTTGCTTTTATGGGTGAAGTTGGCTTAACTATTATTTATTAAATTAATTACATCCTATCATTAGTGACTTTGGGTAGCATTTGAATAAAGAGAGGGTTTTCTAAGGGATTTCCTTTTTTTTTTCAAGGAATTTCCTTGGATAGGGATTTTCTTGCATTTAAATGAAGAGAGGGTTTTGACCAAAGATGGAATGAAACGACATATACTGTTGTATCGGGTTCTGTTTTCGCCAGTTTCGGTTTGTTTCGGTTGGAACAAGTTTAATCTGAGAGACACAGATTATAATGGCCCGTGTCGGCCCTGTCTGTTTTTCATTATTGATTTCACTGTCACGCCCCGACCCGAAGGATGGGCCCGGAACGCAACTGATATTTTTTTTTTTTAAAGATAAACTAAACAACAGTTATTCTCACTGGGCCGGATCAACAGTTGGGCCCAGAAGTCACACATGACCCCATCATGTGGACTCAAACATGTACCATATGCCTGCCCCATAAACATAACAACATCAACACATAATACCACCAAACAAAACCATCCATTGATTCAACATTCGATACATTGTCTAAAAGGGCAACATAGCCTAATACAACAAATTAACAAGAATTAAGTACCGCATCCGGTACTTAATAAAAATCAACGGTTCCAAGAACCAACAGGAAAAGATCAGGGCATTCCCCTCCGGGGGAATCCCAAAACACTGCTTTAGCTTAATCTCCCTAAGCCTGAAAGAGAGGATCCTCCTCCTCGGGTTCATCGCCTGAAAGGTGAGTGGTGTCAGCTAACTAGTCCAGTGAAGGATAATTAACAATGAAAATTAAGTAAATATAAAACAGGTTAGCAATAGTTCAATAATATCACATGCTTGATAAAAATAAGCATAATCTCAAGTAATACATCAACATCATCAAATACTGCCATTTTCCACCGTAACGCCTGCCGACTACACTGAGACCAGTATTAAGTCCCGACACGGTCAAAATACATCCTTACAAGTACATCTCCAGCTCTGACTTAGCCGATACTGACACCCTCAAGTCAGCAACTGACGACAGCATGGTCCGCCCATGGTCCAGTAGACATAAACCATCTCTCATATGGCTGATATTGGTTCAATAGCCCAGGTACACCGAAGTAGTCTTACATACACATACGATCAACATCGTAATATCATAATCATCACAGCACTCTTACCATAGTGCATCATGTACAGGCACATGAGTGGGTTCATCAAAAACTAAAACCACTGATTGCTCAATATTCATCTCATCATAACACCTGTTTACAAAATCTGCAGAGTTAAGTTCCCTCACCATTATGTGTGGTTTACGCGGTATCTGTTCAAACAACACACAAGTGCACAATCAATATACAGATCAAATACATACACACGAGTAGTATTTGAAAATCACACGTTTTCCTACAAAATATCCAGGGTTCATGGAATTGAGTCTCCTACTTGGTTTCTATCATTTTTAAATCATCCACAAGATAATAATATAGTAAAAAGGGGCTCAGTCCAAACTCATATTGTCTTCTGGGCATGGACCAGATTGACTTATTGAGTTAGGTCTAGATCCTCGGGTCACTTCTCGGTCGTTTTTTGGATAGGACCAGAGCTGACATTTTGAGTAGGCCTCGAGGTCACCCAGTGCCCGACTATAGTGCCGGCCTGAAAGTGAATCACTCAGTGCCTGACCAATAGGGTCGGCCTGGAAGCGGATACAATAGTATTTACACTATAAGTGATAAGAAAAGAGGGTTAGTATAATTTTAATTAACAAAAAGGGGTACTAATCATCACATCACATAATCTAACAAAATAATAATTTTTTTTTTAATAAAATAATAATATTTATTTATTTAATTATTTATTCATTTTTTTTAATGGGAACTAACATTTAAAATCACCAGCAACCATAATATCAAATCAATTTTTTTTTTTCCTTTTTTTTTTTCTTCTTCTTCTTCCTCTTCCCCGTTCACTGTCTGCAACAGATAGTGAACGGCAGGTAAAACCGAAAATCTGAAAATGGTGATTTTTTGGACTCGTTTTTACATCTGACAGGTCCGATGGATTCCTCTGGGAGTCCTTTTTCCATAAGGAGAGGTTTCGAGCTTTAAAACTCATTGAGCCATCTGATCTTAACACCGGAAGCTCACTGATACGAGGAACCCTAAAAATTTTCCTAAACTTTGAAATCATTTTTCTCACTGAAAACAGAGCCAAATTCAAAATTTTTTATTCAAAACTGATTGAAATTGAAAGGGGAATGCAGTGGTTACCTTGGATTGAGTTTCTAGACTGAAATCTGGATTTTTGAAAAAAAATCTCCTCTAAGGTACTGTTACTGAAAAACAGAGAGTCGGCCGGGTTTTTGGCTGAGAAAGACTGAGAGAAGAGAAGAAAATCGGTGGGAGTGAGAACCGAAAACTAAGCCGGTTTTTATAGGTTTTTTGGTTGGGAAATCCGGCGCACGCGCGATGGGACGGGACGACGGCGAATCGCCGAAAAATTGGGCAGCAGTGCATGCGCCTGGTGGCTGAGACGCTGCTACAGTAACTATAGTTTTTTTTTTTTTGGTTTTTGTAAATCAGCCCTTCAAGTTTTCTGAATTGCAGAAAGGACCCCATTTTGATAAAAACTGGATTTTTAACAAAAAAAAATAATTTCAAGAGCTAAAAAATTTAATCCAACCTTATAGATAGGTTGGGTTTTAAAAATGTTAATCATCATAAAAATTTTGGAATTTAAATCTTATTAAAAACAATTTATTTAAATGAAAACCATAAATTTACACTATTTACTTAAATAAAGAATTGTTAAAATAAACAATTTAGAAACATCATTTTCAGATGAAATGAAATAACTAGACCATTCTTAAAATGGTCTACCATATAATACAAATTTCAAATTTTATTTCATTTTCAAAACCCTTTAAAATAATTAATACTCCCTTTCAGGGTTTTGACGGGCGGGATTTAAATACCATTTTCTGAAAATAAATTCATTTTAAAATCAGAAATACAAATCCTTTATTTAGGAGAACATTATTTACCAACAATATACACATATCAACAATATTTATAAAAATATACACAGCAAGTGGTAAATTACCAAAATGGCCCTCCAGCTCGACGAGCTGAATCACTGAGTTTTCGGGCTCAGATCGGGCCAAACTTAGGCTTTCGTCAAAACCCTAACCGTAATCTCCGAGATTAACTGGTTAACAGGAATTAACGAGCTAAAGCACGCCTAATCTGGGGCAGGGTATTACATCCTACCCCTCTAAAAGAAAATTTCGTCCCGAAATTTAAAATGAACATTACCTTCTTGGCCTATGAAAAAGCCGGGGTATAGCTTCTGCATCGTTAATTCAAGTTCCCACGTCTCGTGCTGCACGTCATGATGTTGCCACAGCACTCGCACTAGAGGTATAGACTTCCTCCTGAGCTCTTGAGTCCGACGTTCTAGAATCTTGACTGGTGCTTCTTCAAAAGTTAAGTCTTCTGACACTTCGATCTCTTCAAAACTGATCACATGCGACGAGTCAGGCTCGTACTTCCTTAACATAGACATGTTGAACGTACTATGTACTCTCTCCAAAGTCTGAGGAAGATCCAACTGATATGCCACTTCACCTATCCTCTTCAAGATCTCAAAGGGTCCAACATATCGAGGTGATAGTTTCCCTTGCGCCCGAACCGCTGCACTCCATGACGTGGTGCCACACGTAAGAAAACTCGGTCGCCAACTACAAACTCCAAAGGTCGTCGCCTTTTGTCAGCATAACTCTTTTGTCTGCTCTCGGCTGTCTTGAGACGTTGTCTGATCACTTCAACTTGCTCTAACGTCTAACGCACTAGGTCAGGTCGTAGCAGCGCTTTGTCTCCTACCTCTGTCCAACAAAGAGGTGACCTGGAAGGTCTGCCATACAGAGCCTCGTAGGGTGCCATCTGCACACTGGAGTGATAACTGTTGTTGTAGACGAACTCAATCAAAGGCAAGTGATCTTCCCACCTTCCCCGCATATCCATTACACAATCCCTTAGCATATCCTCTAAGGTTTGAATAGTTCTCTCTGACTGACCATCCGTCTGAGGGTGAAAAGCAGTGCTGAGACGCTGTTACAGTAACTGCAGTTTTTTTTTTTTTTGGTTTTTGTAAATCAGCCCTTCAAGTTTTCTGAATTGCAGAAAGGGCCCCATTTTGATAAAAACTGGATTTTTAACAAAAAAAAATAATTTCAAAAGCTCAAAAATTTAATCCAACCTTATAGATAGGTTGGGTTTTAAAAATATTAATTACCATAAAAATTTTGGAATTTAAATCTTATTAAAAACAATTTATTTAAACAAAAATCATAAATTCACACTATTTACTTAAATAAAGAATTGTTAAAATAAACAATTTAGAAACATCATTTTCAGATGAAATGAAATAACTAGACCATTCTTAAAATGGTCTACCATATAATACAAATTTCAAATTTTATTTCATTTTCAAAACCCTTTAAAATAATTAATACTCCCTTTCAGGGTTTTGACGGGCGGATTTAAATACCATTTTCTGAAAATAAATTCATTTTAAAATCAGAAATACAAATCCTTTATTTAGGAGAACATTATTTACCAATAATATACACATATCAACAATATTTATAAAAATATACAAAACAAGTGGTAAATTACCAAAATGCCCCTCCAGCTCGTCGAGCTGAATCACTGAGTTTTCAGGCTCAGATCGGGCCAAACTTGGGCTTCCTCAAAGCCCTAACCATAATCTCTGAGATTAACCGGTTAAAAAGGAATTAACGAGCTAAATCACACCTAATCTGGGGCAGGGTATTACATTCACAATTTTAAAAATTTATATATATAGATTAAAAACAGATTTAATAACCTACATGTGCATAAAATTACAACAAATTTTAAGCAGCTTTCTCATAATGGGTAAAGTTATTAGGTATTCTTAATCATGGATATCTTGTGGTTTTCACCACTCACATCAACTGGTTACAAATTGAATTTTAGATTAAAATTTGGTCTATTTGTAGTTAATTAAGTTTACTTTTGTTTCACACGGTTGATATTTTATGAATTTAACAAAAATGGAGAAAAAAAATGAAATGAGCTTGATGTACCCACATGTTTTGATTTTTTTACTTTTGATTATGAAATAAAATTAAAATTCAAGCTCACTTCTTGAGTTTTTTTGTGATGGCCCGGCCCAGGCATCCAGGCCCAACAGTTGCTGGAGAGTGCAGAGAAAATAGAGCTGAGCGTATGGGTGTGAGAAAAGGTTCCATATCGCTCAGGACATGAAAATTCCATGGGTTTATGATGAGTGCAAAATAAATACATATTTTACTCCTAAATTTATTATTGTTAGTATCTAATTTTATTTAATTTTATCTAATTAGCATAATTTTGTGTTTTAGGTTTAAAAGTGAGGATGATAGAAAAAATGCTTAAATATAAAGTCTGGGCTCATTATGATTATTTTGGACCTCAAGCCCAATTATTGAGCCTATTAAGAAAAGCCCATGAAGAAATCCATATGTGTGAATACTATTTCCATTATCTCAAGAGAAAATTCAAAATTTACAAGCTAATATAAGAGGATTTTCGAATTTGGCAAGTGGATTAAGGAAAGAGAAAGAAAATAAGAAAGGGAGAAAACTAAGGAAGGTTTGACACATGTTCAGTATTTTGGTCATATATTTCTACTCCAATGTCTGATTGCTTTGATTCTTTTTGCGTTGGAAAGAAGACTTTAAGGGCTACAACTTTGTAGTTTACGACTTTTCCTGATTCGGAAGTTACAAGGGTGAAATCTGAGCTATAAGATGGTACATGTGTAAAAAATGGGATTTTGCACCTACTTTCCTTATACAAATTTAGCTCCTTGCTTCTTTTAAGTCATTCCATATTTAACAGAAATCAAATCCGCCCTCCATGTGTCCCTTGCTTTATTTAAATCTTTGAATCCAATCCATTCATTCCACCTCCTTTCATCTATAAATAGTAGCCCTCTCCCATTGAGAAAACTGAACTTGGACATTGAAGAAAAGGAGAGGAGAAGAAGAAGAGAAGGAGAAAGACTGTGGGATTTTCAATCCACATTGGGTTTTAAGGTTGGTGGATTTTGATTTTCATTATATTTCTTTTTCTTTAAAATTCCATTGATATGTAAGTCTAAATTCATGTTTCATAAATAAAATTGAGGTGTGATGAAATATTTAGTCTATGGTTTTCCAATTATTCAATTTATGTATGATGATTATTTGATTTTATTTTTATTCTTTAATTAAGTTTATGTGTGGATTTATTTTAATTATTTCATATTAAATGTGATGAAAATTTAGATTGAATAGACTTTCTTTTTCGATCTAAGGCTCTTATTTTAAGAATGCGATGAAATATTTTAGATTTGAAGATAAAGTTTAAATTCTATTCATTCTAAGGTTTAATTTGAGATTTTTAATTTAATGAAATCCATGGATTTAATTCTTAGAATATTTATCGATGAAAATTTTGAATGCATGATTGGTGATTTACGTGAGCTCCGTATTCTAGGCCTTTGTTTTATTTTTAAAATATGAA
The DNA here is from genome assembly GCA_022113865.1 of Chimonanthus praecox. Lineage (NCBI taxonomy): Eukaryota > Viridiplantae > Streptophyta > Magnoliopsida > Laurales > Calycanthaceae > Chimonanthus > Chimonanthus praecox. The sequence goes on along the minus strand of CM039095.1, from coordinate 12,822,626 downwards.
AAATAATGCCTCCTTGATTCTTTGAGCCAGTTCCACTGTAAATATGTACAGATGTAATTTAGATGTCTTTAATTTTTATTTTTTGTTTATAAAAATTCAAATATTTGAAATTGATTAAGTAGGTTGGAAATAATTTAATTGCATCTTAATTTTGTTTTCTAAATTAGATTAAGATTGTTTATATTTTTATATTAATGCCACCATCTTAATTAAAATTAGTTAAATTGTTAGATTTTATGTTTAAATCTAGAATGTTTCTAAATTAAGATTAAAATTCATACATTAGATTAACAATTCCACGTTCATGATTTATCTCCATATTTCTCAAAGTTCTTAAAATATATAATTCAATGGTGTATTTTCATGGATATATTTTCCTAAGTTCCGATGGGTTCGACCTCGCACTTAATCGCTATACTATCTAATAGTCCATGCGCTTGCGAGTTATAAATTTAAAATTTAGAAACATTCTAGATTTAAACATAGAATCTAACAATTTAACTAATTTTAATTAAGATGGTGGCATTAATATAAAAATATAAACAATCTTAATCTAATTTAGAAAACAAAATTAAGATGCAATTAAATTATTTCCAACCTACTTAATCAATTTCAAATATTTGAATTTTTATAAACAAAAATAAAAATTAAAGACATCTAAATTACATCTGTACATATTTACAGTGGAACTGGCTCAAAGAATCAAGGAGGCATTATTTTTCATATTTTAAAAATAAAACAAAGGCCTAGAATACGGAGCTCACGTAAATCACCAATCATGCATTCAAAATTTTCATCGATAAATATTCTAAGAATTAAATCCATGGATTTCATTAAATTAAAAATCTCAAATTAAACCTTAGAATGAATAGAATTTAAACTTTATCTTCAAATCTAAAATATTTCATCGCATTCTTAAAATAAGAGCCTTAGATCGAAAAAGAAAGTCTATTCAATCTAAATTTTCATCACATTTAATATGAAATAATTAAAATAAATCCACACATAAACTTAATTAAAGAATAAAAATAAAATCAAATAATCATCATACATAAATTGAATAATTGGAAAACTATAGACTAAATATTTCATCACACCTCAATTTTATTTATGAAACATGAATTTAGACTTACATATCAATGGAATTTTAAAGAAAAAGAAATATAATGAAAATCAAAATCCACCAACCTTAAAACCCAATGTGGATTGAAAATCCCACAGTCTTTCTCCTTCTCTTCTTCTTCTCCTCTCCTTTTCTTCAATACCCAAGTTCAGTTTTCTCAATGGGAGAGGGCTACTATTTATAGATGAAAGGAGGTGGAATGAATGGATTGGATTCAAAGATTTAAATAAAGCAAGGGACACATGGAGGGCGGATTTGATTTCTGTTAAATATGGAATGACTTAAAAGAAGCAAGGAGCTAAATTTGTATAAGGAAAGTAGGTGCAAAATCCCATTTTTTACACATATACTATCTTACAGCTCAGTTTTTACCCTTTTAACTTCCGAATCAGGAAAAGTCGTAAACTACAAAGTTGTAGCCCTTGAAGTCTTATTTCCAACGCAAAAAGAATCAAAGCAATCAGACATTAGAGTAGAAATTTATGACCAAAATACTGAACATGTGTCAAACCTTTTTTATTTTTCTCCCTTTCTTATTTTCTTTCTCTTTCCTTAATCCACTTGCCAAATTCGAAAATCCTCTTATATTAGCTTGTAAATTTCGAATTTTCTCTTGAGATAATGGAAATAGTATTCACACATGTGGATTTCTTCATGGGCTTTTCTTAATAGGCTCAATAATTGGGCTTGAGGTCCAAAATAACTCATAATGAGCCCAGACTTTATATTTAAGCATTTTTTCTATCATCCTCACTTTTAAACCTGCAAAACACAAAATTATACTAATTAGATAAAATTAAATAAAATGAGATACTAACAATAATAAATTTAGGAGTAAAATATGTATTTATTTTGCACTCATCAGTTTATAAGAGGAAGCACCCTACTACCTAAGCACAACGTATTTTGGGTCTGGAAGTGAGTCAGACCCAATGCAAAGTCATGCGAGTCTTTTTGAGCCCAAAACGGACAATATTGTGTTGGGTCAGGACGGGTCATTACAAATAGTATCAGAGCACAGTTCAATCATCTGCCTTTTGTGAGCCCCTGTGTTGTAATCGAACTGAGGACGACTTTGGACCTAAGTGGGGTGGATTGTAATGCCCAGGTCCAGATAGCCAGGCTTAGGCGTCTAAACCCAGCAACTGTGGGAGAGTGCAGAGAAAAGAGAGTTGGGTGTGGGAAAAGGTCCTAACAATAAGCTCAATACATTTTGGGCCTGAAAGTGAGTCGGACACAATGTCTCTTATTTAGTCCAAAACGGACAATATTGTGTTGTGTTGGGACGAATCGTTACATTTTTTTCTGTTTGAATCCTATTAAAGAAAATCAAACGCTCTTGTATCTGATAATTACACTATTATAACTTGAGATTAGCAATATGAATTAGTATATAATAATAATTTACGCTTCTAATTGTATAGTTTAGTAAGTAATTGTGAACATAATTAATTTCAATAACTTTGTAGTATTTTGTATATTATTTTATCATATAATTATTTTTAATTTTTGTAGTATCGTTTTTTAAATGAAACATCAAATCAGTCAGAATGTCGGAATGTTTGATTTCTTACAATTGTTTAAAATACTATTTTGAGGGGACTATAAACATGTTAGTAGTAGAAAATTCTGGTATTTTGATAATTGTACGTTAAGAGAAAGAATCTCGGTTCGATTGTGTTGAGAGTTCTTGAAGACTCTTGTCATTTGATGCTACGTATGTTTGTAAATAACAAAGGATGCATTATCAGTTCACAATTTTCAACGAAACCAAATCGAGAGGATGAGTCTACTGTTAGGCCTGGACTTCCAGCTCAAAAGACTAGTCGCTAGAAGCTCAGGCCCAACAAGTGGTATCAGAGTTGAGCCCCCAAGCCAATATAACATGCCATAAATCAGACCTCTTAGTAGGGAAATTCAAGGGTTTGGTTTGGCCCAGGCTTTCCATTGTTAAAGCTTAAACGTGTTTACTTGTAACCTGAAGAGTTAGTTTGATGGTCAAAATTTGTCCAAGTCTTGAGATCAAGGGCCCGTCAATACAAAAAGGATTACTCTCAATTGTTTTGTACTCTACGTGTATAAATTGAGAAATTTACACATGTTCTAAAAATTAGTCGGGGAAACACCTCAACACCTCACTCTTAAAAAATATTTATATTGTCCTTAATCCTGCTTGTTACTCATTGGGCCTGCCACTCGTCAACCTTTTTAGAGTAATGCTCAAATATGTGTAATTTGGAAAATGGAAAGTCTGGCCTGTGTGGTGGAACCTGTTGGTAAATTGACACATGCGGACAAAGTGAATTTAAAGTTCATTTTAAGGACTAATTTGAAACTTGAATGAGATGATTTTGCTTAACTAGTAATATAATAATTTATAATTATTATGTATTTATTTATAAATAAATGATAACTAAGCAGATTAAAAAACGCAGATGAACTGTCACGGGCTTCACTTAAAAGTTCATGCCCTCCCACCCATCGGTCAAAAACACATCTTCAACCCATTTGTTTACAATGGGTTTGGTTCAGGCTCGTGCTTGGTTTCTGCTATTGAACAGTTCTAGCCCTTAGCCTACAGCCTTGACGATCACGGCTCAATGCAAGCTGTGTTTAGTTAGGGTTAAAAATTTGCGAGATATCGGCCGATATGACTAAGATCTCGCCGATATCGGCTGACACACATTTATACAATCGAGATTTGTTCGAAAAAAATTAGGAGAGAAAGATATAGGCCGATGCTGAGATCCAAGATACTGAGATATCGGCCGAGACAATGATATCTCGATATCGGCGATTTTTTGACCCCTGTACTAAGCCCAACCTGGTTTATTTGCCTCTCCAACCCATATAAACTTGGGTATTACATTTGCGGCAACAAATCAAGTGAACTTGTAGAGCAAGAAAAGAAAATGGAAAATACAATTGCTTCAGCAACTGTTGATTCTCTCAAATAGCAGAATTTGTCCCAAGAGAAGCCATTTAAATTTATAAAAATAATATTCAGTTTCACAATTATAAAAATTATAGATTTTAACCCACGTAATACTGTGCCTAATTGTCAACCAGTCTTAAGGAAAACAACACATTTTCCCAGAGTTTTCATCGAAATTTCCCCCAAGGTTTGGTTTTCGTTCTAAGATTTAAGAAAAAATAATACCAAAATATTTTGAGACCAAAAGGCATATTTTCTAGCTGACCAATTTTTCTTGACCCGTTTGACCAAGCCCGTTACTATAAATAGTATGTTTTGCCGCATAACGTGGAAACCCTAAGGAAAGAAACTTTGCTTTCCTTTCCTGGGCCGTTCCTATTGCTCAAGTCTTCCACCACCTGACAAAAGTAGAAAACATGAAGAACGTGGCTTGATATTAGAAATGGACTCCACCGACAAAAGTACAAAGCATGAGGAACGTGGTTTGACAAACATTAACTAGATATGGAAAGGGATGGAAATTTATTCCGAAAGTCTAAAGTACTCGGACTTGTACTCAGGAAAGTTGAACCAGGTTTAATCGTGATTAATTCAGTCAAATTCATACTATTAATATAAATAATATTAATAATATTATTATTTAATTAATAATTTGAATAAAAAATTTAAGCAACAAAATTATTATTTAGATATGAAATTATTACATTCACTTAAATCATAAAATTTCAACATATAATAATCTTTAATTAATTCTAAGATACATATAAGTATCACTTACAGATTGATTTTAATTGTAAATATTATAATATTTACATTAAAAATATGTAAATATTCATATTATTAATAACATAAGAATGAATATAAATAATCATATTATTAACATATTCATTTTAATAATATTATAATGTTATATATTCTTTAAGATAATTGCCATAAATGACCAACTATATATGAAATGATGGGACCAATCTAGATGCTTAACTAAGTTTGAAAAAATTTAGTTAAATTGATAGACTTGAGACGTGTGACATAGCTAGTTATGTTGTGCATTTTCATGTTGATGAGATTTTTTTTTTATTTTATAATTTTAAATTCATTGATGAATGGTAGACAGTCGATAAAAGTGTGCTCTGCTTCGACGAAGACGCAGAAAGCTAACTCCCCACGGTGACTGCACTGAAGAATCAGAGAAACGATGAATAAATTTCAGAGCCATCAGACTCTCTCTCTCGTTTTGTTTGATAATAAAGACCCAACTCCTCCAAAAGAGATCATGGAGATGGAAGTCATTCCTTCTCTCATCATCCTTCTTTCACATTCCCTTTCCTTTCCTCCCTCTTTCTGATAATGAAAACCCAACTCACCTCCAAAAGAGATCTCATGGAGATGAAGCCATTCCTCCTATCGTCACCCTTCTTTCACCTCCCCTTCCTTTCCTCCCTCTTTCTCCTTCCACTTTTGTTCCCACTCTTGCTTTGGAGCCCCCCTCATGCCTATGCCCAGTTCGAAAGTCACTACTCAATATGTGAAGGCACAGCTAATTACACCAATACGAGCACTTTCGCCACCAACCTCAGACTCCTAATCCCTTCTCTTTCCACCAATGCTTTTCGGAACAACAGCTTCTTCAACACTTCTGCTGGCAACAGCCCCGACAGGGTATATGGTCTTGTGCTCTGCCGTGGCGATGCTGCACCGGCCTTGTGTCAAGATTGCATCAACGAAGCACGTGAAGACCTGATGAATGAATGCTCTAACAGGAGTGCCATCATCTGGTATGATAATTGCCTCCTTCGCTATTCCAACCGAAACTTTTTCGGCTCTGTGGACAATGGTTTGATGGGTGACTGGTATGATAGGGGGAATGTAACAGAACCAGGTCGTTTCAACACGATTTTGGGAAGTCTGATGAGTAATCTCTCATCTAAAGCTGCATTTGAGCCTTGGAATCGCATGTATGCGACGGGGGAAACCAACTTTTCCGACATCGGTTACAATATATATGGGCTGGTTCAGTGCACTCGTGATATTTCTGCTACTGATTGCAAGTGGTGCTTGGATGGGATTATTTATACGGTTGTGACAAATAAAACGATTGGTACACTAGGGGCTAGGGTCCTTGGTTCCTCCTGTAATATGAGGTATGAAGTTTATAGTTTCTTTGGGGCTTCAGCTATATTGGCACCAGCTCCTCCACCGCCACGCTCGGTTTCTCCTTCACCCTCCACTAACCCATCTTCTTCTACCAATGGAACATCCACGCCGACTGGTGAGTTTTTCATGTTTTCATTTTCTCTGATTTTGGAGGAATACAGAGACATCACCCTGTTAGAGAGAGCAGAACACTCTGCTCCCATGGTATTTTTCTGTAATTCTTACGTTAATTAGAATAGGTTCATCACAGGCTGAGATTAGAATTTATCTTGCAATAGCTGTTAGAGGCTTAGAGCGTATATTAGTTTATGGCGTATTCATCCTTGCCTTCATGTATCGATAAATTGTCCACAAGATATTCAATTTCTCATCTATAGATTATTTATATATCATACTTTGATCCATCGAGTGATATCCCCCATTGGATTGTCTAAATAATTATTGCTAATTCTAGGCCAATTTTAGGCATTTTATATGTGACTCTTCATTGCCTATTAGTGGGTGATATGTGGCTTTTAATGTGGGTGTCCTTATGATGGACACCAGAAACGGATTTGTTCTTGGGATGCTTCATGACATCCAATATTGAATGAGAAGGGAACCATTGCTATCAATGTTTGTAACTATTATGTTTGTGACTTATTCAGGAGGAAGGCGCTGTTCATCTACAACTATTATTATCATTATTATCGTTGTTATCATTGTTTCAACAATCTCTCCTGCAGTTATACTTTCCATTATTTTTGCCCTTTTGTTCATCAGGAAGACCCGTTTGCAAAGGAGGAGACCTTATATGCATGTGCTTGGTACATAGACATCTTCCTCATAATATTGGTCTCATTTTCATTGTTTTAACGTTGTATGAATGTTCATACACTTGGCTCAAAGATCCCATTCTTCTGCCGATCCACTTGATGGAAGTGATGTGTCCTTTCAATTTGACTTGAGCACCATTAGAGTTGCCACCGCCAACTCCTCTGAGGAAAATAAGCTTGGAGAAGGTGGATTTGGTCCAGTTTACAAGGTCTGTACTTTCTAGTTAGAAATTTAGGATCCAACACATTCTAACTTTTCTGCTGCAAGTGATTTCTCTGATGCAAATTGTATTTAGAAGGTGGATTCAGTCCATTGTACATAGTAATGATTAATTATTGCACAAAAACAATTATGATTGCCAAATTCATGGATAAAACAATATCAATAATCATTCTCGTATAGGGTGAGCAATTATTTTCTTTTAGGGCACTATGCATGTTTTGACTCTTTGACATGTTTTATTCATATTTGTTACTCTGTTAATCAGTTAAAAAATATCCATGTGGCTTAATAGTTACATCAATTCAACATCAAGAATTTAAAAGCCTTTTTTCCATATCCTGTAATAAGAATAAGTTTTTATGTTAGTTTTCTAATTCCAGGGAAGGCTCTTGGATGGACAAGAAATAGCTGTGAAGAGGTTGTCTATATATTCAGGATAGGGTGTGGAAGAATTCAATAATGAGATAGCTCTAATAGCAAACCTTCAACACAGGAATTTGGTCAGGCTCTTTGGCTGTTGTATGGAGGGAGAAGAGGAGTTGCTTATTTATGAATATGTTCCTAACAAAAGCCTCGACACCTTTTTATTTGGTTTTTCTTCACTCATATTTACTTTCAATTATCAGTTATTATCTCAATCACCATAAATATTTGTCCTAATCAATACTATCATGGATGGTTCTATTTTAAAAACATGACTATTTTTTAGGGCTGTAAACCTCGCAGTAGTAGAGAATCCTGTTTCAATTGTGTCCCAGAATTATTGAAGATTGTTGTCATTGGATGCTACATATGCTTGTGAATAACAATGGATGCATTATCAGTTCACAATTTTTAATAAGACCAAACTGAGAGAATCAGTCTACTGATGTACATTTTTTGTGGTTGCTCATTCACTATGGGACCATTTGTAGGAGGGTCATGAGGATTCCCAATGAGCCAATTCATTCTATTTTATTTAATACGCATGATGATGTTTTCATGCTTAGGAAATAGAAGGTCAAATGCACTTTCTGATGAATTGCTTAATTTTTTTATTATTCACATGAAAATTCATAAACACGTGACATTTCCAAGGAGTAAGGAAATTATGTTACCAACATAACATTTTGCATGGTTTTTTTTTTGGTTTTATTTCGAAATTATTTGCATTATGATGAACGTACAGATCCAGAAAAGCGTACTTCTCTTGATTGGCAAAGACGGTGTAAAATTATTGGAGGAATTGCAAGAGGGTTACTCTATCTTCATGAAGATTCACGCCAAGGATAATTCATCGTGATCTAAAAGCTGGCAATATTTTTTTAGATGCAGAGATGAATCCAAAGATTTCAGATTTTGGTATGGCAAGGATAGTCACAGTGAATCAAACTCAAGGAAACACTAATAGAATTGCTGGAACATAGTAAGTTTGTTAATCTTGAACTTCTACTCATGTTTATCAAATACCACAAACATATACTCAATGCAATTGGTTTTAACATTGTGGTTTACAGTTGACTCTATTGTTTTTCCTTTTCTTATGGTTTTTTTCTTGATAATGTAATGAAGTGGCTACATGTCTCCTGAGTATGCTATGCATGGGCAATTCTCAGTTAAGTCAGATGCCTTTAGCTTTGGTGTGTTGGTCTTAGAGATTGTGATGGCGAAAAAGAACACCTCTTTCTACCAATTTGAACATGGTTGCAAGGACCTTCTTAGCTATGTGAGTGTGAACATTGCTATACTTTCTTCTTTTGTTTCAAGAACACGGTTGATTGAGTGCAATCCTAATAGTTTTTAACAACTTATACATTGGTTAATTGTTGTAGGCATGGAAAGCTTGGAATGATGGAAATGTTTTAGAGATTATTGATCCTATGCTACGCTAGAATTGTTCAGCGAGCGAAGTTATGAGATGCATCCATATTGAGTTACTGTGTGTTCAAGATGATGCAGTTAATAGACCCACCATGTCTACAGTTGTTCTTATGCTCAACAGTTTCTCTTTTTCACTGCCATCACCTTCTCTACCAGCATTTTTCAGTAGTAATAGAATGGATCCAACTTTAAAATTTGATCCTAATTCAAAAGCGTGTGAGCCATCGAGAAATGAGGTGTCAATTACCGAATTAGACCTTCGATAGTGCATCTGCAAACCTGGCATCTAAAACGAAGTACGAGTTGGTGACTTTTTCAAGATCATTATCTTACACAATAATGTGTGTACATTATTGTTTGTTGAACACTGCTTGCTATTCTAATATTTATGAGTTTTTAGATTTTTATTATCGATTTGATCGTGCATGTGCTAGTGGTGGTGTTTTTTTTTTGGGTGTGGGAGTGAGAGAGAGTGAATTTGATGAGAATTTTAAAAGGGATCATTGTAGGCTAAAAAATTCACTATCATTACTGTTGCTACTAGTATACCAGGCCATTAACTCAGGTCTCTTAGTAGGGCTATTCAAGGGTTGGTTTGGGCTAGGCTTTCCATTGTTCAAGCTTAAATCTGTTTATATTGGCTCTGTTGGAATTTACCCGATTAATCAAACGGAAACATAAAATAAATCAAGCAATCATTCACCAGAGAAAAGAAAATTTTACATAGTTTGACCAAAGCATAAGTTCAAAACAATCGGAGTAGTTCTACTAAATCAAACGAAAGTACAAAATACAAACTCTCTCTCAATCTCAAATTCGTCTCCCTCTTTTTTTCTCTCTAAACAAACGGGCTCTGTGTTAATTTTTTTGTTATTAAAAAAAACTTCACTAATGAACAAAGAAAGAAAGGAGGGTAGGAAAAAAAATCCAAAAGAGTGAAAATTATGGGAGATAATTTTACAATCTCCAAATCTAGCCAAATCCAAGAGTCCCTATTCTGGCCTGGCTCGCATCAAGTTTTTTAGGCTAATGCTTAAATGTGCCCGTTTGAAAAATGAAAAGCCCGAGAAGCGGATTAAAAAAAGCAGATAAGCTATCATGGGATCTACTTAAAAGCCCATGCCCTCCCTTTTATTAAATGGGCTCAACCATTTCTACTTCGCATAAGTTGAGGTGAAATGGATGGGTTTGGCTGGGTTGTGCTGGGCTTTCAGCTAGCCCTGAATTCATAACCCAACAAAACTCAGTCAGTCCAAGTCCATGGGTTTTAGTATTGGACCCAAGCTCAGTTCAACCTAAGTTGGCATCATGGGTAAAAAAATTGGTTCACTGAAACGGCTGATACTTGTCGACCGCTATAGGCCAATACACCTCCGCCCGTCATTTGTCTGCCCGCAACCATCCGGACCCCAGCTGTAATGCATTGATGTGTAGCGGCCGATACGTGTAGACCAAATTAAAAAACCCAGCTTAGCATCAAGTCGGGTTAGGCTTGGCCCAAGCTTTGCTCTGTCAAATCACCACAACATCATCCTGTAATTAGGGAGTAGAAATGCATTTGTATCTTTCTTGAGATTTTGTAATTGTGATGTAGGCTTAGGACAGATAAATTGTCGAAACCTGAATACCATGCTGAAGCTTATTAATAACTTGATCACAAATCTAATAACCCGATTACATAAATTGACAATCAAACGGAATTTCACGAACCAAAGACTTAGATCACTGAAGTCCAATGAATCTGCTTGGAGGGAGCCTGATCCGCTAATAAGAAGAGGGGACCTAACCTCAACCTGTTGCAGAAATCTCCAACAAAACAAACCAGTCCTGTCTGTTTACTATGGCCTGGACACAACAAACTACTCAAGATCTTGATCTAAATCCGACAAAAACATAGAACACGCACCTGGATAGGATGACACACAAGATCTGCTGTGTGTTACTACAATTGTCTCTCCACGAGCAGGCCGTCTTAATATAAGTTGAGGCCTTAGGAAAAAAAATTAAATGAGGCCTTCTTGATATTTAGAAGTAATATTTGATTAAAATTTTAACTACATATAATAAAAAAGAAATTATTTAAAATCTATTTTTCATGTTTAAAAAATCATTTTCAATAATGGAATCTGTTACCGTAAAAAAGAAGAGAAAATTGATGAATGGTTGTAAAGCCGTATGTAGCAGGAACGAATAAGCCGGGTCATCTCTTAGTCAAATTTCAATGGGGCTGAATGTTCAATGACAATTAAGAGGCCTGAATCTGCAGTGGCCTGAAAATTTCCCTACATTTTTTCGTTTTTAAACAATTTTGAATGTTCAAAATTCAAATTATGTTTAGAGCAAGGAAATCTAATATTTTAAGAAATGGTATAATACCATGACCTGTTTACATATTCACTAGTTATTTTATGAAACTCAAAACTTTAACAAATAGAGACAATACTATATTTTATAATTAATAGCCAGCTTGAATTGCATAAATACACTACAGTCAGGTTTTAAAAACCTTATATATATTTTTTTTCCATTTAAGTATCATAAATATATCAAGATCTTTGTCATCTTTGCCAGACATCAGGATTTCAATCTACAAGACAATTAAATGTACGAACCCATATCCCAAAATTAAAAATCGAGGGACTGACGGGCAACGGTATCTTGCGAAGAGGCTCCGCAGAGAAAGATGAAGGCGGCGAGGCCCGGCGCGTCCGGAGCGGACAACCTTGCTGAAGCAGGCCCATCGAGAAGGGGATGCCCTGTTCCAAGGATCACCGTCTGGAAACAGGGACTGCAGGGAACACGAGCAGAGAGAAGAGAGTCAATCCTGCGATCAACGTCGTT
>CM039095.1:12458293-12810175 GCA_022113865.1 Chimonanthus praecox | reverse complement strand
TCATTATTATACCCTAGGATCAACCCTCTACTTTTAATTGGTCATTTCCCAAAAATGACCATCACCAGAGTGACACTAAGGATAATTTTATATTTAGGAAAAGAAAATGACTTTCATTCAATATGAGGACTAACATTAACCCTAGAGCAAATCCACATCAAACTACTGTAGAAACCTACTTCACTGACAAACATTAAGCTCATTTATGTTACATACACAATGGACCAGGCCACTCAATTTGACCCTTGGGAAATGTAGGCCCTATTTGATGGGCAGAACAAACACACTTGGTTCCTAACCTGCTAAATTAGCAAAATAGGGCCTCTTTCTTGCTATTTTAGTTATCAACGTAGAATTCAAAATTTTATGATTTTGCAAGGGACTTGGTTCCTGTTACTTGTATCCTATTTTGTTTCTTTGATTTATTATCTCATAAATTTCTCAATTTCGAAGGCAACCGACATAGCACACCCACCAAATGCAACCTAGATTGATGGCCACATTTGGCCTTCCATTGGCTGAGAATGGGCATAAGACAATCACATTTTTAATAGACATGACCTGAATAGTGGAAACTCCAGGTGTGATGAAACCTAAACCTGCCCTAACATGAAGAAATAAGAAATAGTACCAATGCAGACTTCAATGAAAAAAAAAAAAACAAAATTTCAGAAAAAATATCAAGGTTCAAATCTTACTATGTCCCAGTAATCCTACTTGTGTCGCCTTGAGTTTGGCCTACATCAAAAAGTCTTGCAGTGCCAAAATCCGAAATTTTGGGATTCATTTCTCCATCTAATAAGACATTGCTGGCTTTGAGATCCCGATGAATAATCTTGAGCCTAGAATCTTCATGAAGATAAAGTAGTCCTTTGGCAATCCCTTCAATGATTTTGTAACGCCTTTCCCAATCCAAACATGCACGTTTTGTTGAATCTACAGACCCATAGAATCCAATCGATTTGTAGTTAATTTCTAAATTAATTCACTAAAATTAGAAAATGCATTAAGCAACTCCTTCACACTGAATTCCAGAATTTATAATTGCATGCATGTAAAAGAGAGAGTAATCCAGTGCTAATATATGGAGTATTTCTAATGAATTACAGGGACTTTCTTCTCAACAAAAGGTTTCTCTCTCTTTTATGAGGTAAAAATGTACTTTTTGTCAGATGCTTCAGTAAACCATACATACACAACAAATGCATAGATTATTGTGGCATTCAATTCCATTTATGTAGTTTATCTGTCAAAAACAAGCATATTTCAATCTTAAAAGCCCTTTAAAAAATCCTCAAAACCTCGCAGATCAAAGATCTTAAACCAGTAGTTTCCTCAGACAGACTTTGCTAGATCACTGCATTCTTTCATTAACTGTCTCCCTTGTGAGACAAAACTAAGGACCCCACATGCAATTCTTGGATCATCTACAGCCATAGTAAGGCCCATCGGACCATCAGCCCAGACACTGAACCAAGCCATACATGCATGGAAACGGTTCTTTAAACTACTTATTTCCTGAAGTGCCAAATGCTCAATTGTTTTAAAGAATATAAAAAGGGTTCGTACAAGGAAAATCCTAAAAAACTGGTCCAAATTTCATCCCACCAGAGTTGAGCCATCACCGAATTGATCAGACTTTAAAACGCAATCATCTCCTACAAAACCTCAATAAAGTTAATCTTTTGTATGACACATGATCAATCAAATGGTAGATGCCACTCTGATTGATGCAGAGTTTGGAACATTCCCAATACTTGACTAATAGTCTCTGCAAGAAATTCAGATTTGATATGGTGGGGACCTTGTCAACCCACATTAGGGTAAAAAGGACTATATTAAATTGCTTGTCAAGCGGGATTAAAGGATGAGCTCCATTTCCACCATGTTTGCCAAGTTTTGGTCTTGGGGTGATGGCCAAAAGAATGTCTCTCATATGGTCCATGCCCATATATCTTAGAATGATTTTGTGCACCTAATTTATAACCCACCGCATAAGGATGGGAAGTGTGATATGGAAAGTACGACCTATGTAGGGTAAAGTTCGCCCGCCCATCATTAGTGACATAGTGGGGTGGGAGTAAGAAAGAAGCTTCTATTTCATTCGAAATGAATATGTTACGTGTATGAGACAGTAAAGAAAGCAACTTTCATGATATTCATGGAGACCCCGGGCCCTGTTCCCGACCGACACCTGCCCCGTTTTCCAGCCTGATCTTCGAAACAACCATATGTGACTACAAGCACGCGACAACTGTTAAATTACGCCATGTCATTTCGATAAGAGATTTTGAAAATTATGTTTTGTCCATTTGTTCGTATTTTCATGGGCCAACTCTCATGTCTGGGAGTGAACTTCCACCAACTCTTATCAACTTGGGTCCCTTCACATCACATTGACCATGCAGGCTCCAAAAAAGCCTTCTCACCCTGTCACTACTTGAACAGTAGCAATAGCAACAACACCAATAATAATAATTAGTAGTAGTAGTAGTATTCTTATTATTAATACTACAACAACATTTGATCTAACTCAGTTCCATCACTCTAGTATATAGATCAAGCATCATGAGCCCTAGTCTCAAAGCTAACCCATTTAGTACAGATGAGCCAATATTATATGGGTTAAGTCTCTTGGTCTGGAATCCTGTCTAACCCATTACCAGAATAAGAAGGCCGATGTTAAAAATAAGATTTAAAAAAAGTAGAGGTGAAGAAAATAGAAACATACCAAATAGAAACTTGTCGAGGCTTTTATTTGGCACATATTCAAAGATGAGAATTTGTTCTTCTCCTTCCAAGCAGCATCCTAAGAGCCTAACAAGGTTCCTGTGTTGAAGTTTGGCCACTAATTCAACCTCATTCTTGAATTCTTCTAAACCTTGTTTAGAGCTTCTGAAAAGCCTCTTCACTGCAATTTCTTGGCCATCTGAAAGCTTACCCTGCAGATAAAAGAATTAAATGAGACTTTGCATATTCTTGTTGAAACAGCCGAAACTGATGTCCTCAAGTTTCATGATTTGTATTAAGTTTCAAATATGTGATAGTTAAATGTGGACTATTATTAGGTCTCAGGAATTACATGACATTGAGGCCATGTATGTAATATATGTACAAAAGCATCAGAACCCTCTGTGAGGAACAAATATACACAGATATGGGCTTCATATAGACCACTCTCCATGAACAGGTGGCAGAATCAAAACAATCAGTATGTCGCCCATTAATCATAGTTTAAACCAACTTGTTTGTACCATTGTCCTAAACTTTTGTACTGGTGGGAGCAATATGGTTGATGACATAAGCCTTCAAACATTATTTGGGATTTTACGACTTTCTTCATTATAAATAGCTGTAAAGGTGAAGCAACCAAGATTTACATGTGTGTGTGTAGATGTACAATGTTTAGGCCATCCTTACCCATTTTCTATAAGAATGTTTATAATGCATTTCCTTTCTGCGATTTTTTATTTATTATAGTATTTAATGTGAACTAACCAAGATCTAATCATTTTTTTAATGTAAAACCAAGATCCACATGTGTAAGCCAGGATGTACATGTTATTGGCATAAGTCCCCAATTCTCATGTTTAATTTTTCAGGTAGGTAATGCTTATTTCCTGTTTTTATCAGAATCATTTTTCCTATCGTTTGAATTTTCTTAACTTGTTTATGATTTGTAAAGTGAACTAACCAAGATCTACACTATTTTTTGTGCATGGATCCCTTTTATTTTGCATATCTTTCATTAAAAACATCAATTCATTTATAGATTTTCAGTATTGACTCGTCTTAAACAGAAATTACCCATAGTAGGTAGTTAAGAAATGTTACAAAACTAAACTAAAATAAAAATACAGCAATTAACGTCATAACATGTCAAGAATCAATGGGATAAGACCATGGATCAAACAGCATCTTTTGGTAGTATTAAGGTTTAATGAATAGATAATAAAGTCCCAACCCATGACATACGAATTCTAGAATTTCAAATATTTCAGGTTTTTGTAACATTTTAATAACTTTTTTTGACAAAATTACATTTCCTCACTTACATGGCAATACTTAATGTTGGTTTTAGCTAGCCCACCCAGTATGTGAACCAATATTGACATTTGGAACCATGTTACAAATGGACAATTAAAACATCACTAAGCAACGTGTCCATTCAACAGGTAGATAAGTGTCCGAACAATGAATGGTTAGGAAAGTCCACCCAATGTAACTCTGGGTTATTTTTCAATCGCCAGTGGATACTGCAAGATGGAACACTCTAAGCTATAACGCACATTCCATGTTCGTAGTTTGATTCATTTCAAGATCCATTACCCACAAATATTACTTAATTCCTAATCGAAAATTACCTTGTAGACAGATCCAAATCCACCTTGTCCAAGCTTATTTGCATCTAAGAAGTTGGCAGTCGCAATTCTTATTGTAGCCAAATCAAAATGCAGCGATTCCACATTTCCAATATGGTGCCTAACTGCATAGTAGCAAACAATTGGACTTTGAATCAAGATACATTTAATATCTCCAACACGATGAACAATCCAATCCCTCTAAATCCACAGTAGAGCAAAATGCAATCAAGAAGTTACTCTCTCTTAAAAGAAGGGTGTCGAGGTAATGTGAGCATCATACCTATAGTTTTTCCCTTGTTCATCCGCCTCACAAGACATATATTTATGATAAACATGAATAGAGCTACACCAATCACCACTGGAACTACGATAGCAACAATAACTTGAGATGAAATTCGCTCACTCCCTGCACACTGGCATATATGTTAGTCCAAATTTTTTTCAGGGCCTACAACCTCTATCTAGAGTGTGCAGTTTCAGCAAATAGACTCATACATGTAGAACCATGGCCATTGATCCAATGGGCCCTATGGGGATGCCTCAAAATTTTCCAATGAGAAGATAAGATCAATCAGATATTTGACCTATTTTTTCATTCAATATAGACCATACTTGTTGCAGGCATCCTGCCACAGATAGTGAAGTTTAGATCGGTAAACAGTGGACAGATGTGTATGGCATCCTGCGCATTAAGATTGTATGGCACTATTAACATCTTCAGAGAACTCCTCCCTGAAACAGAGTTCCACCTTTGCAAATTGCAATTGACCCAATTATCTCTAAGACCTCAGTGACTGTTAAATTAGATCATAAACCAACCCTCCATGTGATTGATTTTCAGGCCAATCAAAATTCATAAATGTTGATCATAAAATGGAGTAGAATGAAAAAATTGTCCAAGAAAGGAGATCTTACGGCATAAGCATGAGACTCCAAGCAGCCAACCTACATGTGTATATGGCATTTCTCTTGATAAATGCTACCTAGTCAACGGCATCAATTTCCTTAGTCACAATTACCAGTACCAATAACTGTTGTGATAGTTCCTTTGCAGAACAATCTCTGAAATTGCAATATCCATTCGGTATATTGTCTTTCTATGTTTAAGGAAAATAAGAAAATCTGCCAACAAATTGGGCTATATCCATAGCATGGAAAGTTTCATGTTTTAATTAGTGAAATTAGTCAAAATGCATAGAAATGGCATGTCGTTATTCCATGTCAATTCCTGCAAGAAAATGTTTATTTAGCAAAATCAATATCAGTGTGTCTACCATTAATATCCGTCCATTTCTACAATCTACCATTAAACCAGCAGCTTCTAAAAACTGATTCTTCGATTACATTATGTTTACAAGATATAGATCCCTCTTGCAACAGGTAACAGTGTGTCCCATGTGTGAAAAACTTGACATCCCAATGGTAAACTTGACAGGGTTCACATCTGTGATCGAGTGTGACCACCGAGTTAACTCATAATTTTCAAATTGCAGGCATCCAGCATTGAAATAGTTAGGTTATCCATTTGGTATATTTCAATGTTGCAGTAAAACAGCCAGTGAACAGTATGCACCGCTATGCTATGCTACGGACCAAGTAATCAGCAAATAACATGAAAAACCTGAAAGCATGCACAAATCAGTAACAAGTGATTTCTAAGACATATTGTCAGCACTGGATTGTCCAAACTATGCCTGTGGTAGGGCTTCACTACAAACCTCATGCCACAGAATGCGGGAAAAAAAAACATGCACACACCGAGGAATCAATCATGGCTATCTAATTAGGATCCTAAAAAGAGATTATGTCAATTGAAGAGGGTCATCAAATCCATCAAATCGGATGAATAGGATTTCCAACAATCACACTTTTGGCAAAGTTAAGTATCCATCATTAAGACCTACCAGATAGACAATCTTGATTCACTGAAGAAGACAGGATCATGAGATGTGCAACAAATAAGACAATCATAATAAGGAAATCTCAATCCTTCATAAATCCTTGATTGACATACTATGGATATTGGTTCTGATGTACAATTATAAGAATTGTTGAACCCCATCAATGAGGGGTACTTCTGCTATTTCATGAAGTGAAAACAGCCATATATCTTTTTAAAAGGCAATAACAGCCCTCTTGGAAGGTGATTTAATACCTTTTTATTTGAGTGCACACCAAGATTCCATAATACAGATGCAAGACAGAAAGTCATCCAGACACTTCGCGGGCATTTCATAATTTCGCAGTGAGAGAGAGGGAAAAAATGATTCAAACAAAATTCAAATTCTTTATAAGAAAAGGCCATACCTTGATTGCCTATGGTAGATGATGCATTAGTATTATCAGCTACAGGAGCAAGCGAATCTGAACTCGCACTCGATGCAGGTGAAGGAAACGGTGGTGCGGGTCCAAGAGCAGCAACCTGTTCTTCATCAAAAAAGGGATAAATCTCGTACCTCAAATTACAACTCGCCCCAAGAAGTTGCCCCCCTTGCTTCCCACTGCAGCACATTGGAATCTCTGAAATTGCCGTCGTCAAACATTTGTAACAATCACTTGCAGACAAATCTCGAGTGCACTGCACAAGCCCATATATCATCTGGGTGCTCGTAAAAACCGCTTCCCCGGTTGCAAAAAGGCGCGGTACCTTCGACGAATTGTACGCAGCTTCATAGGAAATATTACCCAACATCCCCCTCAAAACTTGATGAAATCGATTGGGTTCCGACACATTCAGCGCATTCGACTTGAACACTTTGGTAGAATTATTGAGTACAGAAAAAAACCTGGTCTGGGAGTAGCGCAAGAAGCAGCTTTGGTACCAAACGATGGCGTCCTTCTTGTTGGGGCACTGTTGAATGATGCCTTGCCTTGCCAATGAGATGCAGTTGCGACACGTGTCAGGGGTGGCGTCCCCCCGGCAGAGTAGGAGGCCGTAGACGGCTTCTGGGTCTTGACCGGAGCTGGAGTTGAAGAACCCAGAGGAAGAATTGGAGGAGAAGGATGAGAGGAGGAGATTGAGATTGGTGAGGAAGGCGCTGTTGGAGGTGTAGTTTGATGGGTCAGAGCAGGACTTGTCAATGAGTTGGGAAATGGTGGGGGTGTAGAGAAATGTGGTGAGAAGGGAGGAAAGGAAGAGGATTCTCATTCTCATTTCAATTTTCTTTCCTTTCCTTCTTCCTCTGTTTCTATCTATAAGAGTTAATGATTTTGGATGGAATCTTGAAATGAAAATTTAATCATCAGAAAATGGGCAATTTGCTGTTGCATTGCTGCAACGTTGGTTGCTCCTCCAACCAAAAATTCTTCCTCTCTTCTTCTTTATTTAATTTATATTTTCTATTTTATATTACCTTGGCTTTCCTATCCTATTCCTACCAGGTTGGAAAATGGAGGTGGGAAGAGAATTTCCTTTTCCCAAGACAATCAGAAAGAAGAAGCTTCCTTGAGAGTGTACTGTCCATACCTGCATGCAGTGATGCAGAGCAGATTAGCTTTTTTTTTTCTTTTTTATATGTATATAATTATACTTTTATTTCATATCTCCTTTTTTAAGTAATTTTTTTCTTCGAGAACACACTCTTCATTTATATTTGAAAAAGACTAATTCGACTTTTATCAGTTTCAATCCTTCATAAACTTTTCAGTCAGAGAAGTTATCAAAAAAAAATATTTGTTTAAACAAAGTATAAAAGGATTTAAATCATACAATAGACTGGGAAGAGCATAAAATAAAGCGTGAATTTTTTATATTCAAATTTTACTTTCATATGATTGTCCTAACAACGGTTGACATTGTCATAGAATTGTAAATATTAATGACAAGGAGGATTTTGACCTAATAAGCTGAATATTTTCTAAATGGGTGTAAAATTCAGATACCTTATGATTCATAAACAGGAAAAAAAGTACATAAAGAGTGTAGATTCATCTAAATTAAAAGACCTTTAAATTTTTTAAAAACCTAAATAGAGAAGAAGATTAGAAAAAATATATATTTAAAATACTTCAGACATATATGTAGAAAAAAGAAAGAAAACAAGTCCATGTAAAGAACTTAAAATAGAAGAGATAATGACATGAAGAAAGTCATTACAACACAAATAACGTTAAAAGGGGCATTAAAAATGATGTGGTAGATAAGACAGTAATAGAATATACAATTTTTATAGGGTAGAAAAAAATTTAAAAAGACACCTAACTGACAAAGCAATAATAATTATAATAATGATGATGATAATGATGATACTAAAGAAATTAGTAACAATAATAATGATTTGTAACTATCCACCAGAAGAATAAGTTGAGTATTTCTATTATATGGATATAATATTTTTATGAAAGATGGACGCTTGAGCAAAGCAGGTCAAAGGTTTGTCATGGAGAAGGAAGTGAAAATTAGGGTGATAATTTTTTACTTGCCTAATCAACCAACACCGTCCGGAAAAAAATGAGTTTGGATCATGCATTTTTAAAAACATTTTACGTTGACCAGACCCAACCCAAATTGTGCATGAGATGGTAACCTTTTTAAGTGTAAGAATATATATGTGAATATTTATAGAATTTAAACTTTAGAAATGTAATCTCCTGTGCTTTATGATGCATGTAACTATGATAAATTGAGTTATTATTAATTTTTGGTCATTTCATTTTGAAGACTTTGATAATCCGATCAAATAAAAAGAAATGGTGCATATATCAAAAGCCAAAATAAAAACCTAATTAGTTAACAATGAAAATTTGATCTAAAGTAATAACTTTGACCAATTCATTTAATTTAATCATTTTATTGGTTTAGATTAAGTGAGTAAATTATTAAATGAAATCTACCCAATTTTGTTTCTGAAATGTCGACCTCTCTTTAGATGAGACAGATTTAAATGGGCCCATTATGTGAGAAAAATATTTTAATCAGGTGCATCTAATCTAATTTTATATAATAAAATCAAGAAGAAGATGTTGGCAAAGTGATGGAAAGGAGTTAGAAGTTGTTGGAAAGAAGCGTAGAAATTGTTGTCAATCTCTTTCACAATGCCTCAATTTCCAAGCTTCTTAGAGTAGGAGTTCTCACTACTCACTTGGTCGGGGATTTAAAATTCGGCCGGCCGATACATATTTGCAGTTAGATATTTTCATTATTTTTTTCTTTCAATAAAAAATTAAAGAAAATCAAGAAAATTTTGGACTTCATAGATATGTACGGCCCATTTACATGTTCAAATATTGTTTTAAAGTTATGAAATTGAGAATTTCAAATGTTTTTAAAAATAATAGAAAAATTCATGAAATAAACTTTCAATTTTAGTAGGTCTAGAAAGGAACTCAAACTTCAACGGTACAGATCGTTAAAAAAGCCAAAAATTGTGTTTTTTTTAGATTAAAGTTCTAAAAAATGAAGTTGGAAAGAAAACATAAAGGAGAGATTGAAAAGCAAAAATCGGCTGATTAATGAACTTTATACGGTAAAATAGAATTTATGTAGAGTGCTCCTTATATAAAAAATAGTTTTCGATGGTTGTGAAAAACCGGTCAAAAAAATAATAAGAAAAGGAATGCAATTGGGTTGGTCGGTGCACTGCACAGACCAGTCCAAACCCATGAAAAAACCCAATGCATATGCGGAAAATCACCGTGTGAACATGACTAGCTGCGATGTGGCAACAGATTTGGTGGACCTACTACGCACTGAAACGTATTAGTACTCAAAAATCCATTACATAATGGCCGATGCATTTGGGTTGGGGTCATTCGCATGTTACTTAAAAAAACTTTATTTTTAATTTACTAGTTAATTGAACAAATTTAGATTAAATTAATTTATTTTTAAATGGTTGATTGAATTCAAGCTAAACACTTTTGGTGTCAAAGTTATATGGACCAAGGGTCAAAAAATCGGCTCGGCCGATATATCGGCCGATAATTTTATCTCTCATACCGATATCGACATTTTCTCTCTCCTCCGATATCGGAACCGTGAAAAAACTGCAAAAAACCGTGATGAATAATGGTGAACTGTGACAAAACCTCAAAAAACCGTGAACACTCCTGAGAACCGTAAACCCTGAACCACGGAAAACCGTGGAAAACCGCGGTAAACTGCGAAAAACCGCTAAAACCGCGAAAAACTGCGAATACCCCTGAGAACCGTAAACCGTGGAAAACCGTGGAAAACTGCGAAAAACCGTGAAAAACTGTGTAAAAACAGCGAAAAACCGTATCGGTGTTTTAAAATTTTTTTTTTTTTTAAAATACCGATATTTATGAATATCGGCCGATATTGTGACCGATATTTCGGACCGAATATCGGCCATATCGGCCGATATTACTCGGTTTAAAAAAAACCGATATATATCGGCCGATACGATATGTATCGGCCGATATTTAAACCTTAGATATAGACCAATTTATTTGTTTAGAACTCTTAATTCAAATTCGTTTGATAAAAATGGGTTCGAGGTGGATAAGAGGTAATTTTTTTTTTTTGAATTTACATGTGGAAAACGTAAAATTCTGAGTGAGCCCACTACTCGTAGGACACACTAAAATTAGACAATGTTGAAAGCTAAAAAGAATCTCGATTGAATATGTATTTAAAAAAAAAATAGTTTGAAAAAGAATCTCGATTGAATGTGTATTTAAAAAAAAAAAATATTTGAGCTTATCCGACCTTAATAATCTAAAATAAATCCGTCTAAAGTAAAGTGGAGGAGATTGATGCACTGGACCCCTCGTCGGCAGATTCTTTAATAGGAAGGAAATGGCAATCGCATGCAGACAAAATTAGAGGAGAGTAATATTCAAAATTTCAAATGGCTCGTTTCAACGTCTCTTTCACTTTGGAATTGATATTTTATTAATTTCGGCAACTCTTCCATTTGGTCTGGAAATGGCAATCACATCACCTGACCGTGTGTTTCATTTCATACTAAAACCAAAAGGAGAAGGAAATCTTATAACAACTTATTTTAAAAAGAAAAAAAAAGTTTATTCAAATTTGCATTATAAAAGTTTTAAGTATTAACTTTTATGAAATTTTGATAAACAATAACATCAGTTCTTATCACGGTACTAGACAAACTTATTTAAATATTAATATTAAATAAAATACAAAAATTGCCATTCCAAAAATAAAATATATTGGCACATAAACTTCCAAATACATGATATGAACACACATTATGTAAATGCATAAGTATAATGTCGAAAAATTAGAATTCATTACTAAGTAATACTAACTATTGCATCAACTTCGTTATAATATTTATTTGATATTAAAAATTACTAGGGCTACAACTCGGGTCGGGTTTTGGCCCGACCGGCATGAGCGGACCCGAGAAATCATGCGGGTTGGGTCAAGAATTTCAGGCCAGCAGGTCGGGTTGGGTTGAGAAGATAAACCCGTATGAAATTCGGATCAGGCCGAGTTGAGAATTTTACAAGTTAACTCGACCCGATCCAACCCGACCCTACTAAAATTAAGCTAAAATGGGTTCAGAATGCGGGTCGGGTCAGAATTCGAATTAGAATTCGAGTCGAGTCAGGTTCTAGAGATCGGGTTGAAAATTCAGATCGGGTTGGATTTTAAGAAATCCGACCCGTCCGACCTGAGTTGCAACCCTACAAATTACTAATAAACTTATTATAGAAAAAATTCTAAAAAAACTAGAAAGAGAACGATTGCATTTGGATGAGGGATAAATTTTGGAGGCATTACCCAGAGTAACCCAGGGTCAGGAATTACCCCAAGTAATATGAAAACCTCTCCTTGAAAAGGTTTTTTTTTTTTTTGCAATTTTTTATTAAAATTACATTTTTTTTTTTTTAATTTACATGTGAGAATTTTTTTATTAAAATTGCATATTTGCCAAAAGACAAAACTTTGAGGGTGAAGCCAAAAAAATAAAAAATGATCATTCGAAAAACAAAAATATCTTTGTTAGTGAAAAAAATAAACAGATCCCACAACCATTTTGGGCTATTGGGGCAAATTGGCTTGGAGGAATCCATCTTGGTCTCATCTTTGGTGGCCCACCGTTGCCCCAATGATGCATTTATGCTCTACTGCAGGCAAAGAGGTACACGCTACACAATCTTTTTCATAGAATTTTTAGAATTTTATGAGACTCACCAACCATGTAAAAAGAAAGAGAACTTTCAACTACTCAATTTTTTTTTCAATATTGCCCCATTCCAAGTAGCTAATCATATTCAATAAGTTGCCATCATTCTGTACTCAGTACGTGCAAATTGAAAAGCTTACACATGCTCTAAAGATTAATCAGGTGAGACACCTGAATACTTTTATCTTAAAAAAAAAAAATCATATTAGATAAGGCCTTAAAATGTAAAAATTGTGAGTACCCAAATGATACTTCAATTTGTGATGACACATGCGCCAAAATCTATCTCCAAATGCCATTGTTAGGAGCTACCTTTAAAAAAATGCCATCTTTAAGGCTCTAAGAAGCTGAGGCTATTCACTTCCTTGACTATTTTTATTTTGATTGTGATTTTCACTGTCTGCATCAAATGACTTAATCAACAGGGTTGACTCTAAGCAGGTGTCTTAATCTAAGACTGGAGAATCATTAGCGGCCTATGTTTTGACTTGCCAGCCGATCGATATCAGTATATCAATCAATAATTTAATGCACCCCACAAATGATATATTGGAATTCAACTGAAATATCATAATATCAGCGCCAAACTAATATTTTAGCCTCAATTATCTCTACGACTGATATCCGTTGTAAATGGTATTTTGGATTTTCAAAAACTAAATATACAGTATCAACGGGAATTGTTTTCTAAATTGCTTGAGAAGGGGCTGTCGCTGCATGCCACATGTCTAAATATGAATCAGAAAATGATAAGCTTCTAAACCTTCAGACAGTATGTGACTTCAGCAGTCCGAATCTGAGGAGCCCTTGATGGGAGCATCCAATCCTCCAACACTGTTTTGGTAAACCATGTTATGTTATATAATTCTATGTTGAGTACCTACTCCACCTGCATTAGAAGAAGAAGAGATGATTAGGTTACTTACTAGAAGAAGAAAAGAGATGATTAGATTACTTGTTAGAAGAAGAAAGCAAGAGAAAAAAAAAAAAGCAGCGATAGGCAAACAGCATTGAGGGGGGCAAAATAGCAACTCTACTCCCTATTCATGTAAAAAAGGTCAGGCAATATAGTTGAAGGGAATATGAATGCTCCACAAAGATGGGTGAACTTTGGTATAAAGGGGTTGGAGTGATGGCCATAAACCCGCCTTAGAAAGAGAGTCCTGAGTTTGATTCCCATCCCATTCTAGAGGGCCACTCTCCGTAGAGTTACCCAGTGTTTGTGAGTAGAGAGATTTGTGCATGTCCCAAAGATTATTCTAGTGCTCTAAGAGACTTGGATATCTTGGTTATCTAAAAAAACCTTGGTATAAAGGACATATGACATCCATATGGGATTGATAGACTGGCCCTACCAAATATCATAGTGTTCGTCTTTCTAGAGTAACCATAGTTCAAATTCAGCCCCCATTCTACCCAATTATGAAATGAGTCATCAAAATTGAAAACACTATTTACTTTCGATGCATTTTGAATAGATTGAAACTCCATACAAAACTAACTTTTCATGTGTGAGAAATATTTATGTCAAATCTAGCTGCAACAATCAACAAGAAACATGAACAACAACTGTTTACAGGCAATCCCATGAAACAAGCATGCACAAAACAATAGCCTAGACAGGCCAGTCAGTCACCAATCGACAATGGCGTCAAACGAACAGATAGCTCTAATAGTCAGTGACGCAAAGTGAGTTTTGAGCTTGTATGCCTACTCGGTGATCTGTTCAACATTATGTTTTAAATATAAAGATCCTCCATACCAGTTTTCCAAAAAAAACGAATGACACATTGACCACTACACCCAATGTGCATCATGTATCAGCTAGCTGATAAAGGGAAAACATTCAGGAAGTCTGTTGACCACAGCAATGCCTGTACCAGCTCATGCACTCTTACTGATAGTCACTACCCTATTCATATGGAGCCTCAAATTGTGGGCAGGGAATTGCACCTTGGATTGAGGGGACAAAAGAACAGATACACATCCAAGATGCATCATATTGACCAATATTTAAAACCATTTATAAAATACATTAAAGATTCTAAATCCTAACTTTGATAACTGGACGAGAAGGTTCACCCTAAGCTTTAATGAACCAGCCTTCTTTGAAGATAAATTCCAATCCTGTCCAACATATCACCCGTCAAAAACAAGTTTGAACCAGCAACGAAGTAGTAGTGCAACTGGCAAATACGTACTGTGCAGCTCTGAAATTGTAACTTTTCAATTCCTTGTCACTATTAATTGAAAGGAAATAAGAAAAGGAAAGATTGCAGAGTCCACCAACCAATTTGACATTCATACAAGCTAAAAGATTGGTAAGTTTTTAAATCATCTAATGAACAAAAAGGAGACAAACATTGGTTCATGTATTTCAATATGCCTACATGTATACACCCAAAAATTCGTCGTCATCACTCATAGGGCAGAGCTTGGCTAACGATAACTGCAATCAAGCAACTCTTCTTTTCCTTTTCGTTGATGCCACCGCACAATTAAAACAATCAGATGACATTCACTCATTGAATATTTACAATACTCTCCCTCAAACTGGTGCGAAGAAATCAATCAAACCCAATTTGCTAAAAACACCAACTAGTTGAGAGCGAGAGATGACTTTCGTCATTATGTCAGCTAATTAATCCTTGGACTTAAAATATAGAGAAACAATATTCCCAGAGGATACATGATATCGAAGAAAATGACAATCAATTTCTTTATGCTTTGTACGCTCATGGAAAGATTGGAAGCATATTGATTGAAGCTTGATTATCATAGAACATGATAAGTGTCTCTGATGAAAGAAAGCTCAATTCATCAAGAAACTGTTTGAATCACAATAATTCACATGTTGTGTTGGCCATGGCACTGGAACGAGCAAGAATAGTTTATTTCTTTATTCACAAAAAAACCAAATGAGATCCTAAAAGAATACAATAGTTCGAGGTAGCTCGTCGATCATTAGGAGAACTAGCCCAGTTAACGTCGATCATTAAACGTAGAGTGATTTTTATAAAAGAGTCCACGACTAAGATAACGTAAAATGCAAAAGACCATGAAGGTGAGTATTTGTAGAAGCATGCATAAATTGACTGACCACACTGACAAAATAAGCCAAGTCAAACCAGGTGATGGTAAGGTAAATGAACTTGCCTACCAACTACTGATAAAAGTGAGGATCAAAAGTCTCTTTGGAATCAGAAATTTTTGAATTAATATCAAGTGGTGTATTTGCAAGCTTGCATCCAAAATATCCAGCATCATGAAGAAGATCTAAAGCATATTTCTGTTGGGAAAGAACAAGTCTTTTAGATGATCGACCAACTTCAATTCCCCAAGAAATAATGAAATAAGTCAAGATCCTTAATCTCAAAAGACTGTTGGTTGTAGCATTGTCACATGGGGCATCCTTCATATTCTGTTTTGAAACAAGTTGTTCATAGTTTATCTTTTAGTCATTTTGAGTGAGAACATTGCCAATATGACAATGATTGGTAGATCTCATTTTCCACCATCTATCAATAAAAATGCATCTACATTATTTTTGCTTATACATTTTGACGTTCGCCAATCACCTTCTGTCTCTTGCAGTAGTTTCATTATTTTGTTACACTGATGAAACACAAATCTGAGATCTTTGATCACTTCTGCACATTTTACCATTGGTTGACACTCAATTTGATTTTAAAATACAAATTTTGTGAAGTGATAATGGCGGGGGAAATATTTGTCACATTCATTTCTTATATTTTTGCAAAATCATAGTATAGACTCTCAACTCTATTGTCCTTTTACACTTCAACAAAATGGTGTAACTGAACGGAAAAACTGTCACCTTCTTGAGGTGGCCCGTTCTCTTATTTTCATCATACATGTCTCACAGGATTATTGGCCCATAGTTGTGTTAACTTCTTGTTATCTTATCAACAAAATGTCATCCTATATTTTACAAAACCAGTCTCCTATTGACCTTCTCTTGCTACATAAATCCATCCCTAATCTTTCCCTACATGTTTTTGGGGGTGTATGCTTTGTTCACCAATTCTCTGGTCATACTCTCTCTCCTTGAGTTGTGCGTTGTGCCTTTGAAGGTACTCACTTTTCCACAAAGGCTACAAGTGTCTTAATCCCCTCACTAGGAAAACATACATCTCCAAGGATGTCACCTTTTTTTTAGCAGGTCCCATATTTTTTGGCACCATCTACATCTCCACCCTCCCCTGTTCTTCCTTTTCTCCCTGTAGATATTGTTCCCTCCAACGATGCCAAGCCCACTCTAGTGTATCAACACCCTAGACTGCCACCTGATGTTGACTCCACCCACTCATCTACCACTGGTCCAAATTCATCCATCACGGACCAGTCTAATCTTCCTATTGCGCTTCACAAAAGTAAGTGTGCTTGTACTAGTCATCCACTTGATCAGTTTGTGTCTAATCATGTTGTTTCTCCTTCCTATCACAGCTTTCTTACAGCCCTGGACAACATTAAGATTGCAAAGAGGATTGACACTGCATAGCGACATCCCTCCTAGAAAGCCGCCGTAGATGAGGAATTTGCCACACTTGAGAAGAACAATACTTGGGGCATGGTTCCTCTACCTCCAGGAAAGACTCTCGTTGGGTGGAAATGGGTCTTTACTTTGAAGCATAATTCTAGAAATTCAACTGAATTTATATATGATTGATTGTAATTAGTCATTTGTTTATTTCTTTCCCAAATCAGCCACTTGATTGGCTCCTTGTTTATTATTTATACATGTACTCACTTACGATTTAATACACATTCAATACAATACAAAGAGAAAGAATTCTTCTCCAATATTTTCTTTTTCTCTTCTCCTTTTTTCCTATTATTATTTTCTACGCCCACCTACCCCTTCCTCTCTTTCTTTCCTCATGTTCCCTCCAAAAATTGATACAATTCCTCAGCTTAACATGAGCCTCATAAAATTGACACCTAGAATGTCTTTTTTCAAAAGGACAACACTCAGAAGCATGTTAATGTACAGATGCATAAGCAACCAAGCCACTCAATGCATTATAAACCATCTGACAGAAATTATCGAGGGCAAAACCAAAAGTCAAACTGTTCCTAAAATAGAATGAAACCCAATGACCACCTCAGAGAAATTAGGAACATTGAGAAGATGAAAAGAGCATGTAGCACAATTGGCAAGTGTGCACTGCCACAACCAAAAAGGTCGCAGGTTCAAGCCATGTTACCATTTCAGAAGCACAAGAAGTTGGCCTTGTTCAGCACCACAAAAGACTGCATTATTGCACCTGAATTGGAATGCCTTATCTTCAATTCATCAGTTCACACCTAAAACCATTTGATAATGTTGATGGTACATCTTAAACTCTTCAATTCTAGAGACAAAAACTGTTGTTCTATTTTGCAACATGATAACGCACAAATAATAATAATAATAAGTGAACAAACCAACTATCTTACACTAAAAAAATCGATTAATGAACTAGAGAATTCACATCATCATAAGCAGTAGTAGCAACAAGAGAGGCAGTCATCTCATCAATCTAGCACTAGCATTGATAATTGGATTTGGCATATTTTTTAATGGGCCAAACTATCCATCTGATGCCCATAGGACTTGAACCTGATTTGATTAGACAAGCTAAGGTGTACAAAAATCTGATTTGATTTCAGACAAGTTAGTGTGTATAAAAAGAAGTATCAATAAACTACTTTACTATAAAACTAAGTTCTATAAACTCTTTCACAAAATACCAAAAACATATAAGATACCTTCAGCAATGTGAAATGCCAGACCATTAACACAGAAGCTCCAAAAAACGAATTAAAACCTTATGGAGCTTTCTCCAGGCAGAGCTTTAAGAAGAGGAGGGATCATCTCAACTGATTGTTATGAATGCATGGAAATTAACTCATCGCCTTTGCATTTTCTAATACCGATCTCCATAACTTTATCAAACGAAGAAGGCAATACATCACAACATTGTCGTCTTGGAGCCTGCAACTGAAACAGAAGCAACTAGTGTATAACAGTATGAAACAAATAACAGATTAGTGTAACTAGAGAAAGTTGATTAAATATGAATTTCATCAATATATGGTTATGCTGACATTTTTTCAAAGAAATGATAACATTGATACCTTTTTAAATAAATAAAAGAATGATGTTAATACCTGCCCAACATCAAGATTTAACTTCTGTGAGAACACTTTGATCTGCACCAGATTACTTCTGGCAACTTTTCTTGACAAACATTCTTTGGCAAGATGTCTTCTGTAATGGCTTCTTATACCATCTGTATCAGAAACCACATTTTCCAGAAAGAAGATAGCAGGTCTTTTACATGGGTCTCTGGGAAATTCTCTTGTTTTGAACATATACTGACTAGAAGTAATATTTCGACTCCTCTTCCATGGCATAAATGTCTGTTGCAATGGAAGAAGGGTGGGAAGAAGTTGATTACCCTCAAAAACCTGAACAGAGTAACCCCATGAAATAGAAATAGTCCGTGAATTTGAACAGTCATAGCAAACAGTCTGCTCTAAAATCCTGCCTGGATCAGCATTTACAGCCTCAAATAAATGTTCTATTGCCTGAGTACGGGTCATGTTAGGGAAGATTGGTTCTACATAATCCAAATGATGAAGAGATACCAGAGGCACTAATGGGTGTGAAGACAACATTCCGAACAGATCCCCACGAATATCTACCTGGTAAATCAAGCAAAGAAAGCTCATGAAAAAAATGCAAGTTGCTAAGTGATGAAGTTTCGTTCAAGCATGCCAAAAAAAAAACTGATATTGAATAAAATTAACATATAAAATCCCTTGAGTTTAACTATCTATATAACAAAGAGAGTTTAATGTGATTGTCAAATGAATCTTGACCATCGTTCATCTAATGTATATCATTCATTGCGGTTCATCTTCTCTATTATATATCCTAATTCGGAAATTGTGTTACTAATCTCATTGTTTGTGATTTGCATTCGAATTAGGAAATCGAAAACCGATCGAGACATGGTGGAAGGATACACCCACTGACGAAACTAATGCTCTGATTTCCCTTATCACTTATAGCAGTTTCCAAGGAAGCCTTATGCTTCTTCTAGCCCATTTAATCGCATTGTGTAATTGTTTAAATAAACAAGATATTGGCTCACTTGAGCATACATTCAAGATCCTAGCTGTTCTTGTGGCAGGTTCTACCATGAACATGAATCTGCCCTGATGAAAAGATTGAACAATAGATAATCAGCCCATCAGATGGGCTACATGTGCACAATAAAATGTTTGCAAATCACACCCAAAAGCTGTGGCCTGATGTCAGACAGCACTAGCCTTTTCTGGGTTACTCATGTTGATAATCAACAGTTGAATAACTTCACTCTTAGAAATTTATCACTCTGACACACAAAAGGATTCCAACTCACTCACAAAGTCAGATGAACATGTTTATTTTCGACCTTCAGATGTTATAGGCTCTTTTCTTTCAGTTTGCTGCAATTTTTATTACTAATATGTTGGTCGGCTTAGAGGCTGATGTAATTCATCCAATTTGTCAGCCTTTACCAATTTATGGAGTATGTACATAGGGGATAGTGTATTAAAAAAACAGATAACCTCCAGCATGGGTGGCTGGAAAATTGATCACAACATCATGATGATCAAAATCATTTATTTTAGTAGACCAAATATTACTTTCAACTTTTTGCCAAGTGCAAAGCATATGTCTATATTAGTGGATTTAAACATCATGGTGTACAAACTTGAGGGGAAGCAAGACAGTCCCATTCACAGCATGACTTAAAAACTTAGTGATTAGTGGAATCATAACAGGCTATTCAACAAGATACCCTCAAAGGCAAAGGAGCAAATTTCCTTGACACTGTATTTCACTTCCCACCAACAATCCAAAAATTGGCCAACTACAAAGACCCAAGAAAGGTAAAAATGCAAAAATAATTTTCATACTTCATAGTCCACCTGTTAAGACCAAAATTTCAAAGGGTGCCCCAATTAACTAAAGTTCAGAATTTAATCTGACAGAGTCACATTATATGGCAATAAGGTTGCCACCAGTCACGAAAGTCCTCTTTTTCTTTTTGAAAGAGAACAACAGATTCAATTCTTGGACAGAGGATTACAAAGAAACATGGACCACTACGACGATGGACTTCAACCTGGAAAAAAAAAAAAAAAAAGAGAGAGAAAAGGCAAAACACATAAACAGAAAGCTCCACTTAGAAAAAACCATAGAACAGGAGAAACCAGTGCATGAAGCAGAAAATGACACTATATTCATAAAAGACTTCCTTTCATGATGCCTAAGTAATCCCCAGAGTTCCCAGATTTTGCCAAAGAGTCCATCTCAAAAAATAATCGCCCTGATTATCTCACAGACTATATATGATGAAATCTACCTGGCAGCTCGACATCTGCCCTTTTTAATAGTAACAAAGAAATTGCATTCAATCAAAAGGTGATAGAATGTGATACTACAAAAGAAATAACCTCTCAGTATGATAGATGTAGTGCATATTCTCAATACAAATTCCTATATGCAAAGAACTTAAAAAATATTACGGCAAAAACATCTCCCCTTGCTCAACAGTTTGAAACTCCTTCCACAATAAGTGAAAATCAACTTCTTTGGGGCAATACTTATGCCCTCAACTATAGCTAGGATTCCAATTCAATTAGAAACACCAAACCTGCTTCGCAGGAGGATAATGGTAACATTTGACAATCCCACCCAATGTTCTAAAAATTGAAATTGTGTCGTGAATTGTTCTGGTCCTCAAATCATATCAAATTGCAAATCATATCATAAATCGTATGATTTTTTATGATTATCTTAAAAAGGGGTAAAATATTTTAATAAATTTTAAGAAGTAAAAAAAATAAGTTTTTCATATTCTATTCATTTGGTATTCAAAACAGGAAAATCAAGTTTATGGCCTTCTTAGTACATGTTATCATGGATAGCTTATAAGACTAATGTGTTGAAAATTAACTTGGACCATAAAAGAGAAATCATATATTGCTAAAACTAACATTTAAATAACAAAAAATCATATCCTCCTGTAAGACCAAACCAATTTCTTTAAAAATCTATCTCATTATATCATAAGATTCAAATCATAAACGTAAGAATTTAACAACTATGATCCCGTCAATGGAAAATCAACCTAGCCTGCCTTAGAAAGTTAATTAATTTTCAACTTTAAAGGCACCTAAAGGTGGTGTGAGACATAAAAAACATCATCAGCATTATTTTGGTCCTCCAATTGAAATTCCCCAGTCTCTATGTTAAGGTTTGAAGCTGACAACCTATTGTCTTCGTTATCATCATCACCAAAGCCATTTGTCTCACTTAGTAGGGTCAGGAAATGCTTTATCTCTAAGACCCAAATTAGTCATTCATGTAAGATTCTAGAGACATCAGCAAGCATTTCAAAACGACAGATTGGTTACTGAAATCAAAGAATGTTCTCTTCCCAATGATTCAATAAGACACTTCTGTCTAAAATTTAACACCATTAATCAATTACAACAACTAATATGAAAAATGGGACAAGAAATGGATAAAATGAAAATTTATACCTGATGAAACCCAGCCTCTTTTGTCAACCCGACACCAAGCTCCGCCAAGCATGCAAAAATCCTTGCATCGCTTCCATACAAGCCCGCATACCTCACCAAGCAAGAATCCAACACCCCCGCCAGAACCCTTGCCAGGGGATAGCTGATTGCAATCCCTCCTCCCCCAAAAGCCATATCAAACGAATACTTAACATTCTGCTCAACACTCTCCGAACTCCCACCCACATAGAACCACTGCTCCCAGTTGTACTTAGACAACGTTTTCACCAAATTCTCCGGGAAAAACACAGTATCATCATCACCAAGCACGACCCACCGCACGTCAGGCAGGTCGAGGGCAACGATCTCGGAGACAATCCGGGCCACACGGACCGCCGACCGAAGGCCACCCCGATAACTGTAGGGGATGTGGGAGGTGTCCTTGGAGACAAGAATTGTGGGGAGAATAGAATTGGGGGTGTTAATATAGTTGGGTGGGACGTTGTCGAGGAATGCGTATCCACGGAGAGAACGGGAGGCGTACCAGATACGTAAGTAAGAGCTGCGGATGGGCCATGATTTGGAGGACGAGGCGATGCCAAAGACGATGTGGTGAGGGAAGTCGGGGAAGAGATTGTAGGGCGTATGGTGAAGGGGAGAGGGGAAGAGAAAGGGTTGGGGGAGAACAGGAAGAGGAGGATGAAGTAGAGGAGAGAGAGGGTTGAGGAGAGGAAAAGAAGGTTCCTTAGAAGAGGAGAAGAAGAGATGAAGGTGCTCTTGCAGGGACGGAAGAAGGAACAGAACATTTCTTCTGGGAAGGGGAAGATCGGAAGGAAATGGAAGCTTCTGGGTTTTAAATGCTTGAAAAAGACAGCCGCCAGCCTGACCCGCGCGGTCACGCTGGTTGGGAGACCTCCTTCAGTGGTTGATCCACCTCCTTTTCTTATTATTTTTCATACGATAACCTGATGAGCCGTACATATGCCTCGACACTGCTGATTTCTGGCAGCAGAGACTTCTACTTTTTCTCTTAGCTCAATGTACTTTAACGTTTTTTCTTGAATGGTGTAAATGATCTCAGCTGATGGGGTATCACGTTAATTTACGCCTTTAAGAAGTGCAGTAATAAATACGATGGTAATTTAGACACCCATTTTTCTTTTTTAAAAGAAATTTTATTTTAAAATTTTATATAAAAATTATTATTTTACTCTTCAATTTCTTTTAAAAGATGATTCATTTGTATAAAATTGAGGAGCAAAATAATAATTTCACATAAAATTTTGAAATAAGATCTCTTAAAAAAAAAGTGAGTGTCTTTTGACTACCTTAATAAATATTTTAGAGTAATTTCTTCGTCAGTAGTTTTTACAATTAAATACAGATTTTAATATATTATCAATTTTATTTTTACTGACTCACCTATCAATACTAAAAAGTAGAGGAAATCGACTCGCCACGTAGCTAGTATGTGATTTGGTAAATGAACTGATTTGCTATTGATTTCCTTTTTTTTATCATGAGTAAAGAATAAAATTGACAATATATTAAAACTCGTGTCTAATTACATAAACCGTAACATAAATATTTGAATCAATTTATATTATATTAAAATATTTTATAAGATATTAAGATGCAGAAGTAATTGTATTACAATAGTGAATATTTATGTCTATCTCACGGATTCAAATTCCAACAATAGTGATTGTTTCTCCTATTTTATGATAACTTTAGATCAGTGAATTTGCTGATTTACAGTAGTAATGATTTTTTTATTTTATAATATAAATTAAATTAGTGAATTTGCACTAATACAGTGCAAATTTATTGTATAATAACAATGATTTTTTTCTCCTGTTTTATGATATAATTCAAATCAACAATTTTGTACTAACTCAAATTTATTGATTTCCATTAGCATAAATAAAAAAAAAATATTTCTATTTTTAAAATCAGTGAATTTGCCCTAGTGCAAATTGGTCGACTTGAACTACATCTTAAAATATAAGAAAAAAATAGTTATTGCTAGGATAGCTCATATAATATATAGAACTCATTATTATAATACAATCATTTCTATATTTTGGTATCATATGAAATATTATATAAATGCGTTGATTGCGGGTACGAGCTCCCATGGCCTAATTTTGGTGTGCCTTAGGGTTAGTGGGCTCATCCGTGGATTAATACTGTGTCTAAGTTTCCCACACGTTAATCGAAAAAAAAAATTGTGTTAAATTAGTGCAAATATTTCGTATTAAATTGAATTATTTGTTGCTCATTTTTTATTACTTCAATATTCAACATGCTTACAATTTTATATTATATTTCTAAATGGGAATACTTTAAAAAAATTATTTTTTAATTAAGATAAAATAAAAAATATTTTCTTAAATTAATTTGATGATTTACACTAGCGAATGTAAATTTGCTTATTTGAACTAGCAAAATTTTGCTAAGCACTTATTTCTTTATTTTATTTTCTTCCTCATTTTTACTAAAATTACAAAAAATATTATCTTATTATTTATTACTATAGTTAAATTACATTTTTATTTTTAAAAGAAATTCAACATTACATTAAATTATTATGTTATGACAATCCAAGTAAAAAAAGGATATAATCACCTAAAGACTTAATTCTAAAAAATAAAAAAAATAAAAATAAAGAGTTTATTTTTATATATGTATAAGTTGGATAAACCAACCCATAGAGCATGCCTAGACAATTAAATTAATTTTACTCATTCTTAATGGACTTAACCTGATCAATTTAATGCATTGGTCTTAACGCATATTCAAACCATTTGATTGTTGATACGGCATGACCTCAAATAGATTCGCTCAACCTATCACTAATTTAAGATTTTATCACAAATACCTTAATCACAGATACCCTAATTCGATTCAGAGATTGTGTAGAGGGGGGGAGGGGGGGGGGTTGGGGCAAATTTTATGGCATTGATGAACCCACACAATGGGACACAGGATGAGGATCATGTAGATGAGCCCTCTAAAATTAGCAGGCAGCTCTCAAAAGACCTTCTTAGTGAACATAACCCACGAGAGATAAGCAAATCACAAATACATTTGCATAACTATTATTGGAACCTGAAGTTTAAAAAAAATCCCAGAACTGTCGAGAATATGTGCAGGCAAATTAAATTTTTACGACAATAAACACAGAACTACAAATTCAACACAACAGTAGCAGGCGCATGCAGGAGCCCCGATGCTGTATGGGGATGGATGGATCAAAGCAGGCCCCGCCGGCGCTTGTAGTCACTAACTGTCAGTGTCAATGCATGCCTCCTTCCGTCGTTCTCCGGCACTCGAAATCCGATGGTTGCCTCTATCTTCTGTTTCCTTGCCATGAAGCCCAAATGTGCCCCCTGAGGCCCACCAAACTTCAACAGCCCTGCCAAAGTGATTGGCAGATCAAAGTCATGCAGTGAATTAGACTCTGTCCCTTGGTCAACGGGGGCGCTCGTGTCAATTAACTTCCCTGCATCAGCAGCCGCTTCCAAAGCAGCAACTGTTGCCGCCACACCAACCTCCGATGCAGGTCCCACTCCATTACCATTGCTGGCACCTGCACCTGTCACAGCAGCTGCATCGCCCCCAAAGCCAGGCTTAGACACATAGTAATTTGTTGATCTTGTCCACCTTCTCGAGAAAGGATCATATCCTGCCTCCCCAGCTTTCAAGCTTGTGTTCACAGGCTTCAGCTCCGAGGCATTCTTGAAGTTCTCTGCTCGGTTCTTCCTATTCATCTCTGCCAGCCTCACAGCCTTTGCATCCTTATCCTTTGCCCGCCGAGATGCATCCAGTTCCTGCAATCTAGCACGAATCCTCTCTACCTCTGCATCATCCCGACGACTCTGCGCCACCTCCATCTCCCTCCTGAGCCGGTCCTTCTCAGCTGCTACGTTTAATGGCTTTGATGAGGATGATTTCTTCTCCTGCAGCATCTGTTTCACCGTGGCTGCTGAATAGACAAAGGTGTTGGTCTTCTCTATGGCCTCCCTTTTCTCCAATACCTCCTGTTTACTTGGCATCCGCCCCCCGCTGCGTTCCACCTCACGCTTCCACTCATTGAATTCCTTCTCGTTTGGGGCTGAGTCTGAGAGTCGGGCCATCTGCCACCGGGCAGCTGAGCTCTCATTGCCCCAGACCAAATTCAAGTACTTGTGAGTTGTCCGGTTCTCAAGCTTATATTGGCGGTCTGGATCTGATGCATCAACATTCCGGACTGTGCAGAGCCTATAGATGCTCTGCCCTGACTTAGACATCCCAATACCAACTCTGACAAAGCAACCTACAATCAGCTCTTCAAAGAAGGGCTCCATGAACCACTTTCCCAGCTTCGACCTACGGATCGTGATATTCTTTATTTCTTCAAATGATGGAACCTCTGATTTAGATGTGTCATCATCATCATCACTCTCTGCCATGTCTCCCCCCTCGGAGCCCTCATCTGCGCTATCACTGCTACTTCCACTTGCACTTCTGCTTGAATCACTACTAGGGCCCGACAGTGCCGTGGCCTTCCGCCTTAAAGGAGAAGAATCTCTACCACCACCACCTCCACTACGGGTTGAATCCCTAATTTTACGTTGACCCTCCAGATCCTGCTGTCTCAACCGTTTTGCACGCAGCTCATTCAACCTTTCTTTGTACTCTTTCTTGCCAGGCTTGTTAACAGTTGATCGCCCACGGGCTGGCAGTGGAGGTGGTGACTCTCTTCTTGATCGGATTGTCTTATCGTTAAGAGATGATGCTCCCCTTACCTTCTTCTTCAACTGTTGATCATTTTTCTTGTCAGCTCGCTCTGATAGGATCATCTCGCGCTCGAGTTCAGACATCTTTGCAAGAGCTTCCCTGTCCGCATCATCTTTGTAAAGATCACTTCCAATAGAAGACACACCATCTGAATCATCACCACTGTGACCACCATGATCGTCATCATCTTCATCATCATCATCACCATGGCTGCTCCGGTCATCTTCTCTCTCAGTAGGGTCAAGCCTCTTTTTCAGAGGGACTTGAGATCCAGAAGGTTTACGACTGGTAAAAACTGGGTCATCTGAATCATCATCCTTGGAATCACTCCCCCCATCGGAATATGAAGACTCCCGTCGTCTTTTTGATTGTGGACGGGAGGTTTGCTTCCTCCCAGACACACCAGTTCTACCTGCAGCCTCAAGGAGCAAGTTTTCCAAATCTGCCATGACCCCCAATTTCCTACACTATGGCAATGTTTTTCTCTTCCCAATAGCCTTCAAGATAAACACTTTCCAAGTTCAGTACAGAAAAAGAGAACAAAATAACTTCAAATAGAACCAAGTCACAGGAATAGAATTGAAGGTTTATCTCCATTGTATGTGTAACATTTTTAACACAAAAAAACTTGACAAATCAATGATACCCAGGTTATATTGGCCAAGAATAAGAAACATTTCTTCACGAGAGAGAGAGAGAGAGAGAGAGAGAGAGAAAATATAACAATGAGAGTTGAAAGAGCAATTGTGAAACATGGATATTCTATTTTCAAGTGACAAATGCTCTTTGAATAATTATATCGGTATTGAACACTATGAGGCACCTGCATACTTCCATAAAAGAGAAGAAACTAATGTAGACAACTGATATGTTACACCATCGTTGTTAAAAATCTTAAGATACAAAATTAGCATCTTACAATTCTTATGATATGGCAAGAGAAAAATTTGTATCGGTTTAGAGATCTTATGGTTGCCATAGATAATTGAATTATGAGGCTATTTGGAATTTGAAAACACAAAACTTTTGGTTTTAATGGTTTCAAGGCAAAAACTGTTGGGTGCCTAGGACCTTTGGGATTTTTTTTTCTAAAAAGGTAACAATATCTAGAAGTACACAATACAAAAAAAAAATGCCCAACAAGGATAGAAAACCCCAAGAGACAACTGAAATTCCACACAAAAAAATCTTCAAACCACCCCAAAAACCAAAAGACAACAAATGGAGACACTTACATATAAGATAGGTTTCAACTTTCAATACACTCCCTCCAAGATCTAAAGATGTCAGATCTAGAGAAATCCTAAACTCCTTAAAGAGGCTCAACAAATACATTTGACCTTGACTCTAAAGGAAATAGATTTGTGAGGCTCCATCTTGTTTCCGAAACATGATTATTCCCCTCCCACTATAAACTTCAGATAGTTGTGAGGAGAGCCATTTGCCAGACTCAAAAAAAAAAAAAAAAATCAAATCATAAGAGATCTAGGCAAGTAAAGAAGCCTTTTGCAATGATTGCACTCCACGAGTAAAGGGGCTTTCAAGAAGAAGATCAACGACCTTGGCAGCTTGAACACAAAGGGGACAATCTATATGAACATTGATTTAATATTGAAAAAAAAAATGGAGAACTGCATACATTAGTACTTTCTACATATCGTTTTATGAGATTTCATATATTTATATATTTTCCGGAGAAAAGACTTATGAATCTTATATAATTCTATGATTCACAATTCCTATTTGCGATTCAAGTCATCAAAAACAATTTTATGACAGAATTCAATTTTCATAGCCTTGTCTTAGACTGGAGACGGAAGTCGAATAGTCCATTTTATTTTTATACATTTTAGTAGATTGTATGTATTCAATTTATTGTAGCCAAAGGAGCACTTAGGCACCAAACCCATATGCGCCTCATGTTGCTCCATGATAACTGTACCTTAATTAGGCCCTTTTTTGAAATTCTAATATTTTATTTTTCTATAAAAACAATTAAGTATTCCACTATCCATAACCTTGAGGGGTTGGCTTGATGGTCAAACCTGCCCATGTTTGCAGGAAGTCTTGGGATCAAATCCCCCTCAACACAAAAGGGGCCGCTCTCCATTGTTCTGTACCTAGCATGTGCAGATTGGGAGGTTTACACATGCCCAACAAATTAGTCAGGTGAGGCGCCTGGATACCTTGGTCTTAAAAAAAAGCATTCCACCATCCATTCGAGCTTGTAGTATTTAATTAGAAGCTTTAGTTCATCTAAATATAAATGTGCAAGAGCTGTAGCATAATTAGCAAGTGCTCACTATACCATCAATGATGGTTGTTGTTTCAGTCCCATCACCATTTTTATACACATTATGGAACCCCTATTACCATATATTTCATTATTTTACATAAAACCATCCTATTTTGTTAATATCGTTGTCCTAAAGAGTAAAAAATAAAAATGATATGTAATCGGAACTGTAAATAAGTAGTTACGTTTCTTCTTCGCAGTGAACCTTCCAAATGGGGAATCAATACGATATGGCATCTCTGAGAGAGAGAGAGAGAGAGAGAGAGAGGATCTATGGCAAACGTGTGGTTTTGTCTTTTTAAATTCAAGACTAAGAAATGACCTTTCCAACAGACAATTGGTTGGAAACGCAGGTGTAAAGGTGAAAACATGAGGTCTAGGGTGAGAATAGAATAGAACATAAGTAGCAGAAATCAAAGGGCGTTTCTTCTTCAGGGAAAACTTGAAGGAAAACTTGATCAGAGGGCTTTTCAAATCATTAGGGACAGGCATGGGACTTAGTGAGATTTTGAATCCTTGCTAGGACCACTGAAGAACCGTCGAAGGATGTCAAGGACAATCAGTTTGTAACGAAAAAGAATGAAGAGGATGAGAAGGAATTATTTATTCTATAGAAAGCAAAGACATGTCCTTGGCTGAGCGTCGGTCGATTGGGGCTCCTAACATATTTTCTAGGGAAGGCAATGAGGACATGGAGTCATGGATCATGGATCTAGATAGTATCCACGAAGGCAACCCCTTCCGGTGCTCGAGGTAAGGTTGGACAAGCAGATCAATGTATAAAAGGTCAAAGGAAAACCACTAAAAAAAAGGATGACACAGAAAATGCAGGGAAAACAGAATTAAAGAAAATATTTAAAAAAAAAAAAAGTGATGATGATCTGAACAAAGACCAGATAAAAAAAAAAGGTACAACGGGAAAACCCTAGAATGAAAAAACAGTGAAAAAGAAAAAGAAATGCAGCAGTTAGGAAGAAGAAGAAGATGAGACTCACCAGAGAATACCGGAGAATTGGAGATCGAAGAGCCGTCGCCCTTCGCCCGACTTCTCTCTTCTCTGCCTTCCGCTTCTCTCCGATTGACAGGCCTCTAGGGTTCTTGTCCTGTTTTCTTGAGTTCCACTAGCCTGACCACGGCGGTCAGCCTTCTTAAGATGGTTCTCTTAACCGGCTAAAGGCCGTAAGAGTGGAAAGGACTGAATCCCGTCTCCTAACCGGCCCTTTGACTGTGTTCGGATGGTGACAACTTCAACAAACTCTAACCTGATAATGGCGATTTTATTCACTTAAATAGTTATTATTTAATAATATTTTACCTTATTAAATTAAATTATAGATTGTGAATATATTTAATATGAATTTTTTTATTTAAACATCTGTACTCATTTGATTTAACAAATGAAGTTAATAATTGTTATATAATTTATTTAATCTAAATAAAGCGGTTTATATATTTAATGAAATGATTTTGTTAAGTCTTACATAAATAACTACACATTTGATTATGTAAAATTAAATAAGTTTAATTCATTATAAAATTTTATTTATTTTAATTTGAATCATGATAAATTCATGATGCAGCCATGTAACTAGAAACTTAAACCTTTGAAGAACTTAAGAGAAATTTTTTAATGAGGAATTAAAATGTTGGTTGAACAATCTAGTAGAAAATTGAGGAGCACTTTGTATATATTTTTAATTATTATTAATAAATAGGAAGGCCATCTAAGTATAATTATATGATTGGTATAACACAAGATAAAAAATCAATTTTTTTATTTTAAATTTGAAATTATAAAACATTTTAAAATATATAAATGCAAAAAAGCGTCATTATCAGAATCACTTTTATAAATAAATATTTTGATGAAACCTTTAAAAAAAATTAAGTATTGTAATGAATTATAATTCTTTATAAAAAAAAAAATAGACAAATTTAAGAACATCTGATTTTTATAACAGGCCATGATCATTGCCTTGGCAAAACTTTCACACTTTTGAGAGAGATTAATTATTTTACCAAATCAAGTGCCTAGAAATTTTCCTATTAAAAAAGGATCTAGATATTTCAGATTGATAAATGACTAATTTAAACAATTTCATTTTCATTTAAATGAATTGTTATACACAAACAACATTAAACATATCAACTTCTTAGTTTTTTTTTTTTTAAATTCAAATTTTCCTAGTCAATAAAAGCAGATGCTCTTGTGCTGGAAAATTGATCCGTAAAATGGACGAGTCACAAAATAGAGGATTGAATCGACGAGTCCGAGTCAACATATCAACTCAGCAGTTTCATCATCTCAACTCAACAGTTCAATTGGGATTTGAATTTTGGATTATGATTTTGAGTTTGGATAACTGTGTTACTTCCACGGTTGGTAGTTGGACAACTGCCAACAGTTGAAAAACACCAACTGTAATTAACAGTTCAACACCAACTGCCAACAGTTGAAAGGAAGTTCAGATACCCACCCCACCGAGGTGTCCCTGTGTCATGCAAAAAGGTTGAACCACTGAACCAATTTGAATCTCCAAAATGTGTACCCAAGTTCTGTACTTTGCAGGTTCCAAACCTGAATGTTTTAGGGCCAGTGTATTGCTTTAAATGATGACAATGAGACAAACTACAGCAACAATTTTAGCATGGATAGGAAGAATCCATTATTTAAGCCAGTAAAGTAGCCTAATCACACATTCTCATGTAATCAATGTTGAAAGGAAAGAGTGCAAATACACTTGTATACACCAACAATGAAGGGGGGCAAAATATGCTTGAACTTGCTCATGTAGATTTAACAGCTCTACATTTTATTCAAAGATACAAGCAGTGGCAGCAAAAGATGATAACGTAAGATTTCACACAGGACTTGACTGGCCCGATCACAAGTTGTGATTTGCTCAGCAATGGCAATTCTTTGTTCTGTAATGGCTCACTCTCGAGTCTTGACTCCTTATTGGCTCAGCCTTTTAAATTTAGCAGTTCAGATGCTTGCTACTAGTAACCCATGCACTTCAGTAGCGTTTTGAGATTCGAGGCATTGAGCATTTTTGCTTCCGGTCATGACAAATCCTCACCACAACTGCAGCTGTCTCTTCAATTGCTTTTCCTGTCACTTCTGCAACCACAGTGGAGAAAAAGATGACTCACAAATTGGCAAATAAAATATGGGCATCAGGGTCTGCTTTCTAAGCATGATAATTGTTTTCCATGACAATTTTTTTGTCTGATGACCATGTGACTTGAACCCTCAACATTTATAGTTGTAGCAATGAGCAACAAACAACTTGTCACAAGCTCTTGTCAACTGGTTACAATGTTATTGCAGAGGACAAATCTTTCTTTTTTGTTTTTTTTTTAATTTACGTGTGGGAAACTGCAGGATGGATTTACATTTGATGACTTTGAAAGGGATTGGGCAGCATGCAAGGAAGGTGGAGAGAGGAAAAACAAAGCAGTTCAAAAGTGGATGATGCCACCAATGGGCCATTTGAAGTTTAATCTGGATGAAGCAAGAAGAAGAAAGTCAGGTCCTGCAGGGATGGAGAAAGTGCATGGTAACCAGATGAAAACAGTTACACATTTTTTTTCTTTTGGCACCAATGGGGCATAAAGAATCAAATGAAGCAGAAGTAGTAGCAATTAGAGAGGCCTGAAAATTTATTATAGAAGTGACTCCAAGAATGCGGTTGCATGGTAACCAGGAAGAGTAGAGTTCGAAAGAAGTTGAGATGGTAGCTAAAGAGGTTCAGGAAAAAGGCAAGTTGATGGGCAAAACATTCAAACATGGGTCCAAATAT
Source organism: Chimonanthus praecox (assembly GCA_022113865.1). NCBI lineage: Eukaryota > Viridiplantae > Streptophyta > Magnoliopsida > Laurales > Calycanthaceae > Chimonanthus > Chimonanthus praecox. Next base: position 12,777,222 of record CM039095.1, on the reverse strand, counting down.
CGGCCGATACGTCGATATCTCCGTATCATATCGACCGATATGATACGTCCTTTTAAAAAAAAAAGATGAGAGAAAATAATATCGGCCGATATATTCGCTATACCGAATTTTGAACCCCTGCATTTAAACATGCTAGAAAGGTTGGCCACCTATGTGGCTGGCTTTTTGGTAAAAAATGGTGTAGAGAAACAGGATGCTACTGTAGAGTCACTTTAGTGGAGTGTGACATGATTGTCGACTTCTTGTCATTGGGTTTATGATTCCCATCGAAGACCTCGAAAGTTGATCTCAAGCTCTAAAACTCTCTCCATACTGAAGAGGAGGTTACACGAGACTGGATCGGAATGAAGCAAAGACTTCCTCTGTGTCATTTTGCAGCATAAATAAAACAATTATTTCATGAAAATGCAACAACCAAAGTGCCAATACTGGAAACTAATCTCAATTACCTATTACAGGCCACATTGGATTTTGTGTGAAGATCCGACCGGCAAACTCTAATTCCCCTCTCACATGGTCCATTCCTGAATAATTACTCCTCAATTCACTATCAAATCCTAGACCCTTTGCTCTTGCCTTTCTAATAGCCTGCAGTACCACGGGATTTATTGTCAACGCAAAAATCTTCTCCTGCTCTATCTCAAAAAGGCTCTTGGGCAATTCAACACCCATTACAATCGGAACATTTGCAACTTTGTATCCCTTCTGAGCCAGATAAATCGACAATGGTGTCTTCCCAGTGCGAGAGACTCCCACAAGTACAATATCAGCCTTGTTAAGGTTCTTAGGCTGAGCACCATCATCTTGTTTTATGGTGAATTCAATGGCTTCAATCCGTTTAAAATATTCTTTGGTAAGGGGGACTTTCCTGCCTGGGGCCCACGAGGAAGACCAGATGGGGACACACCAAGATGTGCTGCAATAGCCTCTGTGGTAGGACCCAAGATATCAGTGGATGGAACCCCCCAAAGCTGGCATGCGTGCTTTGCAGCCTCAGCCATAGAAGGGTCTGCCAGTGTGTAAAGGAGTAATGCACCTTCCTTGGCTGCTTGCTTTATAATCTCCAATAGACGTTCTTCTTCATCAACCTGAATATTGAGATGCAATATTAAACAGCACAACTCTGAGTTATTTGGACAAAGGGAGACAAGAAAGGAGGGAAAATGATAATTTTGGGCGCCGAGGCAATCACTAATCATCAATCATTAGAGGCATTTCATTTATTTTCCTTTATTTCTTCTTTTTCTTATTCATCTATCGTTGTTCTTATTTTTCTTAATCCCGATTTTCTTCTTTTTCATGTTTTACCTTTCATTTCTTATTCTTTTTCTGATTTTCTCGTTTAATTTCCTTTTTCCCTAAACTTTCCTCCTTTTCATCTTATTCCTAGGATCATTTTTGCCCCTTTTTCATAGATGTTCCCATTATTTTTTCATATTGTTATAATTTTGTCATATATAATTATATACAAAACTAATATTGCTTCAATATATTTGACTGAAATCTTGAATTTTGATTGAGCCTTTGAGTTGAATCTTCTTGATGAAAAATCAAATCGTCCATTGATCCAGTCTCGTAGTAAATATGAAAACAAACAATTTTTTTTTTAAAAAAGGAGAAATAGAAGTGAGGAAGACTTAACTACCCCCGAGAAGAGGTGAGTATTCACAGGGCAGGCTCGGTCGACCAAACAGTGCACGAATTGCCCCAAAGCTGCGTTGACAGAATGCTCGGCCGTCCATCCAGTTCCATCAGACACCATGTAGATGGGCTTCCCTGCCGACATGTCGTCGTCGTCGTCGTCGTCGACGTCACTCCTCGCTCCCGAAAGAGCCGGCCACAGATCCGTGGAAAGAACAGAAGAGGATTGAGTGGTCTCGGGAGAATCCTGAGATTAGTCGGGCGACTGAATCTGCGTCCTGATCGAATCGCACGAGCCCTAGACCAGCGGCTGAGCTGAGAGCTCCCTTTGGATTTCCGAACCTGAGTCTGAGAGGGAGGCTGAGACTCGGGACTAGGCTTGGTCACGGAAACCTCTCTCGGATCGCCGTCGGGCAGAGAGCAGTGTGGTTTCGTCAGGTTGGCTTTCGCAGGGAAGTTGGAGACCGGGAATTTCAAACTAAGCATTTTCCTTCTCTTTCTCACTGATCCGGTGGAGTGTGTGTGGAGTGTCTGCAATCTCTTCCTTTTGTTGGATTTATTTTTTAATAAGTTTTCTTTTTTGTGGATTTTTTAACCATTCACCCCTTTTGCTGGCATAGGTTATTTGAAAAAAAAAATAGAAATTTTTGTACGTTTAAAAACATCATATTAATATATATTTAGATTGAAAAATATTTTTAAAAGCAAAAATATCTAAAAGGCATGAAAAATTAAAATATGTATTGAACATTATGTACGAGAGGAGTTCTCTTATTTAACCCTAAATCCTAGTCGTTACAATGATCCAATGTTATTATTCTAATTAAATTCTACAATAATGAAAAACGATCCAATTTGTTTCATTCTAATAATATGGGTGATTGAAAATGCACCATTTGAGATATACAAAGTACACCTTATAAAATTTAAATTGTTCAATAATTTTTAAATACAAAAATAAATATATCTTTTCAGATTTTTTAGAGAAAATCTCTCACACAAACGGCAATCTGATACACGACCATTGAGAGAGAAAAATTCTATATACAATACACGACATTAGAGATAAAAATTAGGAATGGCATATGAGTTGGAGACCGTAGCTGCCTTTGGCCGACGGGTAAATTTTAAAAGGTTATTCTTGTGTAGGTCACCTTTGTACTGGAGTCAAGCGAGGGTCCATTGAAGATGCATTACTCTTATCTTATTTGATAATTAAAGTGATAAAATAAGAATATAGTTAAGGGTACAAAATCTTTTTTAGTAACTATAATCAGGGGTAATATGATATATTAATAATTTTATTAGAATTTATAATTTTTTTAAATTTAATATAATAAAAAATTATTAAAAAATATTTTTGCTCCATAGATGTAAAAAGGAGATAACATATTAATAATTTTATTAAATTCATATTGTCACGCCCCGACCCGAAGGGTGGGCCCAGAGCGCGACTGATTTTTTTTTTTTAAAGATAAACTAACACGTGCACTCTAACTGGGACGGATCAACAGTTAAGTCCAAAGGTCACACATGATCCCAACATGTGAACTCAAACACATACTATAAGTCTACCCCACAAAAGAGACATAATTATAATATCAACATAATATCATGAACAATCAACTCCAACCATTCATTCATACATTCAAAACATAGTCTCAAGCCACTACAGAGGCAAACGGTTTAATACATCACATTGAAATAAATTAAGTACCACACCCGGTACTTAATAAAAACAAATGGTTCTAAAAATCAACAAGAAAAGATAAGAGCATTCCCCTCATGGGGAATCCCGAAACACCGCTTTAGCTTATCCATCCTAAGCCTGATAAAGAGGGTCCTCCTCCTCGGGTTCATCGCCTGAAAGGTGAGTGGGGTGAGCTAACTAGTCCAGTGAAGGAAATATAACAATGCAGTTTAAGTAAAGATATAACATATTAGCAACAGTTCAATAATATCACATGCTTGATAACAATAAGCATAATCTCAAGTAATATATCAATATCATCAAACACTGCCATTATCCACCGTAACGCCTGCCGACTACGCTGAGACCAGTATTAAGTCCCGACACGGTCAAAATACATCCTTGCAAGTACATCTCCGGCTCTGACTTAGCCGATATTGACACCCTCAAGTTAGCAACTGACGACAGCATGGTCCGCCCATGGTCCAGTAGACATAAATCATCTCTCATATGGCCGATATTGGTTCAATAGCCCAGGTACGTAGAAGCAGTCTACATACTCATACGATCAACATCGTAATATCACAATCATCATCAGCACTCTTACCATAGTGCATCATGTCTAGGCACATTAGTGGGTTCATCAAGTCTGAAATCACTCATTGTCCAAATCCATCTCATAATAAAACCTGTTTACATAATCTGCAGAGTTAAGTTCCCTCACCATGATTGTGTGGTTACGCGGTCTCTGTTCAAACAACACACAAATGCACAATCAATATACATAACAAATACGTACACATACGTAGTTTTTGGAAATCATACGTTTTCCCACAAAATATTCAGGGTTCATGGAATTGAGTCTCCTACTTGGTTTCTATCCTTTTTAAATTATCATGATCCACAATATAATAATAAATAAAAAGGGGCTTAGTCCAAAACTCATATTGTCTTCTGGGCATTGACCAGATTGACTTATTGAGTTAGGTCTAGATCCTCGGGTTACTTCTCGGCTGTCTTCTTGATAGGACCAGTCCTGACATTTTGAGTTAGACCTCAATGTCACCCAGTACCCGACTATAGTGTCTGTTACGCCCCGACCCGACCGGTGGACCCGGAACGTGACTGTTTTTTTTTTTTTTTGAAAGATAAGTAAACTAAACCATAAGCATTCTTACTGGGCCGGATCAACAGTTAAGCCCAGCGGTTACACATTAGTCCGTCAAGTTAACTCAAACATGTACCATATGTCTACCCTATAAACAAAGCAAAAATAACACATAGTGTAAACAAAATCAACATTAATTCATCATTACAAAACATTGATTAATCACTCATAACATTGTCTCAACAAGCAACATAGCCTATTACAACATTTCAACATATATTAAGTACCACATCCGGTACTTAATGAAAGTCAACGATTCCAAGAACCAACAGAAAAGATCAGGGCATTCCCCTTCGGGGGAATCCCAAGGCACTGCTTCAGCTTAAACGCCCTAAGCCTGAAAGAGAGGGTCCTCCTCCTCGGGTTCATTGCCTGAAAGGTGAGTGGTGTGAGCTAACTAGCCCAGTGAAGGATAATTAACAATGCACATTAAGTAAATAAATAAAAACAGGTTAGCAACAGTTCAATATCACATGCTTGATAACAGTAAGCATAATCTCATATAAGATAATAATATCATCAAATTATCAATCACTGTCATTATCCACCGTAACGCCTGCCGACTACACTGAGACCAGTATTAAGTCCCGACACGGTCAAAATACATCCTTACAAGTACATCTCCGGCTCTTAAACTTAGCCGATACTGACACCCTCAAGTCAGCAACTGACGACAACATGGTCCGCCCATGGTTCAGTAGACATAAACCATCTCTCATATGGCCGATATTGGTTCAATAATAGTCCAAGTACGTGGAAGCAGTCTTACATATATACGATCAACATCGTAACCTCATAATCATCACAACACTCTTACCATAGTGCATTGTATAGGCACATGAGTGGGTTCATCAAAACCGAAACCACTCATTGCTCAATATAACACCTATTTACAAAATCTGCAGAGTTAAGTTCCCTAACCGTTTTGTGTGGTTTACGCGGTCTCTGTCAAATAACAGACAAGTGCTCAATCAATATACATAACAAATACATACACATACGTAGTATTTAGAAATCACATGTTTTCCTACAAAATATCCAGGGTTCATGGAAATGAGTCTCCTACTTGGTTTCTACCCTTTTTAAATCATCCACAAGATAATAATATAATAATAAAAAGGGGCTCAGTCCAAACTCATATTGTCTTCTGGGCATTGACCAGATTGACTTATTGAGTGAGGTCTAGATCCTCGGGTCACTTCTCGGTTGTCTTCTGGATATGGACCAAAGCTGACATTTTGAGTAGGCCTCGAGGTCACTCAGTGCCCGACTATAGTGTCGGCCTGAAAGTGAATCGCTCAGTTCCCGACTAGTGTCGGACTGAAAGCGTATACAATATTATTTACACTATAAATAATAAGAGGAAAGGGGTTAGTACAATTTTAATGAACAAGGGGGTATATATCATTACAAATAATCAAACACATTAATAGATAATAATCAAGATTAAAACAGTAATCAAACAATATTTTATCATTTTCAAAACGGGTCCCTCGGAACAAGGGTACAGTGGCTTCGGATCGTTCGAACCACTCTAAACTGAGTTACTGGCCTCAGAACTTGGGGTCTGACTTAGGATCGTCCGAAGACTGGGTCTGGACCGTCCGAAGTCCATTCGAAACAGAAAAAATAGAAAACAGAAGTCTTGGTGGGTCTGCAGAGCTCGGAACGTCCGAAGACTAGGTTCGGAACGTCCGAGAGGGTCGGTCCTTCCGAGTTTGGCTCGGTCCTTCCGAGAGCTTGCCTCGGGCGTTCTGGGCTTCGGGTGAAACTCGGAACGTTCGAAGGCTGACGGTCCTTCCGAGCTGGGCTTGGTCCTTCCGAGCTCGGCTCGGTGCGTCCGAAGGGTCAGGCTCACCTTGGGCGTGCTGGGCTTCGGGGTGAAGCTCGGAACGTCCGAGGGTCAGACCGTCCGAAGGTTCGGACCTTCCGAAGAACGGCTCTCGGACCTTCCGAGAGTCGTCTTCCTCAACTGTCTGCACCAGGAGACAGTGACGGCAGATGAACAGTGAAATACGATTCCGAAAAGGGAGGGCTTCCCGGATTCGGTTTTCGCATCCGTCTGGTCTGATAGACTCCTCTGGGAGTCCTCTTTTCATAGGGATTGGTTTGGAGCTCAGAAGCTCAAAGGGTCATCCGATTTTAAGGGTAGATCCTCATGGGTACATGAAACCCATGGTTTTCTTTAAAACTTAAAACTGGTTTTTCTCACTCCATACTAATCCAAAATCGGTTTTGTTTGATTCAAAATCGATTAGAATTTCAAAAGGAATATATTGGATACCTCGGTTTCGATTCCTGGGTTGAAATTCGGATTTTTGGAAAATCTTCCACTTAAGCTTACTGTTACTGGAAAAACAGCAGCTTTAACAGGGTCGGCCGGAATTTAAACAGAGAAGTAGGAGAGTAGAGAGAAGAGAAGAAATGCAGGATTCTGCTGGGAGTTTCAAACCGATGGGGGGGAGGGTTGAATTTATAGGAATTCAGCCCCAAGAGAGATGCCGGAATTTTGCTGCGGGCGATGGGATGAGACAGAAAAACCATCATTGTAAGAAAAAGTGGCCGGAAAATCCGCTGTGCATGCAGCGATGGGACTTGACGTCGGGAATCCATGATGACTGGAAATCCAGCCGAACGGCAGTGCACGCCTGCATGGCGTTGATGATTTTTCCCGCGGTTGCAGATCAGTCCCCAAATATTTTCCAAATTGCAGAAAGGGCCTTATTTTAAGAAAATTGGATTTTAAAACTAGAAGTACTAATTTAAAACCTTAAAAACTTGATCCAACCTTACAGATGGGTTGGGTTTTGAAAACCTTGGTCAGCATAAAAATTTCAGATTTTATCTCTCACTAAAAATCATTTATTTAAATAAAAACCATATTTTACCCATAATTACTTAATTAAACAAATGTATAAATAATCAATTTGTAAATCTCATTTTCAGATGAAACGAAATATCTCTAGATTATTCTTAAAATGGTTTATCTTCACATACCATTTTCAAAATTTATCTCTTTCCAAAAATATTTAAAATAATTAAAACTCCCTTTCGGGGTTCCGACGGGCGATATTTAAATGCCATTTTCTGAAAATCAAATCATTTTAAAATAATAAATGCAAATATTTCATTAAGAAGGATATTATCAATCAATAATAACCACCAATTCACCAAATTTATGAAAATTTACACAACAAACGGTAAAATTACCAAAATACCCCTCCAGCTCGACGGGCTGGATCGCTGAGCTCACGGGCTCAGATTGGGCCTCGCTTGGGCTTTCCTCAAAGTCCTGACCGAAAACCTCGAGATCAACCAGTTAAAACATGATTAACGAGGTAAAATACACATAATCTGGGGGCAGGGTATTATAGTGTCGGCCTAAAAGTAATCACTCAGTGCTCGACCAATAGGGTCGGCCTGAAAGCGGATACAAATAGTATTTACACTATAAATAATAAGAGAAAAGGGGTTAGTACACTTTTAATTAACGAAATGGGGTACTAACATCACATCACATAATCTAACAAAATTTTAATTTTAATTTTTTTTGAATAAAATAATAATATTTATTTATTCAATCATTTATTTATTTATTTATTTTTTCAATGGGAACCAACATTAAAATCACAAGCAACAATAATATCAAATAAAAAAATAATTTTTTTTTTCTTTCTTGAATAAAATAATAATATTTATTTATTCAATCATTTATTTATTATTATTTTTTTTTCAATGGGAACCAACATTAAAAATCACAAGCAACAATAATATCAAATAAAAATATATATATATATATATTTTTCTTTCTTCTTCTTCCTCCCGTTCACTGTCTGCAACAGACAGTGAACGACCGGAAATAGTGAAAAACAAACTTGGAAAATGGGGGATTTTCTGGACTCGATTTTTACATCTGACCGGTCCGATGGATTCCTCTTGGAGTCCTCTTTTCATAGAGAGGTTTGGAGCTTTGAAACTCAGTAAGCCATCCGATCTTAGCACCGGAAGCTCACTGATAAAAGGAACCCTAGAATTTTTTCTAAACTTTGAAATCATTTTTCTCACTGAAAATAGAGCCAAAATCAAAATTTATTGATTCAAAACCGATCGAAATTGAAAGGGGAATGCAGTGGTTACCTTGAATTGAATTCCTGGGCTGAAATCCGAATTTTTGAAAATCTTTCCTTCTTAAGCTACTGTTTGCAAAACAGAGAGTCGGCCGGTCTGGGTTTTGGCTGAGAACAGAGACAGAGAGGAGAGAAGAAGGTTTGTGGGAGTTAAAAACCGAAGGCTAAGGCCGGTTTATATAGATTTTTGGCCGGAAATCTGCTGCATGCGATGGGATGGGACGACGGGAGATCATCATTCGCCGGAAATCGGGCCGAGCAGCCAGTGCATGTGCCTACATGCCGTGGGCAGGTTTTTCTGTTGTTGCAGATCAACCCTCCCATATTTTTGGTTTTACAGATTAGACCATAGTTTTAATAAAAATCGATTTTAAAACTAAAAACAATAATTTAAAAACTCAAAAACCTGATCTAACCTTACAGATAGGTTGGGTTTTGGAAATCTTAATCACCATAAAAATTTTGGAATTTAACTCTTATTAAAAATCATTTATTCAAATAAAAACCATAAATTTACACTATTTACTTAAATAAAGAATTGTTAAAATAAACAATTTAGAAACATCATCTTGAGATGAAATGAAATAACTAGACCATTCTTAAAATGGTCTACCATAAAATACTAATTTCAAATTTTATTTCATTTTCAAACCCTTTAAAATAATTAATACTCCCTTTCGGGGTTTTGACGGGCGGGATTTAAATACCATTTTATGAAAATAAATTCATTTTAAAATCAGAAATACAAATCCTTTATTTAGGAGAACATTATTTACCAACAATATACACATATCTACAATATTCATAAAATAATAACTAAAAGTGGTAAATTACCAAAATGCCCCTCCAGCTGGGCGAGCTGGATCACTGAGTTTACGAGCTCGGATTGGGCCAAACATGGGCTTTCCTCGAAGCCCTAACCGTAATCCTCGAGATTAACCGACTAAACAAAATTATTAAGCTAAAACACGCCTAATCTGGAGTAGGGTATTACACATATAATATAAAAATAATTAAATATAATTAGCTCAACTAGTTTCCTCCCACCTTAGGAAGCGGGAAGTTGCATATTCAAGTCCTCATGACCTAACCATGTTGTGCCTTAGGGGTAGTGGGTTCACCCGTTGGGATTTTACGCTGAGTTTCCCACAATTTGCCACATGTAAATTCAAGAAAAAAACATAATTATTAAATAATATTCATTAATTAAAAAATATTTTAAAATATTTTTGCTCCATAAGTGCAAAGAGGAGTAACATATTAACAACTTTATTATAATAATAATTTTATTAAATTCATATAATATAAAAAATAATAAAATATAATTACTAAATAATATTCATCAATTAAAATATATATATATATATATATATATTTTTTTTTTTTCTGGTGCAAAGAGAGGTAATATATTAACAATGTAATAGAATTAATCTTTTTTATTAAATTCATATAATATAAAAAGTAAAAACAAAATTTTATAAAATATAATTATTAAATAATATTCATCAATTAAAAAATATTTTAAAATATTTTTACTCTATAAGTATAAAGAAGGTAAAGAGAGGTAAATAGGGAAAATGATTTCATGAAAATCTCCAATGCTCTAAGATATTTTAAAAAAAAAGGAGAGGAAGAGATAAAAATTTGAATTTTCACCGTCATCTCCTCCGTTGTCAAACAAAGGTAAAGGCGTTTACCCCGTCCAAACGCAGCCCCCATATCACGGTGCCTTTGGTCGCATCTATGGAGTTGGCTTCAAGAGCAAGAGGCCTTCTCTTGGCCGCATGCATGAAAGCAGTGAGAACTAAAAGAGAGGAAAAACTTGGAGAATTGAAATAATTAGAAAGACACCGTTCTTATGTTTGGCTTTGTTTTCAACTAGAGAGACTCTCAATGTCAAAAATCATATACTAATTAAAATAATATATTTTCATATTTTTTTAATTTTTAATTTTCTATGCTATTTTTTTAATAAAACACTGAAGTGATTGAGACACCAAGATATTACATTTTAGAGGCAAATTAAAATGAAATTGATACTATACTTGGCGCAAGAGTCCATGGGTCATAGTTGCTTGTTTTGTCGTTGGACTTGAAGAAATCAACCTTGCAAATTAACTCATTGAAGTGTAAGTATTGTCTTGAGACTGAACCAGTGGAAAATACATAAATCTATCAATCACTTATTTAACCTATTTGTCTAAAAAGTTTGAATATAGCTTCTTATCATTAGTTTTATAAAATTCTTCATCCTCATGTTAAAAAAAAATAATTCATAGTCGCACAGTCAACTTATCTGTAAATTTGATCCAAATGGATTACAATCTCGACTAGAATCTTATTTAAAATATTTATTTATTTAGAGACAAAATATCAATTGAAATAGAATTTTTAATACAAATATTAATATTTTTGAAAATTTTCAATAGAAGAAAATAAAAATTTGATAAAAATTCTCATCATAATCTAACCATTCCAATTCCATGGTCCAACTCCAACGTTAGAAGTGGACCTTTTATTTTCTCACATAAAATACGGCAGATGTCAGGCTTGAACTTCAAAGGGCTTATATTTTTGAGAGCAAGTGGGACACTGTATTTTAAAAACACCGGTGTTCCTATCACTTTTCTTTTTCGATTTCAAGTGGGTTTGGCTCCATCTTCTCTCTCCATGCCTTCTCCAAGACTGCTCCCATCTTTTTCCCATTTCTTCCCACTGCCGTTGCGTCCTCATTCCTCCTCAGAAATCCTCTCCCTCGCCCCCATGTTTTCCGTTTCCACTCCAATTTTCATATCGGATGATGACGATGGATACTTCTCTCGTATACACTGATATATTTAGGCATTTTTCCGCTTAATCCAACTAGAGGACATTTCTAGGGTTGTCTTTCGGGTTGTCGCTTTCCCCAATACAAAATGCCAGCTCCTGGGTTTTCTTCTTCAAAATCTGAGAAGAAGACCGCCAATGCCGCCAAAGCAGCAGAGGAGAGATCCTTATGAGGTTCTCGGTGTGTCTCGATGTGCATCGGATCAGGAAATCAAAAGTGCATACCGGAAAATGGCTCTAAAGTTAGTTTCTTTCACATCATTTTTGTGTGGATTTTTTCTTATTCAGCTTCCTTCACCTCATTTTGTTTTGTTCTTCTTTTTGTACCCACGTTTTCAACTTCGGTATTGAATTTCAGAGTTACTGTCTCGAGAAGGGTTTAATTTGGTTAGTATTGGGGGTGGGGGTGGGTTATATGCTTCACTCTAGTTGAGAGTTTAATTAACCATTTTGGTAAGTCAAGGTTTTTGGGCTGGATTCTGAAAATATGGAGAATTAAAGGGTAAGGTCAATCTCAAGATATAGGTTCGTACTTCATATCCAGTGGACTGCTTGTTCTAGGGAGGTTCATGGAGTGGGACCTTTAGGAGCATTACAGTGACGTGTGCTTGGTGGTGAGGGTTGTGAAGTAGTCAAATAAAAGGAAAAAAGCCCACCTATCATTGCTAATATTCTGATCCAAGGGCCTCTTTGGTATCTAGTATGGGATGAATAAAATGGTAGCATATGGGACCAATGAAGTTGTCATTGGTAGCTTTTACAATAGCATATCGGAGCCATTCCAAAACTAACCTTTTTTTACCAAGAGTTTCTTTTCATCCTTGCAATAACAGGTGTTGGGGAGAAATCACTAGAACGGCTTAGGGTAGAATGGAAAGAAAGTGGCTTAGATCATTTCTGCCTATTTTCATGTATGAGAATAGCTATCAAAACTAGGCCTAAGGTGATGATTGTGAGCCACCGGAATGAGTCAAAATAGGAAATCTGATCAGTTGTTGCAATCATTATGTTAGTCATATAACTAGCAATGTCCAGTGGTGTTCATTTTTGGCCCTTTGATAATCCCTAGACTGCCACTATGTTGATGGGTCAATGGGCTTCACCAACATGTTCTATGTCATTGTACAATTTTCTAAAGGTCTTGCTCCCCGAAAATCCTTGAAAGTTGGAATAAGCACCTTTGAGGATCTGGACTCTCAAGAGCTTTATCTACTGATGTTATTTCTTGTATTGCCATGAATAATTCTATCTATTTTGCAAACCTATTAAATTCATTGCCGAAAAACTGAAATAGGCAACAATAATAGAAGTCATTTGTCCAACTTTTTCTTAATGGCCACCTATCTTATTTTGACAATGTCTTTATGTAACTTCGGCATTTGTTTTCTGCACATCTAATGCTCTATGTTGCTTGCTTACATAGAAATGAGTTGCATTTTCATGCTCGATATGCCAATTTTGACTTCAATATGTTTTTGTCGATTCATGTTGCACCTATCTTTCTACTTTGGTAATGAAGTTAGTTTGGCCATAGTTTTAAAGCTGGCTCAAATTCTTGGTCAACTTGTTCTCGTTCAAATGGCAGGTCATTGGGTAGGATCAAACTGCGTAGAACTAAATTTTGATTTGACAAGGGCCTATTATTGGTAGATATTTGACAACTATGGGTTAGTTGGGCCGAGTTGACCAAATTAAGCAGTGATTGAATCACAAAATTGAATAGATTATGACCTTGAAGAAAATAATTGATTGTTAGTTTTTATTTAAGTGAAAAATAGGTGTCAAATAGGCTTGAACAGTTGGTTATGGTAAGATCTACGCTTTGAAGATAGGGATTCAAAGATTGGGGTGAAGAATATGAAAAACTTGGTCAAAATAGGCTTGTTCATGCAGTCGTATGGGTTTTTACAAATAGAGAGAGAGAGAGAGCCTAAACAAGGAACTAACCACCACCCCCACCACATGAGAGGATGCCCTTGCCGCATTCTCCCATCCCCAGCCTAAGAGACAGTTGTTACATCTTTTGTTATTGTTTTTATTACACTTGTTCATACCGCTTTTATTGTCTTTATTAAGTATATATTGTTCTCCTACAGGTTTTGCACATATGCTTTTAGATTTTCTTGCTCTTTGACAATTTAAAAGTGGTTATGGTTATTTCTGATACTCTTAAAATTTAGGTACCATCCTGACAAAAATGCAAATGATCCTAAAGCAGCTGAAATATTTAAGGAGGTTACTTTTTCTTATAATGTTCTTTCAGATCAAGATAAGCGGCGTCAATATGACACAGCTGGATTTGAGGTAAGATATTTAAGCATGTCTGTACTGTATGTGAGCATTCAACATTTTTAAGGTTGAATCTATTTACTTATTTTTTTACCTCACATGGTTTGTGCTACATGTTTGGGTAAAGCCATTCTCGGTCAACCTCTTAGTCTTGACAAGATCTCGTGGCACAATTTTCGGTACTTACCATGCAGCCTTAAAGGTTGTAGGTTAAAGCCACAATTATCTTTTTTCCCCACCTAAAGAAAACATATTGGAATGTCTCAATGGTAATGGTGTTACATACTTTTTATTGAAGTGTGTAGTCAAGTTGTAACCTGGGCGGCAGGAATAGGAGAGGGGTCTTTGCATGATGACAGGGCTAGGATGCTATTAGCATTTTCAAAGCCATTAGGCAGAATGGAATCAAATGAGGTAGAACTGAGAGCAATTAGGAGAGCACTCCAGGTTTGGTCTAGGCTTAGGGGCGGTAACTTTATTATCGAAGATGATTCACCTTGATCAGCGAACAGTGTGGCGGATTTCTTAGTGAAAATAGGTGTACACAAATAAAGACCGTATAGAAGTGTTTCCAACATATCAGCCTTGGGAACATGGGGAGTAGGGGATTCCTTATTGTATCTTTTGTTGAGAGGGGTGTTCTGTACATATGGCGTTGTTTGGCACTTTTTCTTTTGTCTAGTGTCTTTTTTTTCTTCTATTTCTTTTCCTTTTTCCTCATGTACTCTCTCTTCTTTTTAATGAATTAAATCGTCAATGTTTCAAAGAAAGAAATGTATGTAATTAGAGGAAGCAACAGTTTATATAAGAGAAAAAGAAACACAAGCTTAAAAAAATTAGAAATGACGCAAATGACTTTGTTGCAGGCTATAGAATCAGAAAGCCAAGAACTAGAGCTAGATCTTTCAAGCCTAGGAGCAATGAATACCATGTTTGCCGCCCTTTTTAGGTAAAGCTGGCTTTAATTTTATTCTTGGTAACATCTTGTTTAATTTACTTTTGACAAAATGTCAAAATTTGGTTTTGGGTGTGTATCTCTTGATATTCTTGTGCATTGAGATCTGAATCCCACTCTTGTCTTCTCTTTCATTTACCACCAAACAGTAAACTTGGTGTGCCAATTAAGACAACGGTTTCTGCAACCATGTTGGAGGAGGCACTGAATGGGGCAGTAACTCTTCGTCAGCTTCAGCTAGGGCAGCCTATATGTAAAAAGGTTTTTTTTTAATATAAATCCTTTTTAGTTCTTTCCATCTAAAGAAGCATTGTATGTCTTAATTGTTCTTATTTTGTACAGGTGGAGAAACAATGTGCTCACTTCTATTCTGTGACAATATCAGAGCAGGAAGCACGTGCAGGATTTGTGTGTCGAGTGGTATCACCTGACAAAAGCAAATTCAAGGTCTGTGGAAAGTATCACAGCTCTGTAACATGTTATTTGCATGCAGTTCTGTGTGTTCAGTGTTGAAGTCTCCTTGTTAAGTATGTGTTTGACCACGCTCTTAGATGAAGACTGAATATAGTAAAATTTATTTGCAGTTCTGTGTGTTTTGACGACCTTTGTAGGTGAAAACTGAATATGTTAAAAAATGCGAGATTCTTCTCTCTTTCTCTCTCTCTGTCTGTTGTTGGGGGGGGGGTCTTCCTGTAAAAGGAGGTACACGTTCTCATAGTATTCCATTAAGATCCCCACTTATGTCCAGACTCTCTTTACTCCAGCAATGCCAATCTCTACTTACAACAAGATTCATTCCAAGTGGATCTATTGATCTCCCAAGCTCAAAATCTCCCAGTTGCCAAAGATACCCCAACTTACATGATGGTATTGTGAAATGCTTCAATCCTTGGTCGCCCTTGTAACTTGATCAGAATATGACAATCCTGAATCCTGTCTATTAAAGGCTGTTTGTAGAGGTGTACTGTTCATGGAGATTTGGAGAACGGTTACACCTTAGGTGGTAGGAGACTTTCCTTAGGCATTGACTGTTACATTGGAACCATTCCTTAAAGGGGGTGATTGTTTTCTCCTCCGAACTTTGAAAAGATACTACAATTGATGAGGACACCATGGGATGTTGGCAAAGAAGGATGCATTGGAATCTAGATTTTACCTCATCATGGTTGGATGATGAATTTCTTCACAATCCCTCCACATCTGACTATGGATAGAGACATATCCTGCCATGGATAGCCCAAATTGTGCATAAACCCTGTGATTAGATTGCTTGGAAGGCATGTTCTAGCTGTTCATTACATCAAATTGGAGTTTCGGAGTTGTTTTGTCCGATGGGTCGTGGTTGGATTGATTTGAACCGTTTAGATGCATCCATCCAATTGTAGTTGTGATAGTAGTTGACTTAGGAAATTTATTTTATTTTATTTGAGTATCAATTTTATGGGATGTCATAAATTATTTTGAATGACTTGTATAGTTTACACATGTGGCATATATGTGTGTCTCTAGGGTTTCTTACGTTTACTTATAAATACTTGTAAACACTTATTATTTCATAATAGAATACAAGTGAATAAATTTTCTACATACTACTCTCTTGAGAAGATTGGTGGTGTGAATCCATCCCTTCTTTGGTGTGACTCCAAGGAAATTAGGTGCTTTCTTTCCTTTCTCTTCCTCTTCCTCCTAATTTTTCTTCTTCTTCTTCTCATTTTATATTTTCTCCAACTTTTCCCCAATTTTCTCGCATTTTTGGAACCTTAAATTGCCAGAAAATTCCGAATAAACCCAAACCAAATCTCACCAAGCTGCCATGACCCGGACCCTGCCCAGCCGTGCAACCTTTTGGACGATTTCTTTTTGGTTCTGTTGCATTCTGATCTGGTTCCTTGTCCTGCATTGAACTATTTTGTGCAGATTCGCTCCCAAACAATCCCTTTCTTAGACCTATTTTATGTGTTTTTTTGGGGTTTGGATTCATGTAAGACTTGATTCTTCATTGAGAATATGTATCTTTTCACTTGTTTGTGATTGGGCATCTCTTATCGGATCTTTTAGGATATTTGGAGGCTCTAATCTTGATTTGTGATTACTTCGAGGGTTTAATATGCTTACATGCTATAGATCTCTGTTGTTCTTTTGATTTTGTAATGTATTTGCTCAGATCTTCTTTTAATTATTGATTGCAAAAATACCATCTTCTTAAATCAGTGCTTTCATTGCATCTTGTGAGCATATGACAATAATTATTATTCATATTTCCTATTTTCCTTCATTACATTCTTAGATCTAGGGTTTTGAATGTCATAACCTCATTTTAGGGCACACTTCACTTCTGGCCGACGTCATATCCCAATTGGTTTGGGCAAGATCTCTAGGGGGATGTATTGGGTTCAAACCATGGGAGCCCCAATGAAGGGCCACTTCCCATGGGAATATGTATAGAGTAAGGTCCCATTGAATTACTCGGTGTGTGCAGATAGGGGGGTTTTCACACACCCTAGAGGGCTAGTCGGGTGCGATGCCTGGACACCTCTGGACCTCAGAAAAAAATAATTGTAAAGGTCTTTTATCATAAAACAAAACCTAGGGTCTTCGAGAACAAATGACCAATGGTCATGCAAATAGAAAGTTAGATGAATCTCTACCTGCCTTGGCTAAATCATTTGCTTTATTTGTTGAACGGGGCATATGCAGCAGGGAAAAGCCTCTAGTAGAGATAAGTGAAACTTCTCATCCGTAGCAAAAGCACTACTTGCAGACAACACTGCCTTTGCCCATGACATGGTTTTGGTAGGCTCTATGACACTAGTTTAAGTTGCAGACAATTGTAATTGGTTTGTGTTGGCATAGGACCTGAGAAGGATTATCTCAAAACATCTGCCCGATCCCCAATTCTCACTCCAAAGCCACCTATATATAGATTCGTCAAGTTTGTGGAATGTGGAGTGTCATTCCCTTCTCCAAAATTTGAACCCAATGCAATTGGCAATTTCCCTGATCTTAAAAAAAATAAAAAAATCCATGCATTATGCATGCTAATCCAATTAATGCATAATCCAATTAATGCATGAATTTTGTTTTGAGCCATGAGTGCCATGTCCCACCCTCTCCCCCTTCGTCCTCTCACTCTAACTTCCCTTATTTTGCCACCTTAATCCACCCACTCTCTTTGGCTTTGGAACTTCTTTCCATCTAATGAGATGACATTTTCCCCTCTCATTGCTGTGTCCCTATAAATGATCTATTTGAATATCTTATAGTGAGAATGGTGCTTGCATTTATAGAAAAAGAAAAATAACTGGAATTCTATCCCTCATTTTTGCCTTGTTCACTTGGTTAACCTGGTTTCTGATGGGTCTTTTCATTTACATAATGATCTATACTTTGGGCATTTCAAATCTATAATAGCCATTTCAAAAAAAAAGGCAAATTCTGTGAAAGTAAGAAAAGAAAAAAGTAGAAAACTACTGAAATGTCATATGTACCTGGTAATTAGTTTTTACCCTTCATAACTGTCTTGACTCCATTACCTTTTAGCTTGTTGCTTGCCTGCTTCTTTTGATACATTACTCGTGTCGATGATGATACTGTTTTGTGCTTTGTCATATATAGAAGTTCTTCATTATACCTGTTACTAAATAGTTTTTTTCTAGACAGCTGCTGTACTTTGAGCAAGAGGAGGTGAGTGGTGGATTGAGCCTCGCACTGCAGGTATGTTATTTTGCTTCCAGTTGCCCCCTAGTAATAATATAGACAAGTTCTTAGAAGTTATGGTGCTATTATTTTCAACTATATATGGCTACCTTTACATTTTCTTTTCAATGGTTATTAAATAAAAAATTAGAAAAGTATATGAAAATCAGTATAAGAAGCATAGACTGAATTACTGACAAAAACATGCACAAGTGTAGAATGGTGACATAAAAGAGAATGTCACAACAAACCAACAAAAGGATCCTGTCTTTCCACATCCACTTTCGGGAAGAATTTGAACTGCCACTCATTGTATATTTCACATGCTCGAAAGTGATATCCCTTCCATCGCACAACTGTTTGATGTCCCTAACGACTGAAATAAAATCTGATGTAGGACACGCATCATATAGATCCTTGTTTGGTATTTTTATATTTTCGCATATTTTTATTTTTAGAATTCTTGTTTAGCAAGAAAGCCAGGTCGGTGGCTTTCCTTGTTGGTTTAGGAGTTTGAGATAAGATTTAGAAGTTCTTATTTCCATTTTAGAATATGTCAGGAAGTTTCCTAGTGTGTGTGAGATTCTAATCTCGTGTAGGTTTATTTCTAGATTCCCTTCTTTCATTTTTTTTTATATAAAGCGTTGTAATGGGTTGAGAAAAACAACACACGATGGATATTCAATGAAAATGATTAAGGCATAGCCTTTTCCTCATCTTCTTTCTTTCTTCTTCTCCCGTCATAGATACAGGCATTTCTTTCTTCTTCATGCCTAGTTGTAGGCTGGTTATCTTGCCGGATCATTTGCCATTGAGCATTGGTTCCACATCAAAATCCCTTTGTGATTTCAACTACCCCTTTGCCCAAGTTATGGCATTTGATTTCTTTTTCAACTATAAAATCCTTGATCCCGTAATCCCTCCATAGTTGTAGGGCCCATCTAATTCTCATCAGTTCCGCTGCGATTGGTTCTTGAACACTTAAAGGCACCGAGAAAAATAACTTCATCTCACCTTTATCATCATTTGGAACCCTCCAATTCCTATCTGACCTGGTTTACCTCTTGCTGTCCCGTTGACATTACATTGGTGGAATCTTCTGGTGGTGACTTCCACCTTTCAGCAAATTTCTCCTTTCTCTGAGTCCCAGAGAAACATTCCTTCCATCCCTCAGAAATCATCAAAAGAGCACTTGCTGAATTTTTTAGAAATTTCAAAGATCATCCACCAACCTTTCCTTGGCCTCAAACACTTTGCATTTCTTTCCTTCCATAATTGCTAACAAACCAGTGTTCCATACTTCTCTTCCCTATTCCCTAAATGGTCCACTGTCGTTGCTGGCTATCAAATCCACAATTAATGAATTAAACACCCAAGGCTTCCCATTAAATTTACCAATCTGATCCATAACTCAGCAGTGAAGGGGCAGCCTCAGAAATGGTGATTGACCTCCTTCTTTACACATCCACAAAGGGCACTATACATGTATATTCCTCTGGTAAGAGCTTCCTCCTCTAAGTTACTCCTGGTCAGAACCTTGCCCAAGATTACACCCCAACAGAATACTTGCAGTCTGGGTGGCTCCTTCGCATTCCATTCCAACCAACACTGGGCTCTCTCTCTCTGAACGTTGTAGCCTTCCTGTTTTCCTTCAAAAGCCATTTGGAGATCAATTTGTACCCTCTAAGATGAGTAGCTTTTTGTCAGACAGCAATTTTGAGCAAAATTCTTTCTTTAGATGACTTGAAAGCAAGGAATTTTGCTCCTCCTGGTGTGTGCTACCTTTGTTGGAAAGTGAGGAATCCATTGTCCATCTAATTTCGTACACTAATCTACCTTTCCCTCTACTGGGTCCTTCTAGCTGCCTTTCATGCCCTTCACAAAGGATGGGGTTTGGGGCCCTTCTCAAAGAAGCATTGATCTCTTTGAAATTGTTTGGAGGGAAAGCAAGCGACACATTTTTGACAACAAGGCAGCGTCAAGAAGTGGCACCAATGAAACGAATTAGATCTGAGCATCACACATTGGGGCTGTGGCAGGAAAAGTTTTATGGGATATTGGACGACCATTTTAGTGGAAATTGGTCAGGCTCCTCACAATTTGCTCTGTTTTGTAATGGTTTTTCCTACTGCTGTATGTGGCTTCTGATGAGCTGAGATCCCTGCCTCACTCTCTTTGGGGTGTAACTTAGTGTTATATATTCTTCTCTCCCCCTTTGAATACAATTTTTAAAGTGATCTCTCTAAAAAAAGTGTACCTCATGGGCCTTTATGTGTGAAAGTTGGGTGTGGGTGTAATTCTGCGTACCTGCACACACCTGTTTGTGTGTGGGTCTGCTGGTGTGTATATGCATGCTTACTTGTATGTCTGCACCTCAGACAGATGATGATCAAGGTGAGGCTTCCTCTACCTCATATCTCCAGAGAAACTTTTACAATTACATTTCACCAGATTGCATTTGGTTTTTGTGTTTATGTAATACTGTATATCTTTCTGATGCAGGAGGATAGTGCAAAAACGGGTAAGGTTACATCTGCTGGGATGTATTTCCTTTGTTTTCCTGTGTACCGGTTGGATCAGACAATTAATTCGGTAAGGCCAACAGCTATTTTGATCATTTATAGGTGCTTTCTTGGTATTGGACGTGCATCATGTTCATGGTTTTCCATCCTATTTTCTGTAATTTGTTTCAATCCAGATGGCAGCTGCAAAGGATCCTGATGCTGCATTCTTCAAGAGATTGGATGGATTTCAGCAATGTGAAATAACTGAGCTGAAGGCAGGCACCCATGTATTCGCTGTTTATGGTCAGTTTATCTGCTTGTGAGTTGTAACTAATCATGCTTGCTGCTTAAACAATTTGATTTCTTTGATGACTTTTTTTCAGGCGACAATTTCTTCAAAAGTGTAAACTACATTATAGAGGCCCTATGTGTTGCTCCATTTTCTGAGGAAAAGGAGAAACTTAGGGACGTGGAAGCACAAATTTTGACCAAAAGGGCAGAACTATCAAAGTTTGAGACAGAGTATAGAGAGGTTTGATGCCATCTATTGGATTCTCGTTTTTCTTACCTCCAATGGAATTCTCTCTCACACATGATTTTCGTACCTCTCTCTCTCTCTCTCTCTCTCTCTCATGAATGATTTTCATTTTGTGTATGACAGGTCTTGGCTCAATTTACAGAGATGACCAATAGATATGCACAAGAAATGCAGGCCGTGAGTTCCAATCTATCGTGGCCGAATTGCATTGTTCAGTGACATTATTGATAAAAAATTTAGTGCTATCAGAATTTTGATGTGTTTCCTGTGTTTGTTTTTCAGATAGATGACCTTCTTAAACAGAGGGAAACAATTCATGCTTCGTACTCAACTATTCCACCTCTGAAAAGGAGTTCGAGCAGTAGTAAGATTGGAGCTTCCTTCAAGGAGTCTAAAGGAGAAGGCGATCCTCAAGAAAGAGAGAGGGAAAAAAAGCCAGTTACAAGGGAGAGATCCAAGAAGAAGAAATGGTACAACATCCATTTGAAGGTGGACAAGAGGAAACCTTGCTGAATAAGGTAAGGCATGTAAGTCATTTTAGTAATGCTTTTATTTCTAAATCTATGTCCATGTGCATTCTGATGAAAGTTGCACTTATTTTGCAGTGTTCATGTTTATCTGGAAGAATATGGAGAATTTCCGAAGGCAGCCCAAGCATAACAAATGCATTGTTTTCTAATTTCTATTTTGTTAGGTCTTTGTTGCAGAATTTCAAAATACCCATTCTAGTGTGAATTCAATATCAATTTTTGCTGGCACTTTTCTCCAGTCTGTCAAGGTTCAATTGTATTGTTCAACAAGACTAAAGATAATGCTGCTGGTAAAATGTGCCTCTGTTGCTCTGCATGTAAATGGCAACGGCCCACTGTATTATTATTATTTGATATCTTGTGTTCCTTTCTGGTTCTTTTGCTTTCTGTGCATCTGCGCACGCTCAAGCATGTGTTTGATTGGAATTGAATTCATCGGCAATCTCCAACCAAAAGCCAGCTGAAATAGTTCAAAATGGAGGCCTGACCCACAGAATGCCAACTTATTTTCCTACATTTAATCCCCATCAATTCTACAATATTTCTGGTAGAATCTTTGTTCTTTTTTTTTTTTTTTTATGGATATATTAGAGGAGGATCATCTCTGAGACAATTCCCCAAGTATTCTCGCATTCCAACTAGGCCATAAAAGTGGGAAGATGGAAACAAAAGAGTATTGTGGACATAAGCCATGTCGCTGTGTCTACTTTCAGTGATTTCTCTTTCATTTTACCAGTATCATCATCAAATTTTCAAAAATAATGAAAGAGAAAGTGTTTTTCTAAACATTTGATAAACAATGTATAAATAAAATTGACTTTTCACTTTGACAGAGAAGTTTGTGGACGTGCTCTACTTTATCAAGGGAGAGTCTATCTAAGGTCTTTAATATTCTTTAATGTCAATATATTTTTTGTCTTGTGCTCAAACACTAGTGTACTAAGGTGAAATCGCCTTTTCCATTGTGAAGTCTCATATACAAAATTAATTTCATAGATATATGAAATCACCCGCGAGTCTCATATATCATTTAACTCTATATTTTAAAAGTTAAATGGAGTTAGTTCATTTAAAAGTGTGTATGGTATGACCCTATGACCCGCTCCCCCGCACACAAACATGCATTATTTCATCTTGGAGGTTACTATCTAGAATATGAGATAACAGGTGCAAATTGCAAGATCAGATATGCTTATTTTGTACATTACTATCTTCATGTGAAATGATATAGGCATCTGTACTGTTATTAAATTTGAGCTCTGATTCTATTTTTACTTTCGTTTTTATGGCAATAAATTAAAAAACAAAGGATAAAATAGGAATATTATCAATTTATTATGATAAAATGAAAGATTATAGACTCAATGATTAATGAAAAGTACCGGTGCCCAAATCTTCATGAACAAGTTCCAAATATTTGGTACCGAATATCCCTGTCTAATAGAAACCGAGTGTTGTGAGTTGTTGATTTCATTGTCTGTTATCCTCCATGATGAGATGCAATGATTTTCCTTAATGAAAAATGGGCCCCACATACATGTAGCCATTCCTCTTGATCTTGAGGGCAAGAAAGACCTACAACCCTCCTATGGACACGGATGGAGCAAGATCTAGTGGAACTCTAGGGTAACTGCCTAACCTTCGAGACCTTAAACTACAACTTGGTTCCTTTTGGGGGTAGGAAATGGTTTTCTCTGTACTTTAGGCTAAGTTAAGAAGATCAAACATCTGAACCCATGAGAGTTGGCTTGGCGGTTAAGAATCTGTTTGAAATATGAGAGATTTTAAGTTTAAGTCATTCTCAACATGTCAGGGCTATTCCCCAAAGTGTTCAAGTATTAGTCAGGTGTTCTAATACCTCGGTTATTTTTTTTTTTTAAAAAAAGATGAAAGACCTGATTGGGGAATTCCACTACCCTAATATATTTTACATATTGTTAGACTTGTTTGTCATATATGGTGCAAAATCCAAATCATAAACCATTTATAGGATGGGCCCTGCCTACTTTGTTTCACCAACTCATTCTTTATACTCTGTCACACTCCCATGTGGTGAGCGCCATCTATTTTCCCCCCAAATTACTGCTGGTCTATTAGGGCGATATTACCTAGGGTTGCAAGTCGGATTGGATCTGCTCTTCACACTAGAACCAAGAATTTTAAATTTAGACTGACTTGACTTGAGATAACCGAAATACCTGTCTTTTGGGAACCCAACCCAAATCCTGTCTCTTTGAGTTGGGTTCAGGTCAAGTTGATGGGTAAAGATTGCCACCCCTACCAAACACCCTTGTAAAGTAAATCCAGTGGCCGAACAAGTCGTAAGAGAAAAAATAATGATTTTCAGATCCTTGAGTCTATTTCAACCATAAAATGTACAAGCAGGAAAAAAAAATGCAACGAACGCCATAGACTCATCTATTATAAGATGTCTGTGGGATGACAAAATGGAACTCTCATTCTCGTTCTAAAAAGAAAGAGATGATTCTAATTTCATTGGGATAAATTGATGAACAATTTCATCAATGAAATTAGGTGTTCTAGGAATTCAATAAGAACATGGAGTTGAGAATCCAAATGCAAAGATTCAATACAATTAATTAGTTCATAATTAAATGCAATTCACAAACTATATGCATACATGAATATTAATTTGACGCTAATTTTAATTGAAATTTAAAGAACCATCTTAAGAACCAATTTAGATTGTGGAATCTAATTTCAATGTAACAATTGGATTATACAAGACATGAACATTAAACATACACCATGCAACTACAAACCAAAAACTTAGATTAAAATTAATTCAAACGCATAAACAAATTAAATTAAAAAAAAAAAAAACCCAAACACTTGGAGAGACTCCACAATGCCTTAGCTTCAAATTAACTTCAGTTCAACTTGGTGCTTACAATGGACGTCCAAGCCTTGAATTATAGGCTTTGGAGCAACAAAAACTTAGGAGGAAAAATATTAAAAATTAAACTTGCTACCCTAATTGGGCTTATACGCCCAGGGGCTTTCTAGGTGGGCTTGTTGTTATCTTAATCTCCACCAATGGCTGATTGCCATGTGGAATTATTACATCAGTAAATGGCATTAAAAACTAAAAATACAAAACAGGATAATGCATAATCTCAGTCATCCATTTGAAATCCTTACTAATCTTAAATCTCCCAAAATCAGTCCATACGGTCCATGTTAAATTCTACATTAATTTTCAGCCATGTATTTCAAAGCTCGTTGATTTTTCCAGGTCCAAATCTGTCCCATATCAGGCCAACAAGCCCAAGCAAGATTCTTGCTGAATTGGGCTTCCTAAATTGGTCGTTGGTCGTCCAAAAAAGGTCCATGTGCACAAGCCTGCTATGTTTGCAAGATTCCAATGCCCAGCTTGTTGGCAACAAATGAGCCAGAAATAAAGGGCTTTTGAGGCCCAAAACAACTCACAACAGGCCTTAATCTTTAGCTAGTCCAAATGGGCTTCAATTGGCGTGTATGTGGGTCCAATAGAAAGTTTATGAGGTCCTCTCTCCCCTGCATCAATTCTTACATAAAATTGGGGAGCAAATTCATTGATCTTGTTCAATTGAGTCCCACCATCTTCAATTGGATCTTCGATGGATGTGATGGCCTCATCACAAACAATAAAAAGTCATGTGGTTTTATGTTTTATAAATTTGAAGCTTCATCCATTATTCCCCTTTCGATTAGTACATGCTTTCTTGTATAATTCAATGGGAATGTGGATCTTACCCTAGATTGTCCGGATGGGATGCACCTTTAAAGCTAAATTTCATGGTCTCAGAAATATTTTCATCTAATGCTAATAAGGGTGAAACTTGGGTCGAGTTTTAACATGATCCGAATGATTTGACCCGAGAAATCAGTGGGTTTGGATTATGTATTTGTATATTTCGAGTCGGGTTGGGTTGGAAAAGAAGAAAACCGCATGAAATTTGGATCAGTTGGGTTGAGAAATTTAAAATCAACCTCGCTCGATCTGAGTGTGTCAGGTTATAAAACAACACTCAAGTTGAGCAATTCAGGTTGAATCGAGTTCAACAAACTTTTATATAAATTAGGTTGAGTTTATTAAAACTCGGCCCGACCCAACCCAAGTTTGAACCCTAAATGCTAAGAAATATAATTGAATGAAATCTAAAGCGAAGGAACACGTAGGGCATGTATTTTCAAACATAGAACTCATGAATTTTTAATCTTAAAGTGATTTTAAATATGAGAATACTATTTGGAGAATTTGTTATCCTCAATTTTAAATAATTCAACATTTGGTGATGCAACACCTTTTCTTTGGTTTTGATAAAAAAAAAAAAAGTTTCATGTTTGGTGTAGCATGTGAAGTAAATATATTTAAAAAATAATTAAAAATAAATTATAGCATTTTTAAGGTCTATTTCATTGTTAGTCATCTATAGCAACATCATAAAATGACTGATTGAGATGAAGTCAATAAAATGACGAATTATTTTTTGTCTATCACTTTTCAAATGGACAACTATAGAAAATTTAGAGTTCACCTAATTTATTAAATGAAAGGAGACCTCTCAAATCATCTAAATATTAAATGAATTAAAGTTTAAATTTATAGCGATCTAATATAATATAATTATAAATGACTATTAAATATTCACACCTAATGTAACTTGTGAACAAGCCTTGCTTCATTAATTGGTATAAATAAATTATCATAGTTAAAAATATTTATAAGATCTAATCAGATCCCCTAATTAGAAAATAATATGATTATTATTATTTTCTAATAATAATCAAATAAAATAATAAGATTCAACCTCAGGAAGAGGGAGGTTGCGGGTTCGAGTCTCCATGGCATAACCTTGGTGTGTCCTAGGGTAATGGGCTCACCCTTGGAGGTTTTACTCTGGGTATCCCATGGTTTTCCACATGTAAATTAAAAAAAAAATCAGAAAATAATATGATTCAATGCATATAATAATTAATTTATACGTTATTTTTATTAACATAGTCTCATGTATGATTTATTTAATTCTTGTATTATTGTAACTTGTAAGTCTTGGGCGACCCCATTAGAAACATTATTATTCCAATTTGAATTACACAAAAATCACTTATTTATATAAAAAATAAAAAAAGAATTAAGCCATTGAAGAAACAGGTTGAATAGTATAGGAGAATTTTTTTTTTTCCCTTCTTATCTTTACATCTATGAAGTGGGTACCTGATTTCATTATGTGATTCACAAAAGCTGATTCTTAAATCCGACCTCCACTTATAGGATTTAAAATACTTGGAAAATTGATAATTTATAATCTGACTTCATTTTGTATTCATATATTTGATATTCCTCAACTATTCACTCTTCAATTTGTATATGATTGGCATTCAATATATTTTTTTTCAAATATTTTTAGAAGTTTTTAATTTGAATATAATGAAAAGATAAAACTCACAAAGACAACCCAAATGGAAGGGATTAAACACTATGGTAATGACAATTACAATGATGGTGGCGGCGGTAATAATTGTTGGGGCTGCAAACGAAGCTCATATCGGTTGAGAAAGGGGGAAATAGAGAGTTATAAGGGGTTAGGAATTCCACCTATCATACTAGTCTTTTGGGCCGAAAGCCCTATCCCAACAGTGGTATCAGAGCTGGACTCCAAGCCAACGCATGTGGACTCAGGATCCCGTAGCCGAACAGGATGGTTGGCGATGATGTTTGATCCGTCAGAGAACCTCGTTTGAGGGGGAGATTATTGGGGCTGCAAACGAGTCCCACATCAGTTGAAAAATGGGGGGAAATAGAGAGTGATAAGAGGCTGGAGAACTCTACCTATCATACTAGTCTTTTGGTCCCAGAAATCCAGTCCTAATAATAAAATGGTAATAATGATTTAATTAAAGATGGAATCGTTAGATATGGTGATAATGATTTAATTGAAGGTCTAATTGTTAGATGAATCAAATGTGAGGCATATAGAACTTACTGCAACTTTTATTGTCCTAAGTTTAGATTGAAAAAAATCTTTAACAATCATTTTAGAGACGTCCATATAAATTGGGCTGTTTGGAATCCAGCAATGGAATGTGTTTAAGTGGTTCCTGTCAAAGACAAATGATTGGGGAAGCCGGTATGGTAATGGATAGAGCAAAGTTGAGTTCATGTTTGGTTTTGGAGATAAAAAGAGACATTTCGTTTGTTTTATCCAGGTCCAATTCTTATCACATTTTCAAATGACTCAATCAGTTCCAACTATATTTGAATTAATTCAATGGGGACAGAAAAAAAAAATAAGAAAAGAGAAAAAATACTAATTTTTATACAAAATGAAAGAGAGAATGAATTAGGGTTCTTGGGCACTTTTTTTTTTTTACAATGAAGGTATCTAGGTTTTCAAAATATTCCACTAATTTTCGAAACATGTATAAGTCTTACTATTTATACATATTGCTTAAATTTATGGAGGGTGACCCTTTAGAGTAGAATGTAAATCGAATTTAGAATTTCCAGTTCTTAAGGCAGGCTCCTGACCACAAGGCCGGCCTTGACTTAAGGCCAAATAGGCTGCCACCTAGGGTCCCCCAATTTAACCAATGGCCTGGCCTCCCCTCATGCACTTTCTCTAGGACTTAGGGCCCCTCAAATTTTAGGGTCGGTTCTTCCTGATCATCACTCTAACCCTTTAAAATTTATATAATAAGATCAAATTGTTTTGAAACTCAAATAAGTCAGATCTCAAGTCAACACGACTGGATCTTGAATTAAATATTCAGAGTTAATTGTCACAAGATATAACTCACTTTAAAAAATTAGCTAAAGAATATGATCAACAGATAAATTCAACAAATATACACTGAATTGGCCTTGATATTTTCCATAAAACTAAAAGAACTTGGTCATTAGAGTGAATTAGATAGAGACTAAAACAACTTAAGTCACTCAACCTAAATAAAATAAAGTTATATTTTTTTTTTATTGAGATAGGGGATTTTACTAAATCCCCCGTTCAAATGACGTTTCATATCTCCACAGGATAGCTACCAAAAATAAAATTATAATTAGTTTAATTAGGTAAAATAAACTAAGGGTTGGGATCATAAAATCTTACCATATGACATGAGCAATTGCTCAAGACAGAGGAAGATTGAGTCTCCTCAAATAGAGATTTTGCTTGCTTATGATACTACTTCCTCTATTTTCAATGTGTAGCAAAATATACAATTTTTTTTTTCATAAACTTGCATAATTAGAAAAAGCCAATGAAAGCTATTTCCTTGTGAAATGAATAAATAATTTTATACTAATTTTATCTTCTTAATATCTTTTATTATTTTATGACTGAACTTAGCATCTACTATTATTGAATTAAACTTAATTCATTTAGATGATTGAATTTTGTTGTTGTTAACATTATATTTAAAACAATTTATTGAAACTTATTTTTTCATACTCTTTAAACAAATGAAAATTGAGTTTTAATTTATGAAACTATTATCTTTTTCTTTTAAAATGGAGCAATAGATAACGTAAAATGACAACTTTTTCATTTTATCTCTAATTTAGTGACCTGGTAAATTAAAATATAAAAAAAATTCTTTTTATTTTTACATCAATTTTTTAAAAAAGTACTTATAAAAAATAAAAATCCATAAAAATCTTTGAACTCTTCATAATCTACATTTCAAAAGTAAATCCCATTAAAATCACCCACTTAATTTTCAGAAAACAAAGTTTTAAAGTTGCAAGGCTCATTAAATACATTAAAATGAAAGGCCATCTTTTGATTTAGATAGATCTGAAGTGTTTCTCGCATTTAACATAGTTTATTATGTTTTATTTCAGTACACGTGCGATGTTGTGAAAATGCTACACCAAGACGTGTGTAGCACGTGCAACATAATATCAAGTATCAACTCTCTTCCTTTTCCTCTCTTCTCTCGTCTCAAAACCCCAAAATTTTTTTTTTTCCATTTGCGCATCTTCAATTTCCTTCTCTTTCTCCTTGCGATTTGCGAAATCTCCGTCTCCAAATCCCTCGATTCCTCTAATCAAATCCCCCTTTTGCCTTCGGATCCGATCTCTCCATCTCCTCTACTTCAATTTGAGCTAGCTCTCGCCCTTTTCCGTGGAAGTTCGCCCCAACCCGCTCAATTTCCGTTAAGAAGTTAGGTTTTCAGAATATTTTTCATAAATCAGGGTATTGGAAGGGATCTAGGGTTTCCTCTCGGTGGAATTATTGAAATCTAGGGTTTGGATGTGAGGGGAATTACTAATCAGGGATTGATGTTTCTCGAGCGGGGAATTGCGGCCAGAATCGGGGAAGATGCAAGGCTATGCATGGGCGGGAAGGTGAGGAAAGGAAACCGAGGCAGCACATGCGGCTGGTCCTTGCAGAACTAGCTCCTGGCGATTCTTCGGTCTCACCCACAGGCAATTCGTTCTTCAAGGTACGTCTTTTTATTTTTTTCCCTGTTTTGTTTCCATTTTTGTGGACGTTAGTGCTCGTTGAATTTATACCTTTGCTGTATTTTGATTGTATACGTGAATGGAAATTTTTAATGGGCGATTTTTTGAAAGTGATTGAATTTAATGGTTGAATTCTGGTTTATTGCGCATTTTGGTTTCTATTTTTTTTGTTTCAGTTTCCATTTGTCTAGTTTAATGTGGGGTGCATTTGATACGCAATTCGTTTGATGGTCTTGTGATTTTATAAGTCTGAAAGTTCTGAATGGGTGGTTTGCTACAATTTATCCAAAAAGTTTGATTTTTTTTATACAAACAAAGATTGAATTCATTGTCTGAATTCTGCGCCCTCCTCTCTTCTAATAGAAAAACAGGTTTGGCTTAAAACATGTATATGATATTCAGATTGTCCTTTTTGGTTGCTTGTTGTTTGACTTGGCTTCAGCTGCAAACCATTTGTTCTTCAAGGCACTCCCTTTTCTGTGATTGAGTTTCCTTTTGTATGGTGGCTTGTTGTATATTGGATTTAAATGCTTTGGTTTTGTTTTGGAAACGGTAAATTTCTGTTTGGAATGGTGCTGGTCTTCAATTAAATCTGTGAATGGAACATTTTAAATTGGCATTTGCTAGAAGTGGTTGCAGAAGATTGGTTCAATCATTTCTATTCCTAGAAATGGCAATTGAATTTATTGCTCAAGGGCAAAAGGAATGTATGGTACAAGCTATACAACACAAGAAAACGCCAAGAGCAACAAGATCATGAGACATCCATAGAGAACGAAACAAAGGGAAAGAATCATCCAATGCCAATACTCTCCTTCCAAGCATGGAGCAAGTTAAATATTTAGATGCCTTGAATTGTTTCATGGATAGCCCATGCAATGCATTTTTCCTTAACCTTCTCAGTGGAGCGATGAAGTTTCATCCTGCCCCTGAAACTTAGTTGTTTCGTTCCCACAAAATATTCCGAACTGTGCCAAAATTGCTAGGCGTCAAAGAGTGGCAAACCTACAAGAGCCACTGAAAGAGCATTGAAGAATTAAGAAAGGGGGCATAGCCCATTGATCATCGAAAAGGTTGAGCGTGGTCTCCCAAATTCTTGAAGAAAAGAGAGAGTGTAGGAGCAAATGATCAATCTCTTTAGCAATATGAAGGCACAAGGGGCAAGCATTAACTGTAACCTGATTTCTCGGCTAAGGTTAAGGATCTTCCCTAACTTTGTATTCCAAAGGAAGGTCAACCGGGGGGGAGCACTGCGTTCTCTGGTTTACAGGTGGAGAAGACGACGGTGGGCCATCCATACAGGGACTGGGTTTGGGCCAAAAAGGTGGGAGGCTTAGGGAGAGAGGGTCTGGGTTTTGAATGGGCAGTAGGGAGGGTGTTAGTCGACGGTAGAAGAAGGGAAGGCGGAAGTAGTGGAGATGCACGGTTTTCTACAACAGGGCTGGTCCTCGCCTAAGATAATGCCCAGGCTTCAACTGTCGTCGAGCGGCGGATCTTCAGGCTGAAGGTAGAAAGACTGGCAGCACCAGTTCAGAATTACCTTTTTTTTTTGCATTTTTTTTTAAAAAACAGCGAACCGAATAGGATCGTCCCTGATAATGCAGGGAAATGGCTCTGATACCACTTGATGCGGGATCAATTCTATTGGTAGAGTGATCAAGCCAAAATCGGGAATCCTGAGTCTTCGCCGAGACTGGGAGAATGGAATAGACACATGCAACTTTGGCAGGAAGAAGAAGAAGAGATAAAAGAGATAAAAATTAACTTTCCATTTTCATTCCATATTCAGCGTGAGATTGTATCCTTTGTCCATTAAATTGCTGCATATATAAAGGTAAAAAAAAGAGTCCCGATTTGGGAAGGCGTTTGAGATTACCTAGGAAACTACTTAGAAGGAAAACCTAATTACATTAGGAAACTAACAGATAAAATAAAACTAAATAAGAATTCTAATCTAACTTGCTAAGTAGGAAATAAAAATAAATAAATGAAAATAAAAGTGGGGCCCATATGTGCGTGTCCTACATCAAAAGGTGTCCAAACGTGACTCTTTATGGTTGGAATGAGTCTGTGCAACTTAGTTGATGCAAGCTTTGCTTACATTGGCAAACTTTTTTAATAAAAATAGTTGTATGTTACTTTTATGGGCACAAGTTTTCAATAAATTTGAAGCCCACAAATCGATTGTGAATTTGAACATAAAATAGGAAATAGGAATAAAGGCTCTAAGCATGAAGTCATTAGCTTCTTCTTCGGACACCAACTTAGGGAGCAAAACTTTGAGCGCAAATTGCAATTAAAGGATTAGATTTTCAGTGAGTTGGTGGGGCCCGGAAGGCTTGTTCCACTTGTAGAAGTAGATGAATCTTTGGTGGGGTCCACTGGACGTGTTTGATGTTGTAGGAGATGCAATTGTTTCAACTGATTAAGTGGCGTAGTCCACTTGGTGGTAGCTTGGTTTGTTCTCTTAGTTGGGCCCCCATGAGGCTTGTTCTACTTGGAAGAGGTAGATGAATCCGTTGATGGGATCCACTAGACTTGTTCCACTTGTTAGATGTATAGACCATCAAGCTTAAAGTTTATGATGCAACTTGTTCATGGCATCAGTTTGTTCCTTAAATGTTGAAGAATTTCCAATGGGGTTTGAAGGACTTGATCCGCTTTGGAGTCCTAATGAGAATCAGTCTTTTGGTGGGGGGTCCAAGGACATGTCCCATTTTATAGGAATGAATGGTTGTGTAGGGTCCACTTTTGGAGGTTCCAAGACTTCTCTCAGCTTAATGAATTCAAAATTTGTCCAAGGGATTCCAAAATATGGATCTTTGAAATTTTCTCAATTTCTTCAAGAAAGCTTGCTGTTTTGAGCACTTTGGTGAAATTTGAGGTGCCGCTCAGTAGAAATAGGGGATTAGCTGTATAGAAAAATGAGTGATTAACTAGATCTAGTCAAGGAAGCGAAAGGTGAATTGAACATTATTTTTGTTATCTATTTCACTGCCACAACTCAGATGGCTAGAAATATGTTGCCTTTAAAGTTTACCATTCTTCAATATCTACAGAGCCTATTACCTGTTGAGAGAAAGTAGACTTTCAATGGCTTTTTGACATCTAGCATCATTGCAATTATAGCCCCATTCTTATGGTGGCCAGTATGTTAAAGTATAAAAATGGATGGAAGATGAAGACATCCTACTCATCTTTATTCTCTAGTCTACTTGAGATTGTTGGAAAGATGCACCTCATTTGTTTTGAACTTTTGATAGAACTGAGCACCACCTGTTTGGACTGTTTTTCTTTGCCACCTTGTTAAAGTGGGATATGCAGTTGCCACTTCTTGGATCTTAAGTTTGGGCATGCTATTGGCAGCATTTGAACAACTTTTGGAAGCAAAATTTGAAAGTTTGATTTTATTTTTTAATAAAAATTCTTAGATGACGAGCTCCAAGCACAACTAGTATGTGTTTATGCCTCAATTGTTGTGAGGTTGAGTTGTTTTCCACTTATAAAATTGGAAAAAGAAAAACGAGATGAATTGATAAATGGTTAATAGAGGTGCTAGCTTTGAAAGTTGACACTCTGGATATTTTCCTCCGTCACTTGGCAAATCTTCTGGTTTGTTTTCTGGTGTTTTTCACTTAAATTATCTGTTCCACTTGTTCTTTATTTCTTACTAAGTTACTCTTGTTTTGTAGGATGGACGCAAAATTGGTGTTGGTGATTGTGCACTTTTCCAGGCTGGCAACTCCCCACCTTTTATTGGTTTAATTCGTCGGTTGACGACAGCCAAAGAGGATTACCTGAAGTTGGGTGTAAATTGGCTTTATCGACCTGCTGATGTGAAGCTTTGCAAAGGCGTCTTGCTGGAAGCTGCACCAAACGAAGTCTTTTACTCATTCCACCAGGATGAGATACCTGCCGCGGCTTTACTCCATCCGTGTAAAGTTGCATTTCTTCGTAAAGGTGTTGAACTTCCTTCAGGGATATCTGCATTTGTATGCAGGCGAGTATATGACATCACAAACAAACGTTTATGGTGGTTGACTGATCAAGACTATATCAATGTAAGTGCTTTGCGCTCTCGCTCTCTCTCTCTCTCTCTCTCACACACACACACACACACACACACACACACACACACACACACATATATATATATATATATCTATATTCACCCATTGTCTTGCTCAGGAACGACAAGGGGAAGTAGATAAGCTTTTGGAAAAAACAAGACTAGAAATGCATGCGGCAGTGCAGTCAGGAGGACGTTCTCCAAAATCATTGAATGGTCCAACATCAACACAACAGTTAAAGCCTGGTTCAGATAGTGCACAGAATAGCACCACTTCCTATCCTTCTCAAGGTAAGGGCAAGAAGAGGGAAAGGATTGATCAGGGCACAGATCCTATCAAACGAGAACGCTCTTCCAAGGTGGATGATGGGGATTCTGACCATTTTAGACTTGAAGGCTCTATCAAAGCTGAGATCACTAAAATAACTGACAAAGAAGGAGGGCTTATAAATTTTGAAGGTGTTGAGAAATTGGTTAATCTCATCCTTCTCGATAGAGCAGAGAAAAAAATAGATTTGGTAGGCAGAATCATGCTTGCAGATGTAATTGCAGCCACAGAGAAGCTTGATTGCCTGTCCCATTTTGTGCTGCTCAGGGGCGTCGCTGTGTTGGACGATTGGCTCCAGGAAGCACATAAAGGTAAGATTGGCGAGGGAAGTAGTCCCAAGGAAAGTGATAAATCTGTGGAGGAACTTCTTTTGGCTCTTCTTCGTGCACTTGATAAATTGCCTGTAAATCTTCATGCCCTACAGACTTCCAATGTTGGTAAGTCAGTTAATCATTTGCGGAGTCATAAAAATCTGGAAATTCAGAAGAAAGCAAGAAGTTTAGTTGATACGTGGAAGAAACGTGTAGATGCAGAAATGAAGATGATAGATGCAAAATCAGAACCAAGCCAACCTGTTTCTTGGCAGCAAGGCAAACCAGGTTTCTCTGAAACTTCTCACGGGGGAAATAGACGTCCAGGTTCCTATGAGGTTGCTGTGAAAAGCTCCATTATACAGCCTTCTGTGTCCAAAACAGGATCTGTGAAACTTGGCCATGGAGATGCTGTTGTGAAATCAGCATCATCATCCCCTGGTTCTGTGAAAATCACTTCATCATTGCCTGCATCAGTAACTACAAACTCAAAGGATCTGCAGAACAAAACAATAGGTGGCATTGGGACCTCAGAGACACCTCTGATGACGATGAAAGAAGAGAAGAGTAGTGGTTCCAGTCAATCTCAAAACAATAGCCAGTCTTGCTCCAGTGATCATGCTAAAACTGTAGCGTCTGCATGGAAGGAGGATGCAAGGAGCTCCACTGCTGGGTCTATGAGTGTGAATAAGTTTTCCACTGGTGTGCCCCGTACTCGAAAATCAAGCAATGGGTTTGTGGGATCTAGTATGTCTGGAGTGCACAAGGAAACTGCTTCAGCAAAACCAAGCTCTCAAAGCAGGAATTCTACACCTGACAAATTATCGCAGTCAGGACTGACTGGTGAAAGGGTAGTTGATGTGCCTCCTGTAGATAATAGTAACAGTCATAGGTTGATTGTTAGGCTTCCAAATCCAGGTCGCAGCCCTGTGCGAAGTTCTAGTGGAGGTTCATTTGAGGATCCTTCTGTCATGGGCAGCAGAGCTTCTTCTCCTGTAATTTCTGATAAACAAGATCATTGTGATAGAAAAGCCAAGGGAATGGGTGATGCTTGTCAGGCTACTAATATTGTCGGAGATGTGAACACAGAGTCATGGCAAAGCAATGATGTAAAAGATGGATTGGCTGGATTAGATGAAGGGAATCGGTCACCTGCAGTGGTCATCAACGAAGAACACAGCAGGAACACTGATGATATTGTGAAATCTGTGAATGTGTCAAAGGGTTCCTGTTCGTCATCTTCGGGGAGTGGAAAAGGGGTTCTTGGTCCTGGACTGAAGTCAAGCAAACCATTTGATGCTTCTTTCAGCTCCATGAATGCTTTGGTTGAAAGCTGTGCCAAGTACTCTGAAGTTGGTGCATCTTTATCGGCTGATGACGATATTGGGATGAATCTGCTTGCAAGTGTAGCTGCTGGGGAAATTTCCAAATCTCCTGGTAGTTCTCCTGCGAGGAACTCTCCTACGCCTGACTCTCTCTTGGGAAATAACTCGAAATTTAAATCAAGTGATGATGTGGCTTGTGGGCAACCAGGTGATGGTGTAAATAGTGACCCTGAGAAGCAAGTTGATGCTGCTGTTGTTTCGCAGGTTAAGGGTGATATACATCAGATAAGCACTCCTACGGTTATCGACACGTTGGAAGACAGTAAAAACCTTTTGCACTTACCTGAACAGAAATCAGCAGGTGAACCATGTGGAGGATTTGTTGCTTCCAATGTGAATTCAGATCAAATTGCGGGCACATGTTTGAAGTCTGTTGGGAATGCCAATAAAACTGTAGTTGATGAGAGTGTAGCTGTTTCAACACGAACTAAAGAAGTGTGTCCTGAAGTTGATGAATCTAATCACACCCGTAAAAAGAGGAAGAGTAGTGCTAGTGTGGATAACAGTGGTTTTAAGGATTATAAAATGAAGTTAAGAAGTGCAACATGTAACGAGAAGAAGGTGGATCGTGCTAGTGAAAAGACTGCAGAAAGTAGTGTGGTGGCATCTGATGTTATTCATGCTGCCTTGAATGATGGATGTGATGTTGATCGGACTACTTCAAGCAAAAAAACTGGGAAAGAAATTGTCGATGAATGTTTGGCACGTTCCAATTTGGAAATGGATCGTGAGAAGTTGAACAAGGCACTTGAAGGATCAACACATGGCATCTCAACCGTGCAGCAGCTACCTCCTGTTGCTGCAAAGCATGTTGAGGCTTCTTTGGTCAGAGAATGTGAGGATGATGTAGCTCCTGGTTCATATAATAATCTCTGTCCAGACAATCTTGATGGATCTAGGGCTGAAAAAATTCAAAACATGGAGAAAAGAAGTATCTTGGAGCCTAGTGGTACTTATGAAAGGATGGAGCAGCCTAGTGTTACCCCTCCAGCTTTTGATAATCAAGTTGGAGCAAGTGTCAGTTCATTAGATTTAGATCACAATAACAGTGACAGGATTGAGGAAACTTTAGAAAGAAAAGACGTCTTTGAGCACTGTACTGCTGTAGGTGCTCCTCATGAACAGTCTACTACAGATCCAGCCCAAGAGATGGTGAAACCCATGAAGTCTGCAGGGTCTAAGTTGTCTGGCACTGAAACAGATGAAACAGAGTGTGTATCTACTGCAGAAGCACCATCAGCCAATGTTTGTGGATCAGATTTAGCTGCCAAACTTGACTTTGATCTAAATGAAGGATTTGCTGTGGATGAAGGGAATCAAGGTGATCCAGCAATCTTGGCTGCACCAGGATCTCCATCTGCAGGTCACTTGCCCAGTCAATTATCTTTCACCGTTGCTCCTTTATCAGGTGGCTTGCCTACTCCAGTCACTGTGGCTGCTGCTGCTAAAGGACCTTTTGTTCCTCCTGAGAATCTTTCAAGTAGTAAAGGTGCTCTGGGGTGGAAAGGACCAGCTGATACTAGTGCTTTTCGGCGAGCAGAACCTCGAAAGGTCTTGGAGATGCCACTTAATACTGTAGATTCCCCATCATCTGCTACTTCTGGAGGGAAGCATGGTCGCCCTCCATTAGATATAGATCTTAATGTGCCTGATGAGAGGGTTCTAACGGACATGTCTTCTCAGTGTTCTGTCAGGGAATTAGGACCTGGATGTGGTCCAATCAATAATCAGCACTTGAACCATGGCAAGATGTTTGGTCTGGATCTTGATTTGAACAGAGTGGATGAAAGCACGGATAATGGGCAGTCAGCAGCTACAGGTCGTGGATTTGAAATGCCACTTATGCCAGCAAGGCCATCATCATCTGGTGGGTTTCCTAGTGGTGAGGTGAATGTTCTGAGGGATTTTGATTTGAACAGTGGTCCCGGGCTTGATGAAGCAGCTGTTGAACCAGCATCACGCAACCAACATCCAAAAAGCAATGTGCCATACCTGCCGCCTGTTAATGGCCTGAGAATGGCCAATGCAGAACTAGGTAGCCTTTCACCGTGGTTCCCTTCTGGCAACCCCTATCCAGCTGTTCCTATCCCCTCATTCCTGCCAGATAGAGAGCAACAGCCTTACCCAATTGTTGCAACTGGTGGGGCTCAGAGGACATTGGGATCAGCTCCTAGTGGGACTTTTGGAAGTGATCTCTATAGAGGTTCAGTGCTTTCCTCCTCTCCAGCTGTGGCATTCACTCCTGCTCCTCCATTTCAATATCCTGGGCTCCCTTTTGGCACCAGCTTCTCACTGTCCTCAACCTCCTTTTCTGGAGGGTCAGCACCAATTATGGATTCTTCATCAGGTGGTCCATGTTTTCCAGCTGTTCCATCCCAGCTAGTTGGACCAGCTGGTGCAGTCTCATCACATTACATGAGGCCTTACATGATGGGCCTTCCAGAGGGTACAGCAAGTGTTGTAGCTGACACCAGCAAGTGGGGTAGGCAGAGCTTGGATCTCAATTCAGGCCCAGGAAGTGCAGATGTGGAAGTGAGAGGTGACCGGTTACATTCCACCTCAAGGCCACTGTCACTTGCCAATCATCAGGCGTTAGCTGA
Organism: Chimonanthus praecox; assembly: GCA_022113865.1. NCBI lineage: Eukaryota > Viridiplantae > Streptophyta > Magnoliopsida > Laurales > Calycanthaceae > Chimonanthus > Chimonanthus praecox. Next base: position 12,738,095 of record CM039095.1, on the reverse strand, counting down.
GGAGCAGCTAAGGATATACCAGGCAACAGGTGGGACACTTAAGAGGGAGGTTGAAGGAGGGTGGGATGCTAATAGATTTGGTTACAAACCAACCTCATGGCAGTAGGGAAGATTTCATGGGAACAAGTCAGTGATGCATGAGTAATTGGTTCGTATTAGCATCCTTTATTTATTCTTTTAATATCCTTAGAGCTGGAATACTATGCATCCTTTAGTTCAGGCATGACATGACTTGCATCTTGAACCTTGATTGCTGCAGGCTCAGGCATGCAAGGAGGTCTCACTTGTTATCTCCTGCTTTAAGTTATACACAAAAACCTGGCTAGATAGGCCACGGCTTTTGCCTCGGGGCTTGTTACTTGTGATAGAACTCATTCTGAAGCTTCACACGCCTTGCTGTCATTATTGTTCATGGGGAGGTCCATGTTTCCATGAAATGAGTTGCACGCGTTTCAACAACTGTCTTGTCCTCTCCTGCTTCAGGATGCATCTTTGTGCAACTACTTAGCGTGATATTGGGTGACAAGAGGATGGTGGCTAGTCATTTATGGATCACCTCATCCCCTGAATCTGTAATGAAGAGGGTCGAGTTGTAGAAGCTGTTTGTTGAATCTATTATGGGTGGGACGCCCCTTGCAAATCAAATTATTTTTGTAGATATTTACAGTTCAAATGCATGAGTGCTGTATTTCTTCCTGGACACTTTTGACATCAGCCATGTTTCCCAGTTCTTCCAGTGCTGCCAGATCCGACCATTTTATTAAGAGGGTTGGATGGATGTATTAACTGCTTCCAACAAAAGAAATACATCAACTTTGATGTTGACTTTATCTATCTATATTCATAGATTTCTGCTAGTGATTTTTATATCTCGATATTTTATGGTCTTGAATTTGTAGTATCATTCTTGCTTATTGCAAATGTAATCTTCTTGGATGTCATTGGATCTGCAGCATGTGATTTATTGCCATTTATTATCTTGTCATGTGTGAAATCTGTAGCTGTCTAGATCAGTCAGTCCCCTCCTAGCTGTTGTATAAGGTTCACTTCCTATTAATTTTATTAACTTTTTCATGCGTTAACTGTAAACAATAATGCTGATAATTCTATGCTAGGGTCATGAGTCATGGAAAAGTTATCTCATGAATTCGAAGGCATCTTATGTTCTGCAGGTTAGTTTCCAAACTGCACTTCGAAACTCCTTGGCCATTTTACTTTTATTTTAATATTTCATACAAATGATGTACTATTTGCAGTTCCAAATGAAAGTTTTTACATGTAATTTTGTAGCTTTTTGAAGAAATCGATGACACGAGGATGATTTTAGCCCTCAGCTGCATCTTCATGTTTGAAGTTCCAATATTTTTCTCTCTTATTTTTTTTCTTTTTTTAAAAAAAAAAATGTATCAATATTGGTCGATGTATATCGGATATTGGCCGATATATCGACCCTTACTTTGAACCAAGCATTAAGTATATATACAAATTATCAATGTTTATTTTTTGAAGAGTAACAAAATGTATGTATCCGAAAGTGCTCAAATTTTCAGGTTAAGGTAAGTTGGAAAGTTGCTGTTATGATGCTGTGTGATATTCTTGTTCCTCTTGATATTTTGTAATATTGTGACATAAGTGTAATTTATCTCGTATTTTCCCAACTGCCATTTGATGAGATGGGTGTAGACTAAACTACTAAAGTTACTGCTTGCCTTTCCCTTTATTTACGTAGATTAAATGGTTAAAGTTGTTCAAGTGAAATATAATTTTTAATATTTTTATTGGGAACTGAATATCTTTAAAATGTTAATGCATTAAAATTTAACATGACTTTCTAATACTCTCTGTCCCAAAATACTTAATCCCATTTCGGAACTTTTTATTTCTTTAAAATCATTTTATAAAATATTATTTTTTCAATGTTGGCATTTTATTATTTGGATAAGTCAAAGTTCATAAAGGAAGGCTGTCTTTCCATCACGTTAGAATGCAGTTTGGAGTTGAAAATAAGCAAATAGAATGAGTAATTTGTGATAATTTCACAATGCGTATGGGACAAGTATTTTGAGCCAGAGGGAGTATAATTTGTCAAGATCTTTTAATAATTGTCAAAAAATAATATTCTAATCTGTCAACTCTAGAATCTAACAGGATAACAATCATCGCACAAGAGTTTTATGTATATCGACACAGGTTTTACTGTATTTTTTATTTTGTCTTTCGAATCGATTCGTTGGATCATTGAATTTTTTTTAAATACTTTCATACGGTAGTGGAAGGGTAAAATGAACAATACTCTAAATCCCGTGTCTAACAATTGCTAAATTGACAAAAATTGACCCTGAGCAATTTTAAAATATTTTGGAACTATGGAGGTTTTTTTTTCCTGAAATTTAAGCTTTTGTTGACATGATTTGATTACTTCGCTCAATTTTCTGGGACTTCTTTAACTTTTTAAATTTTCTAATTTTTTAACTTTCTTTAAGTAAACTTTTTTTAGTTCAAAAATTAATAGCACTATTCAAATGTAGTGAAATACAAACCAAATATCTGCTCATGACTTTTTAATTTTGAACCCTTTTTTTTTCATAATCTATCGATACCGTAGTCTTTTTAATTAATAAGATTTAGTTTGTATATTTTTTACATTATAAGCAATGAATATCATCAAGACAAATTTATGATACGTTTCTATCCTTCGTATAACAATTTTCATTTTGAAGAACAAGGGTGTTTATGCCTCTTAAAGAAACTATGTTAAGAGTGACACGAATCTAAGACCACTCATATTTTATACTTTACAATTCAATATCAATTATATTGTACACATACCTTATGTGGAGTTTATTTAAAAAAAAACTTAAATGTTAATGTTTTCTTATTTACATATAGATTCAATTTCGATTAATACCCACTTATATTTTTACCTTGAATTCATTGTGATAGATAATTATATTTTACCCATGGCTTTTTTTAATCTTAAGAAGAGTTAAGATGACCATGTATAATTATAAATTTAATGGCAAAAAAAAAAAAGAGATTTATGGTTAAATTTGATGAGACTAAATAATATAATTAAAATTTAAAAGAATTTATATAAAAGTTGGTACATTAAGAAAAAGTATTCACTATTAATAGCAATTAAAAGTCACCAGAATCAATGGCTAATTATTCTGAAATAATAATTGTTGTGGAATTAACAAATATTACGTCCTGCGGGCAAAACGAAAGCCCCATTTAAAGCCCCTGGTGAAAAATTTAGGTCAGAATTTAGGTTATTTCGGCTTTTTATTTTTTTCCGGCAAAAATAAAACATAAATATAAATATTACGTGATTTGGTGCTTGTTGAGTCTTCATATCAAGTTAATCTCTTTCGTTATTTTTTAATTATAGTCTATTTAATACATTTGAATTAAATTTAAATTTAAGTGTTAAATTTTATTGCATAGTAAATTTAATTTCTTAATTATATTTGATTGCATTAAGTCATCCTTCGTTCAAAGCATTAAGTCTATATCCTTTCTTCAAAGATTGTAAATCTAAATTTATTAGTTTTAATTTAACTTAAATTCAACTTGTATTGTTGTTCAATTCATACATTTCACATCTATACATACATAAAAATATCTATCTAATAATTTTTATCTTAAAATTTAAAAAAAAAAATGGTGCTAAGAGTGTTCTAAAGTCCAAACAAGAATTGGAATTTGCAGTTGAATTTCAGTCGAGGCAGGGCTGATCTGAATCCACCCACTTGTTCAGCATTTGAAGTCCAAACCCATTTTCACAAGGTGAATTGAGGTCTCAATTTAGGTCAAGAGCCTGAATTTCATATTGACAATAATCTCAAGCAACAAATCAACAATGAAATTATAAATTGAATTACGTGACGAAACAAAAAGATAAAAAATATTAAAATTATGAAAATATACTGATCACAGAACCAACAAATCAATTCCACAAGTAATTTGAGATTTAACCTAAAACCCTCAATTACTAGTTGAAATTCATTAATCCAGTAGCCAATAAGACATTAATTAACAATTAACAATTAACAAAATTGAGTGCAACTCAACCCGTTGCCTACCGAGGTTGTAGATTCAAACCCCCTGGCCTAATCTCTTGGTGTGTGGCAAGGATAGGAGCTCAACTTTACAATGGGTATCCCAAGATTTCCCACACAAAAAAAAACAAAAAAAATATTAAATTAGTAAAATCATTAGTTTTTAAATTAAAAAAAGTATTCCTAAAATTTCGCATCCAGCAATCGTAGAATAAACCAATGCAGGCGCATATGATTTGTAAGTGGCGTTTCCAGGATCAAATGGCACGATATAAAGAGAAGCCAGCGATCAGGATTGACCACATCGGATTTGCTTTAGCGTCCAAGCCATTACACCAAGAGAAACTGTGTATATCCCTTAGAATTGGTAATGGACGCATATTTAGAAATTAAAGTTATTATTGATTTTGATAACAAAAAAATGACTCTTTTGATAATTAACAAAAACCACTTTCACAAATCAGATTTCACTGTAAAAACATTAATCAATCAATGAAAGGATGAAAGAAAAGAAGGTTCTTCAATCCATTTAAAACCCTAATTCAGATTTCTAGTATTGATTGAGGGAGAGAGAGAGGGATGTGCTCAGACAGCCAAGGGTTAGTCTTCAATCTCTGGTAGAAACCAGATCAGAAACTCTAGTCCACAAAAGCATCATCACCGCACAAATACAATAGATCCAATACCACCCAAAAAAATAAAAGAGAAAAAAAAAACAGAGAGAGTGAGAGACCCAAGAAGAAAGAATCAATGAAAACCTGAAATAAAATGCGAGAGAAAGCAAGAGGAAGAAGAAAAGCAGAGAGTTCTTCAGATATAAAACGAGGATAGAAAAACCAGAGCAAGACTTGTTGATATATATAGTGAAGAGGAATGAGTAAGTTAGGGTTTGAATGGGGCAAAGGCTCAACTAGGGTTACTTAATATTGCGAGTTAGGGTTTGGGATGCTATCCCAGCCGTGGGTATTATGCTGGATAGATATCCCAATCAGATGTGAGTAAAAGAATTGAAGGCAAAATTATTCGAGTTAATCTTGCGTTGATTGTGATTTTCAAAAGGTTTAGAAGGAATTGATTTAATTTTTTAAATTATTTTGAGTTATTTTTTATCAATAATTTTGAGACGTTGTTATCAAATTTTTCAAATTTTGCCTTTAACGTAATTTCAAGTTTGTACAATAATCTTATTCACATAGTTTATAGTGTTTCTATAAGATACTTTTCATTTCGAGTTTTTTATGGAAAAAAAAATAAATATATATAAATATTTCTACAAGTAAACAAAGAGTCCTAACGTGATTGATATAGTTTTTAAGTTTTTTTTTTTATTTTTCTAATATTCTACTATTTATATAAAACTTAGAAATTTTTATAATAAAAAATTTATGAGTTGTGATAAAAGGTATATATCGTTAAGGGATACTTGAAAAGATTAATTTCATGTTAGGCGTTTCCTACTTTATAAAAATTTTAAACTTGTATTAAAAAAATTGGCAAGACTTACATATTTGACCCATTTTTTAAAAAACCTTTGCATCGTGACCTATAAAAAAAATTTAAAATTAAAAAAAAATTAAAAACAAAATCAATTTGTAAAAACTTAAAAGATTTAATTTAATATCATGTGATTCAGTAGAGGATGTGGAGTGATTTTCTTTCCACTTTTTTATATAGGACGGGATTAACATACCAGCACGGCAGCACGTATGGATGAGATTTGTTCTCACCTTCCACTTGTTTTAAACAAGATGTATTCCAAATAGAACACTTTATAGATGGACAAAGTAAAAATCATATCAACTAGACATCTGGCATCAATCTGATCTTTATATTTTTATTAATACAAACATTTAATTGCCCAAGCTATTTTTTTAGATTGAATGACTATTGACTATAAATATTTATAACATTTATTTTAATTCATTGGTTAATCTATAATATTCCAAATTCTATTGATGGGATAATGAGACCCATTAATCTGTCATAAGTTGAGGCACACGAGATTCTCTATAGCTACTTAATCAATTTTTTTTTTTTTTCACTTCTTCAAATTTGATGAAGACTAGGGTAGGGTTTTATGCCTACTTAAGTCGTCATATTGAAATTAATGACTTTTGACTTCAAATCCTCATATTTAAATCAAGAATTTTGAAAAATGAATCTTAGTCACCTAGGTATCCACTCTCACTCTCACTTCAAAAGAAATAGATGATTCTAAATTCGACGGGATAATTTCATAGAAGAAATTAGGAGTTAGGAATTCAATTAGAACGAGAGATTGAAAATTCAAACGCAGGAATTTAATGCAATTAAGAAATCAAGCACACATAAATTTTAATTCGGCTTGAGTTCAGATCGAAAATCAAAGAACCTTCTAATATATCTATTTGGACTTGGAATTAAAATTTAATTAAGTAATTGAAATGGAAGCAAGATATGAAATTTAAATTCATCATGTAATGAAAAATCTACACTTAAATTAGATTTAATTCAAACACATAAAACAAATCAAATTCAAAAGGAACCAAATAAAAGACTCATCAAACTTCTCAAACAAGCATTCAATGTGTCTTTTTTACAAGCTTGGTTGATCCTCTATTGATAGACTTAATCCAACTTAAAAAAAAAAGAGAAAAAATAAAGGAACAAACCCATCCACTGCTTGGCCTGACGTTCTAGGCCTGGTCGAATTGGCCTGCTTCTAAACAGGTCTTTTTTGACATAATTAAGACATTAAAAACCCATTATCTTTCTGAATTATTCATCCACAATGGTGGGCTTGCAAAACGAATAAGTCCAAATCATGGCCCAGGCCCATTAGGATTTTACAGCCTTCTTTTCTTGCAAAACCGTCCCGAAGACATCAGCTAGAATATCAGGCTTGCAACCGTCCAGACCTGATTCTGCTCAACGTCTTTCCAGCCCAACTCATTTGCTCGTCTAGGTTTCTTTTGCCATTTTGAGTGGATTTTTCAGCTAGACATTTTGGAGTTCCTTCAACTCTTACACCAAAACTTGAAGGAAAATGTTGATGGTCCATTGTTAATCTCCTCCACCTTCAATTCTTCAATCCATTGAAAAAAGATAAATATACCAAGAAATCTTACCTTCGTCTCCATTTCTTGGGCACATGATGCAGCTTTACTTTCTTATTCCCATAAATCTTACCATCTGATCCAACTTTCACATGACCCTGAAAGCCCAACCCATGATGCCTAGTCTTCCAAGCCCATATTCGATACCTCACTCTCGTCACCACTCCCATTTTCAAATCCGCCGTTCCATTCCTGACTGCCCGAAAAACCGCTTTCCTAAACCCTCGGTCGGCGACAATGTTCTCTTTACGGTTGGCAGTCTTATGAAAACCTTGATAGAATGGATCGATGTTCGTCGAGCCAATATACATGTCACCCAAGTGCAATGTGTGTTTATGTTGTCATAGTAAATGCCACTCTCTTTGTTTGGGTTCGCGATTTCGAGGTTGAAGGAGATGGTGGAATTCCGGTCTCCGTCGGATAACGTGGCAGCCGTGCCATTTAAGTCGAGGATGTAGAAATCAACAATGGTGTAAGAGGGTGATTTGGGACGTGAGCTCAGCCATAATATGAGTGCAGTTAGGCCCAAGAGTGCTATAACTTGAAGAAGCCATAGGTAGAAACTCTTTGATTCATACATGTTTTCAATTAACTTAGTAGCATTGGGAAATTGGTTTTCCGGGGATTAAAAGTGGAACATAAGAGGTACGGGAGCATGAGTTTTAGTTTTAAGTTTTGATGGAGAAGAAGTGGTGGAGGAAAGATGGTCATGGAGGAAAGGAATTGATGATTTCCTTCTATGCCAAGTTTTCTCTTTACTAAGGGAAGGTTTCCTCTTTTTTGATATCTGTACTGTGCTGTGGATGGATAGAGATTCTTCTTTGATGTCTTATAATGCACTTTTGGAAGATGGAGTTGTGAGTTTGATTTTTATTCCATTTCAAATCGTCGTGCTAAAGTCAAGTATCATAAAGTTGAATTTGATGCTAAAATTGTTGGATTTGAGTGTTTTAAAGTTTTTAAAAAAACCCAGCAATGTTTGTCCCTTGTGTACTCTGCACTTGTCGACAAAATATGATTTCACATAGTCTATAGATACTTCAGACATTTTTGTTGTGAAGAAAACAATGAGGGATTATAAAAGGCTTGCCAAGTTTTCCTCTCCATATGAACTTTTTTCTCTTCTTTGCACAAACATTTTTACTCAAAAAGGGCTTTTTTACAAAATTTTAAAACACCCAATCTAACGATTTTAGTAACAAATTCAATTTTAAGCTAGTTGTTCTTAGTATGAATTGTCAAGCATCTTTACCTAAGGATTTTGGCCAATGAGATTAAGTGGCCAAAAGTTGACCTTGCTTCTTATTTCATCTTCTTTTTATCTCGTTTATTTCTTAGATCTATAGTTTTTCGTTATTTCTAAAATTCATTTTTTTAATCCATGCATCTTTACATTTATTTTCCCTTTTTTGTCTTCTTCTCTTATTATTTGAATCTTAAATATTTTTGAGCTTACATGGGAAGATCAATGATAATTCTTCAGTTTGATGTTTTAGTTCTAGAATTTTTATAAGTTGCATCATTTTGTAGAATAGTGAGATATATTTAACTTCTTTGTGATTTATATTAGGAAAAGAAAACGAGTGGGTTTGCAAAAAGATGATATAGAACTCGATTAATGACTCTTTATATAACAAATTTCCCTTAAACTAGTTTTCATGACACATTCATGCAACTTTGGTTTCTGAGGTCAATATTGAATTCAATGGATATTTGCACTTAGATATTATTATTATTGTTATTATTATTATTTTGAACTTAATTCTAATATCCAAGATCTATAGGGCCTATCAGACACATTGCATAGGAAGGTGATCCATTTTAACTTTATTAACTACATGAACAAAGTATGAAGATTCATAATCACATATTTGGTGGTACTCTCTTTCTCTTTAATTTAAGGGTTTTCAATTTTTGATCATATAAGATTTATAATAATGTTTAATTCGAGCGTTTTAAACTTAAACATTAGTATTTAATTATCAATTCAATTGGTGTCAAATTCTTATACCATTAGGTGTCTTAATCTTTTATCTTTTTTTAAACTTGACTTCCAAATGTTGGCCCATATAAAATGAGAGAATTAACATAATAAGGTTAAATTTTAAGATCAAAGGTTATCTACTAAATTCAAATAAAAATGGATGTGATGTGGTTCATACAACAAAAGAATCTCGTTGTCGTGTTGTCAAGTTGTAGATAGGCGACTGATATTTTCATTTTTTAAAATACACTCTTTGTCCCAATTTTATTGTCTCATATCTATTTTGGAACTGTTCCAAAATAGTTATCTGATTTGGCATAACGTTAAATTCAATTATTTCTTTTTCTACAGATGGTTTTTAACGTAGAGTTCCTTAAAAAATACAATTTTTTAAAATTAGATAACTATAATGGAACTGAAGAAGTATAATTGTTTTTACATGACTTCATTGGTCCTCATCTGGATGATGTTATCGATCCAAGATACACGCCGTTGTGAATTAGTTCACTGCAAACGAGATGACAAAATTTTTAGACTCTTTTTTAGATGATCAAAAAGTGTTAGATCGATGGACCTACAATTGGATAGAATTTGTGACAAAATTTAACTTAAAAGAAATTTAAGTATAATTTTAAAGTCATGTATCTTTTGTGAATTGGATGACACATGTAATCATCTAGAAAAATACATTTTCAAAATGGAGCCTAGCCCATGTGATTGGCCCCACCCAAGTAGGTCCTTCAGGACTCCTGCACAATGTCATACATTCGTACAGGAACACCTTGAAGAGTAGGTAGTAGAGATATGAAGAAAGCATCTGAAGCATAGAGCCTAGGATGTCATTTGAATAAGCATTGTGATATGATGTAATTTTTGTATTCAAATGTATATGAGTTGGGTTTTGTCATTGAGTCTGTGTTCATTAGTTTCTAGTTTTTTGTCATAAAATTGACAAAGAGAGAGATCATTAGTGCTCCGGTTTGCCAAGTCACTTTTTTGTTTTTCCCTTTTTCAACAATTAAAAAAAAAGAGGAGAATTGAAAAAAAAAAAATCCTACTTAACTCCATTCAAACTGTTGATCTGTTGGGCCAATTGTAGATGAATGAAGCCCAAAGATCGAGCAATGCTTTGGTCTCAAGTGTTGACCGACTGTATAATAATTTGTTAGAAAGAAAAAGAAAAAAGAAAAGAGAAAAACGCACGAAGCCTTGTTTCCATCGAAAAGTATCAGCAAACCATCTCAGAGGATTGTATTTTTGGATTTTTGTAGAAATATAAATCACACACCACAAATTATCATAACACAGGATTTACGTGGAAAACCCATAAGGGAAAAAACCACGAGAGAAAGAGAGTATATTATTTCACTGTAATAATCTATATACATCGGAGACATATTTATAAGAGAAAATACAAGAATGAGTTCTAAATAGAACTCTGAGACCCGATTGAGTTAGGACTCTGAGGCCTAATGGAGTTAGGACTCAGAGTCCTACCCATACTCTCTTTTCCATTTCAACACTCCCCCTCAAGTAGGTGCGAAAATGTCGATTGAGCCCAACTTGGACAAAATATCTTGGAATTTAACAGCGGAGAGACTTTTTGTGAATATATCTGCTAATTGTTGATCACTGCGAACAAATGGAGTAAAATAACATTAGCTTGCAAATTTTTCCGAACAAAATGACAATCCACCTCAATGTGTTTGGTTCTCTCATTAAACACCGGATTTGAAGCAATGTGAATGGCAGCTTGATTATCACAAAACATTTGCGTTGGTTGATTAGAACTAAAACCCAAATCTTGCAATAAAGACCGAAGCCAAATAACTTCACTGGTGGTTAAGGCCATTGCACGATATTCTGCTTCTGCATTTGATCTTGCAACAACACTCTACTTTTTACTTTTCCAAGTTACCAGATTTCCTCCCACAAATGTACAATATCCTGTTGTAGATCGTCGATCAACTGGACAACCTGCCCAATCAGCATCAGTGTAAGCAGTAATGGAACTATTTCCATTCTTCCGCATCCATATTCCCCTTCCTGGAGAACCCTTCAAATATTGTAAAATTCGATTAACAGCATTCATGTGAGTAACTGTAGGTGCATGCATAAATCTGCTGACTAAATTGACTGCATAGGAAATATCTGGTCTAGTGATCGTAAGATAAATCAATCGACCAACCAACCTTTGAAACTGACCAATATCAGATAATAATTCTCCATCATTATCAAGCTTACCTCCACTATCAATTGGAGTATCTGATGGTTTAACTCCCATCTTTCCAATGTCCTGCAACAGGTCAAGCACATATTTTCTTTGATTAAGAAATATGCCCTTCTTTGCGTATGCAACTTCTAATCCAAGAAAATATTTTAACACTCCCAGATCTTTGATGGCAAATCTCTTGTGCAGTAGAGTCTTAAGTCTTATAATTTCATTTTTGTCATCACCTGTGATCACTATATCATCAACATATACTAAAACAACAGTTGTACCACACATATTTTTTTTTACAAACAACGAAGAATCAGCCTCACTCCTTTTAAGTCCATTACTCATGAGAACAGAACTGAGCTTAGCATACCACGCACGGGGAGATTGCTTAAGTCCATATATGGCCTTTTTCAGCTTGCACACAAATCCAACTTTGGATTCTTGTGAATGTCATGGTGGAACACTCATGTATACCTCCTCTTCTAGGTCACCATGCAAGAAAGCATTTTTTACATCCATCTGAGATAATTTCCAACCCTGATTTGCTGCTAACGAGAGAATTACTCGAAAAGTGTTCATCTTTGCAACAGGTGTAAAAGTCTCTGTGTAATCTTCTCCATATGTTTGTGTAAAACCTCTGGCAACCAATCTTGCCTTGTGTCGCTCCACAGTTCCATCACTTTTATATTTGATTTTGTATATCCAACGACACCCTACTGTCTTCTTTCCGATAGGTAACTTGACTATATTCCAAGTTTTATTATCATCAAGTGCTTGCAATTCTTCTTTCATTGCCTGTCGCCAAACAGATATGGAATTAGCTTCACGAAATGTCTTTGGTTCTTGTTCACTGGACATTGCACTCAAGAAAGCTAAATGTGATGGAGTAACATTATCATATGTCAGAGAAGCCTTCATTGGGTATGATACAACATGGTAAGTGAAGAAATCTTTCATTCCTTTTGCAGGACGAGTCTCTCTACTCGATCTCCGTAATGGAAGGGGAGGAGCCGGTATGTCAGTTGGTGGAGAAATCGGCTGAATTACTGCAGATGTAGTCTCAGTAGAAGCTGTTCGTATTTCAATTGCTGCAGACATTGGTTGGTTATCTGGAGATGTAATCATTGTATTTCTGCTACAAGAGATATCATCAGTTACAGCAGGAAGATGTACCAAATCAGATAAGTTCTCCCCCTGCGACCGATTCCCAGAATCACTATGAACTGAGAAATACACTTCAGATTCAGCGAAGCGCACATCACGGGAGACAATGAGCTTGCGAGATGCTGGGTCATAACAAATGTACCCTTTCTGTGAAGAAGAATAGCCGAAAAAGACACATCTGACAGATCTGGGAGATCGGAAGAAGACACCGGAAGATATGTGCTCGGCGACGGAGCGATGTCCGGCAGTACTAGGTGTCGGCAACCAGATCGCAAAAAACAGCACCAGTGGCGGTGACAGACCTGGCAACAGTAGAGAGTGATCGGCTGGCGTCGGTGGAAACGACAGCAAGGAGTCTGACCAGCAGTAGCGATGAAGAAGGGCCGGAGAGAGACCAAACGTCGGCACTTCGGGGAAAAAGCTGCAATGCCTGGCAGATCGGAAAATCTGGAATGATCTGGCTGCGGTGAAACACCCAACGGAAAGCAGTAGGCAGTTCTGTTTGGAATTCAGGCATGCGATACAGAGCTGGCAGAAGGAATTTCAACCACGATTCGCAGCCTTGTTTCTGGGCGAATTCTGTTGTCCGATATCTGTAATCGTCGGCTAAGAGTAAGTGCTTCCCAGATCGGGAATAAGCAGGACAGTCGGATTTGTCTGTGATGTGGACAGATTGGGACGCACCCCGACTAGGCGGCAAGAGCCGATAATGTCTTCGATCCGGATCGAAGTTTGACTGATACCATGTAGAAATATAAATCACACACCACAAATTATCATAACACAGGATTTACGTGGAAAACCCATAAGGGAAAAAACCATGAGAGAAAGAGAGTATATTATTTCACTGTAATAATCTATATACATCGGAGACATATTTATAAGAGAAAATACAAGAATGAGTTCTAAATAGAACTCTGAGACCCGATTGAGTTAGGACTCTGAGGCCTAATGGAGTTAGGACTCAGAGTCCTACCCATACTCTCTTTTCCATTTCAACAGTTTTCAACTCTTATTTCAAAACTCTATTAATATCTAATTATCTATATATTATGGGGTTTTTTAGTGTACTTCAATTCCTAGGGTTTGAGACTTTGAGTATTGACGTTATATATTGAGAGAGGGATCTATTGGAACGAGTATATAATTTCTTATATTTTTTCCTTTGGTTTTTAAAGTAAAGAGAATACTCCTGTCTTGTGCTCTTTGATATTAAGGTGCTGAACAAGCAATATGTTTGGATAAAAATCAGAGTCCAATATGTGTGGATAAAAATCCAATATTTCACTCCAGGACAAGCAATTAAGACTGAGTATTACTTTGTATGTAAAGTAGTGGTACATGGCCAGATCTTACAGCAAAAGATTCATGAAGACAACAATGTAGTGAATATGTTTTTCTTAGAAATGGTTCATATATATAAAGATAAAAAGGCACCCAAAGGTGTGCCGATACAACAAGATCAAGAATAACAAGAGAACCCAACAAAGGAGCTGGAATAGAAAACCATAACAAAGGAGGCCACCCCACAAAACTGAGAACAACATCCAAAAAGATAAAGCGAGATCCATACATTCTTACCAAGCACACAAGATGTCAGAAATCGAGATGTTCCTAAATTCCAGAAGAGAAGTAGCCCACGATGCACACTTGTGATAGCACGCCTTGCCACAGTGTCACTGGACTCAAGAATACATTTGAACACCTCCGTTCCCACCAAATGCTCCAAACTGTGACAAGTAAAGATAAGTGCCACAGTATAGTGAATATGTTGAATATGTTGGGCACAAAAGAATATAATCAGCACACTCAATTTTTATAAAAAGAATTTTTGTAAATTAATAGGATAGAAGAGAAGATGTTCAAGAAGGGGTAAATATTTCCTTGCTGATTTTTGCATCGCAAACTTGATTAACTTATCTAAACAACTTTCTCTAGAATTGAACCAATCAACAATTTCAATAAGACTATTCCCTCTCCAAAATACATACTTCTAGGAGACTCTTAGAAATTACAAATTAATAAATTCTAATAGAATAAGCCTATCATAAGGGAAAAGTTCATTCAATATAAGACCTCTCTCTTACCCAATCGAAGATGATATATTACCTTATTATATTTAGACAAATTTCTATAGAAATATCAACTTGGAGACCCAATCAGATCCCACATTTCAACATCCTCTTGCTGGTTTTCTTCAATGATGACCGTAGAAGATAGTTGATCACCGCTGCTAGCATCATCTTCTGCTAGAAACATGTCTAACGACGAGCCAACGCAAAATGTTAGTCTGGCCTTCTCTACCAAGGCATTCCATGCAGGTTGGCTTTGAAGGAGTTGCACTCCCACCACCACCACCATCACCAGCAGCTGATAAAGTTCAAAAGCCAGAAGGAAGGTAGGAAAAACACAAGGAAGGAAAGCAATCCATTTGAATCTACCCTTGATTGCAATTGAAAGTAGCCAACCGAATGCTAGTGTCCCTGAGAAGACGCCCACACAATCGGATACACGAGACATGTCCGTGAGATGAAAATGGTGAAGTGCTGTGGAGACGAAGAAGGCAGAGAAGGAGACGACAATGGCGTAGTTAGGGAACTCTGCCAGTGCCGGACGATCTGTGAGCACACCGGGGATGAGACCTACCACAGCTGCAAGTTTAAACGCCATAATGGCCTTCTTCATCCACCGAAACTGATCAGATCCACCTCCCACTACTGAATCCCGGTCGCTCATTGCTCTTAAATATTTGATGGAATAGAATAGGAGACAATTCGATGGAGAGAATAGAAGAGAAGGAAAAGAGTAAGGAAACGATAGCAACGAGTCCTATCTGATGGCTTGGAAGAAAAGGGAAGAACTGATTACAACAATAAAAAGGATGTACTGAGTCCTATACAAGTACTCTATAATTCTTTGCATTACCACGCAAAAGTTCCCTGCGGTGTGCTGACTTATCAGTCATGAGAGCGCCCTCAAAAATCTTGTGCTGCCCCCATGGGGATCAAAACGATGAAGACGTATGAATGCACTCATACAATTTGAAAATGTTGGCCGCCTTCCAAAGGACAAATATCATAAACAAAGGATTTCTTCCGAAGGACAAATATCATAAACAAAGGATTTCAACAAAGAACTCTGATAAAATCCAAAAAGGAACCTTGGCAAAGACGTAAACACAATATGTCCCATATCTCTCTCAATATTAGATCTAAAAAGATAAGACAATCTATGACAGCATAAACCGTCTACTTGTTATCTTCATATATTAAAGAAACTTCTTAATATATGAGTCGAAAACGGTTCGTTACACACGAGTGAGATAATTCCGTCCTATTATACTATTGATATAAAAAAAAAAGGTTCTTCTATGTCTCATTTTTAGCAAGTTTGTCACTTTTTATGACCATGCTCAAACCTGATTTTGTCTCTTCAATTTAACAATCAAAGAGAGAACAATCAAAGAGAGAATAATTAGAAGATTAGCTTAGTGTAATGACCCGACTCAAACACAAAGCTTAGGGTTCAACTCAGTAAGAAATTGTCCGCTTTAGGCGTCACATACACTTAAGCCCGCACGGTTTTTGCTATTGGGCTCGGGCCCACATGGCCCGGCCCAAAATGCGCCTTACGAGTTTATGGTGGGTTGGCCTCTTACACACCCCATGCCACTCTCCTCCTTAACCGATGTGGGACTCCCCACGTCGGTTGGGCAGGATATCACAATCACTCCCCCCCTAAGGCCTCGAGCCACCCCCGGCTTGACCCGGCCTAATTCCACAACACCAGGGAAGGAGGAAGGCCACACAGTTCGAGTGTAGAACTGAGGCTCTGATACCATTTGTAATGACCCGACCGTAACACGAAGTTTAGGGTCCAACTCAGTAAGAAATTGTCCGCTTTGGACCTCGCACACACGCGAGGCCACACGGTTTTTGCTATTGAGCTCGGGTCCACATGGCCCTGCCCAAAACGCGTCTTATGAATTTATGGTAGGCTGGCCTCTTATAAACCCCATTCCACTCTCCTCCTTAACCGATGTGGGGTCCCACATCGGTTGGGCAAGGTATCACACTTAGTGTTAAATTTTTCACATGATATTTTGAACTATTTACAATTGAATATTAATAATTAAATTATTAAATCATTGACTCATTTATTAAATGTAATGGTTTCATTACATAGACCTTCATTGAGTGAAGGACTTGGGTGAAACATCTTAATCCAATTACAGAGGCCAGTGTAGGTCTAGCTGGTCACTAACGGGCTAACGGCAGTTACGCCTTGTTAGCTTCTTGGTTTCTTTGATTCCAAGAAATGAATCCACGTTGTTGGCTAATACAGAGAATAGTTCACTGACAACCCGACACTAGCCATTTTTATTTATTATTTAATATCGTTTCTTTGAATACGTGACTTACTAAAGTAATTTTAATTAAATCAACGAATGTGCACTTATAAGTTTTTTAAATTCTAATTAATTTAAATTATTTTTTTAACTTTAAAACAGTAAAGTTTTTTAAAATATTGTTAAATTGATATCTAGATATGGTTTGAAAAGGATATTTTGGATTTTTAACACTCGTCCATGAAAGTTCTCATTGCCGGCACGTTCAACTATTTCTACTAGTGACATTTGTAAACTTTTGAATTCATCTAATCTTAAACCAAACACATTCTTAATAAAATAGTAAGACAATTTTAAAATTCTAACAAAATATGAACTCTTTAACATATATTAACAAAACAAAAGCATTGCTCGATCTTTGGGCTTCATTCATCTACAATTGGCCCAACAGATTAACAGTTTGAATGGAGTTAAGTAGGAATTTTTTTTTTTTTTCATTTCTCCTCATTTTTTTTTAAAAAAAAAGGGTAAAACAACAAACAAGTGACTCGAAAAACGGGAGCACTAATAATCTCTCCCTTGAGTAATTTCATAACAAAAACCTAAAAGTTAATAAATACAGACTCAATGACAAAACCCAACTCATATGCATTTGAATATAAAAATTACATCACATTACAATGCTTATTCAAATGGCATCCTAGACTCTAATGCTTCAGATGCTTTCTTCATATCTTAGCTCGCTTCTCTTCAAGGTGTTCCTGTACAGTATACCTGCCTCGTGTCCAGGGCCGGCCCTGAGATTTCAGGGGCCCTAGGCGAGATTTTTAAGATGGGGCCTTTATATACTCGTAAAAAATAAAATCATATAATTTTTTTTTACAATGCGTGAAACTAAATAAAATATTATAACAAAGTATTATTTAAAATTTATTCTTATTTTGAGAAGCAAAATTACTAATTAAATTACAATATTTAAGTTTTTTTAACATATATTTTTCAATAGATAAGATAGCTAATTTATTCAATATTTCTTATGACATTTTAGACCGAAGATAAGATTTTATCAATTTTAACTTTGAAAAACTTATTTCTACATAGGTAACTGTAATTTGTATAATTAATATTATTTTATAAGCAATTCATGCATTTGAAAAACAATAATTCATTCTTTTGGTAATGCATCTTTTATCATATGGAGTGTGACATTAATGCAAATTCTCATTTGAAACGAATATATTATTATTATTTTAATTTTTCATTTTTTTGTATTTTTTAAAAAATTAAAAATTATCTTAATTATAATGATTTATACTTATATATTAGTTCTAATAAAATCTACATTGATCAAATGAATAAAGTTATGTTTTTTCATCTCTTCAAATTTTAAAAGGTTTAAATTATTTTTAATTCAAAATTATCAACTCAATATAGATTTCTCTTTCTCTTTATTTAGATGATAGATATATTTTAAAAGAGTCTTTATTAATTAAAATTATTTTATTTTTATTATTATTATTAAACTCAATAAAATGAGAATTATAATAATTATTATTATGATTGTTAGTATCATTATTTTAATTTTTTAAGAAACCTACGCTTTTTCATTATTTTTATTAAATAATTTGATAAAAAAAAAATTACAAAATTATTATTATTATAACACAGCCAGGATTTGATCCCGGACCTTTTTCTTTATAGAGGGATATAATTTTAACCAACCAGACAAGAATGTATATCTACTTTTAAATAGACATTATTAAATATTTAACATATAGTAAAGGAACTTATGGACTTGGGGGCCCTTTTTTATTTGGGGGCCCTAGGCGACCGCCTACTTCGCCTATAGCCAGGGCCGGGCCTGCTCGTGTCACGAATGTATGACATTGTGCAGGAGTGGTGAAGGGCCTACTTGGGTGGGGCCAATCACATGGACTAGGATCCAGATGAGGACTACAGAACCCATGATGTAAAAATAATTATACTTCTTCTTCAGTCCCCTTTTAATTATCTAATTTAAAAAATTATATTTTTTAAGGAACTCTATCTTAAAAATCACTCTGCAGGAAAAGATTTTTTTTTTTGAATTTGACGTTAAACCATCAGTTGAATGATGATTCTCAAATCAGACAACTATTTTGAGATAGTTCTAAAATAGATATCAGACAATAAAATTGGGACAGAGAGAGTATATTTTAAAAAATGAAAAATATCAGTTGCCTATCTACAACTTGACAACACGACAACGAGATTCTTTTGTCGTAGGAACCACATCACAACCATTTTTATTTGAATTTAGTAGATAACCTTTGACCTTAAAATTTAACCTTATTTGTTAATTCTCGCATTTTATATGGGCCAACATTTGGAAGTCAAGTTTAAAGATAAATAAAAATTTAAGACACTTAATGGTATAAGAATTTGACACCAATTGAATTGATAATTAAATACTAATGTTTAAGTTTAAAACGCTCGAATTAAACATTATTATAAATCTTATATGATCAAAATTTGAAAACCCTTAAATTAGAGAGAAAGAGAGTACCACCAAATATGTGATTATCGATCTTCATACTTTGTTCATGTAGTTAATAAAGTTAAAATGGATCACCTTCCTATGCATGGTGTCTGATGGGCCCTATAGATCTTGGATATTAGAATTAAGTTCAAAATAATAATAATAATAATAATATCTAGTGCAAATATCCATGTAATTCAATATTGACCTCTAAACAAAAGTTTCATGAATGTCTCATGAAAACTAGTTTTAGGGAAAATTGTTATATAAAGAGTCATTAATCGAGTTCTATATCATCTTTTTGCAAACCCATTTATTTTCTTTTCCTAATATAAATCACAAAGAAATTAAATATATCTCACTATTCCTACAAAATTATGTAACTTATAAAATTCTAGAACTAAAACATCAAACTGAAGCATTACCATTGATCTTCCCACGTAAGCCCAAAAATATTTAAGATTTAAATAATAAGAGAAGAAGAAAAAGAGGAAAATAAATATAAAGATAGCATGGAAGAAAAAAATGAGCTTCAAGAAATGACAAAAAAATATAGTGCTAAGAAATAAGTGAGAAAAGAAGATGAAATAAGAAGCAATCTTTAGTTTTAGTTGAAGAAGTCTATCTATGTTATCCAAATGATCGTTTTAATTTAGTATTTAAAATTCAATGATCTAAATTAAAAATATACTTAATAAGCTACAAGAGGAATAAATTTAAATTCCAAACTCAACTTTTAGTCACTTAATCTCATTGTCCAAAATCATTAGGCATTCTTGTTTAAGGATGCTTGACAATTCACACTAAGATCAAGTAGTTTAAAATTAAAATTGATGTTAAAATTGTTGGATTTGGGTGTTCGAAATTTTGTAAAAAAGCCCTCTTGAGTAGAAATATTTGTGCCTTTTGTTAGGTGTAGCTCAAATGGTTTTCTCTCATGGGTTCGAGTCCCCCGTAGCCTAATCTTAGTATGTCTTAAAGATAGTGAACTTATCCGTGAGAGTTTTAGTAGGATTTTGTCTGAGTTTTTCACCCGTTAATTAAAAGAAAAAAGAGAAAAAAGTTCGTATGAAAAGTGAGAAAAACTTTGTGAGCCTTTTATAAGTCATCACTGTTTTCTTCACTAGAAAATGTCCAAATTATCTATAGACTACGTAAAACCATGTCTTGTCCACATGCAGACACGTGTGCAGGCCGCGTGCATACCATATCAAGCCCAGCATTGAGCGAGCCAGGCCAAGCCAGGCTCAGATTGGGCTTGGACCTATGGGGCCAGACTCAATTGGGCTTATTGGGCATATATCTTTACTGTGGAAGCCTTATTCACACTCTTATCAACACGTGTCCATTTCCACCCGTTATCCCAATATATTTCTGTTTTGGATGGATAAGTGGGTAAGTGGCAATATATATTAGAGTATATACAAATAAAAAAAATTGATACTAAAAATAAATATTGGCCATTTGATTTAAAATATATTGAAATTAATATCCATAAAATAATTGAATTTGATTAATAAAATTGTATGGGTAAAAGTATTTTTGGTCTACAGTTCTAATTTTAAAGTGCTCTATAATTAGATTTTCAATCTATGAGTCTCCCCAACCAAACATGATATTTTAGATAAAATTTAATTTTTATTATTTTAGTATGCATTTTTTTTAATCTTTGGCCATTCCTAAGCATGTAACATAACCAACTAATCATGAGAGTGGACCCGGTGTTGGCATGGTAGCATGCACGTATATTATTTTTTTTTAATAATTTGATACATGTCATTTTTTGAGTCTATAAGACATATCATTTGAAATATATTTATTAATTTTATTTAATTATTAGAAACATTTTAGAAAATATATTATTTTAAATATAAAGCTATAAAAGGAAATTACTTTTACAAAAAAAAAAATAACTTAAAAACTTTTCAATCAATCACTATATTTAGTTATTTATTTTTGTAATCTTCCATAAAAAAAACTATATTTTAAAAATAATATTTTTATAAATAAATAATATAAATATATTATAAATTATATAAATTTTGAAACTCATGCATTACATATAAAAAAAATGATGGCATGAAAGTGAAAAAAAAACTGATCTCATTTAAAGTATGTGAAATCTAGACAGCCCAAAAGGTCAGAGAAATATAATATCAACTAGACATCTACATCAATCTAATCTTTATATTTTAATAATACAAACATTTAATTGCCCAAGCTATATTTTTTTCACTTCTTCAAATTTTGATGAAGACTAGGGTAGGATTTTATGGCTACTTAAGCCATCATATTGAAATTAATGAATTTTGAACAAAATCATCAGATTTGAATCAAAGATTATGAAAAACGAAACCTAGTTCTCCCTCTCACTTTGAAAGGAAGAGATGATTCTAATTTCGATGGAATAATTTCACCAAAGAAATTAAGAGTTAGGATTTTAATTAGAATGAGAAATTGAAAATTCAAATGCGAAAATTTAATGCAATCAAATGCAATTAAGAAATCAAACACAAGTAAATTTTAATCCGACTGGAGTTTAAATCGAAAATCAAAAAACCTTCTAATGAGTCTATTTGGATGTGGAATTAAAATTTAATTAAGTAATTGAAATGGAAGCAAGACATGACATTTAAATTCATCATGTAATTAAAAATCTACACTTAAATTTAATTTAATTCAAACACATAAAATAAATCAAATTCAAAAGGAACCAAATAAAAGAGTCATCAAACATCTCAACACAAGCATTCAATGTGTCTTTTTTACAAGCTTGGTTGATCCTCTATTGATAGACTTAATCCAACTTCAAAAAAAAACAAGAGAAAAAATAAAGGAACAAACCCATCCACTGCTGGGCCTGACGTTCTAGGCCTGGCCGAATTGGCCTGCTTCTAAACAGGTCTTTTTTGACATAATTAAGACATTATAAACCTATTATCTTTCTGAATTATTAGTCCACAATAGTGGGCTTGTAAAATGAATCGGTCCAAATCATGGGCCAGGCCCATTAGGATTTTACAACCTTCTTTTCTTGCAAGCCCGAATATTCTGCTCAACGTGTTTCCAGGCCCAACTCAATTGCTCGTCTAGGTTTCTTTTGCCATTTTGATTGGATTTTTGACCCTGAGAAATTTTGGAGTTCATTCCATTCTGGATTTCTAAAACAGTAACAGTAAGCCCACACAGTTCATCACTGAATTGACTGGGTTTTCTGATACGTTGGCACTCCAGGTGGGGTCCAGATGGTGGTGACTCATCATATGACATGGAAGTTCAAGTTGGGTGCCTCAGGGAACGAAACAGGTTTTGATTGATTCGGCTTTTGGGCCCAAAATTTATCCCAAACGGGCTCAGGCCCAAACTGACTTAAATGGACTTTAAATCTGGTACAAATTGGTCCATTAAGTGCTCTAGACTCCAGAGGCCGTCATTTCCCTCTATCGATCCGAGCATTTTTTTGGAGAGCTAATTATCTATTTTGTCCAATCAGGTCTTGATCTAGTCATCGTCAGATTCATTGGGTTCAATGTCCGCATCAAAATTTCACTTTATTTAAATGCATTTATTATTTATTAAATAGGTTACTTGGGCCTTCGAAATCCAATGTTTATATTTTTTTTTGTCAAAAATCTTAGTCTCACAAAAAAAAAAAATACTAAACAAGAAAAACCTTTCTCGGCCTTTTGGCTACGATCAAGTGGAACTAAATTACTCCCCCCGTCTCAAAATACTTGTCTTATTTCAAAAAAAAAATTGATCATTTTTATGCAGAGCACGCTAAAAGCCTATTAATAGATTTTACGAGTGAATACAAACTTAATAATAATAATAATAATAAAAAAGAGGTTAGGGTGGTATCTCATTGTGTAGTTACTACTGAATAATGTTTTCCTAACTATGAATCAATGCATGATTAAAACGATGAGAGTCGGAGATGAAAATAATTAAAGAATATTGAATATACATAAGTCAAAATTTATAAAAGAATACCGTCTTCCCATCGTGTTAGAAAGTGATTAATAGTTTATCGAAAAGATTAAACCTTTGATTTAATGTGAAAATAAAGGATTAGGACAAGTAATTTGGGACAATTTCGAAATGCAAATAGAACAATTATTTTAGGACGGAGGGTGTAATGGACTGATCTAAGAAAAAAAATATCATGTAACATGTAGATGATAAAAGAAGTTATATATTTTAATACCCCAAGAACCAAAAACCTAACTTTGATAGAAATTTTTAGTCGTTTGATTTAAATTTGTGTATAAAGATTTTGAACTGTCTATTCAATATTAATGTAGATTCATCAAACTACTATAAATCTCTAAAGATCTGAATTTTCATTCTGAATTTTGGTATTTATGTAATGGAAAGAATAACTAGGTCACTCCCACAAGTGGTAACCTTCGTCTGTCATTTTTTATTCCTCTTTTTTCCCTTTTTTTTTTTAAAACCCTTTAAAGCAACCCTTGTCCCTCTTTACCCCTCTTTATCTCTTCTTTGCATCTATAGTGTAAAGTACTTTAATTTTTTCTTAATTGATGAATATTATTTAATAATTTTTTTTATAAAATTATATTTTTATTTTTTATATTATATAAATTTAATAAAAATTATTGATTCTAATAAGATTGTTAATATGCAAGGTTATCGTTGTTTATACGTATCAAAAAAGATTTTTTCTCTAATAATAAATTTTAACTTTATCTCTATAATTATCAAACAAAATAAGAATAACTCATGTTTAAAAATAAATTCCGCTAAAAAATAATCCAAAACAACTCGAATAAAATTTTTCCTTCGTCCAAACGTGGCCGACATCTCCACATGTCACCATCCTCATACACCGATCTTAAAAAGTTTGTCCTCCCGTGCAAAGTTTTGAGCACGGGCAAGTCAATTTCTCGCTAGAAATCCTCAACCCATGAGTCAACGGCTGCGGCCTGAACCAAGTCCCCATCTGCCAATGGAGCCGAAGCGGCAGCGGCTTGGATATCTTCGGCCGTGGACGTGAAGGGACGGGGGAGGGTGTCGGCCTTTTGGGGGAAGTTGAGGTGGGCCTTCGTGCCCTTGTGGCAAAGAACCGCCACGTCATAGGCTCGAGCTACATCTCCGACGTTGTGAACGAGCCACGTCATATGCGCGACTTCTCTGCCAACCCAACTCAGAAGGGACAAAGGAAAACCTAATCTCATTTAAAGTAAGTGAATCTTGCTTACAACCAATGGGATTGATGGGACAATGTCAAATGATTACCAGCACACTTCAATTCTACAGACTTTGCAAAGGTTTTTCTTGTATTTTTTAAAAATTAAGCTAATTAAATTTTTTAATGTGACTATTGGAGAGAAAGAGTCGTCTATAAATGTGTGTATTCCACATGTATACGGTTCTACAGTCTACATAATAGAACAAAGTTTCATATTATTGAGAGAAACCGGAGAAGAGAAACTTGTTAAAAAGTTTATTTTGTAAAGAATATTTTAATTAAACTATTAAATATATTTATTATGGAAAAGTAAGAAATTTAAAAATAATCTACTTAATTTAATGATGACAATTTTTATAGATTATATATTCAAATATTTAAATTTTTTTAAGAGTTGGTATGACATGTACTGATAAATCAATCCATAAATAGATTTGGTCAGATGTTCAACTCACCTTGAAATAATACCTTAATATTCTTACATTCATGCGTAAATTTAGAATTAATTAATTTTTCAAAACTTAATTAAAGAGAAATTCTTTCGTACATCATGACTTACTACATATTTAAACTTATTTAAGGGTTTTTTCAGTTTTTTCTAGCCTTTTTTTTTGTCGAAGTAGATATATTGGTGTCATATTTTTGAATGAACACACGAAATTTCCTTAGTTAAAATACCAAATAAATAACTTGTCATATCAATATAGGATGTAAAAAGTTATAATTTCAAAGTATGGTTAGGATTTTCTAACTTTAAATATTAGTTTAACATATGCTTGCTGCATGGCTCTATGAAATAGCATCAAAAGCTATTAAACTCATTTCATTAAATTAATGGTATATCAAAATTCAATTATGCATCCCCTATGGGTTAGCTTGGATGGTTACCTCTTGCTTCAGAAAGTGAGAGGTGCCAAGTTCAAAACTAATGGACTAATCTTGGTGATGCCTTAAAGGGTAAGATACCACCCGTGGGGGTTTTAGTAGGACTCTGTCTGAGGTTTCTCATACGTAAATCCAAAAGAAAAAAAATCAATTATAAAATCTATAATTTATATTCATAAAAATATAAATTATATAAATATATATTAAAACATGATTTCATTTATATTTATATTTATATTTAAATTATAGTTTATATGTATGTGGATATCTATAAATTGACATTAGAGTAAAACGGATCTCATCCAAAAGTGAAAATACTGGCTATCCTATGGCTATTAAAAGAAAAAGAAAAGTGTTTGAGAATATTAGATATTTAAAAAATAATTTAAAATGATAAAAATTATGAAAGTTTAGAAAATATGGCTTCTAAGATTAATTGAAGTGATTTTTATGAAAACTTTAGTAAATAAAAAATAATTTGAAGTCATGAAACTATTGAGGGCTTCTAAAATGGCCTGTATAATTGAACTGATATGGTTTTACCTAAGTCCTTCACTCAAGGAAGATCTATGAAATGAAATTGTTACACTTAATAAAAGTGGGTCAATCATTTAATAATTTAACTATCAATATTCATTTTTAAATACTTCAAAATATTGGACTGAGTTAATCCTCTAATTATTCTCTCTTGAATGTTAAATTAAAGAGACAGAATCAGTTGTGTAACAACTCAGTCTACTCATAGAGCCGGCTTTGGCATAAGATTAAATAAACGGTCGCCTAATTTAACCAAAGGATTAGGGCCCTCACCGTGCCCGACTTAAGGCCCTACTAGCGTGCTGGATCTTTGAGCTTCATCTAAGCCCAAATGTCACCATCCATCGAACAAGAACCTTCCTTTGAGCCGTCGTCCAAGCCCAAAGGTGCCATGACATTTAGTGGGCGTCAGCGACTTTGCCGCAATATTATCATAGTAGGAAGTTTGGAACTAGGAAGCAGTATTATTATGGTAGGAACTATGAAGTTTCCTCTCTTTGTTCTCTCATGTATAAAGCAATCTTCTTTTCTTCCATTCCCTACTCTTTCCTTCCTTCTCTTCTGATCAATTCTTTCCATCAAATTTTTCCTAATCTATTCAAATCAAAGATTCAAGAGCAATGACGGACCAGCAGGATTCAGTGGTGGGAGTACGAGTGGGATCTGATCAGTTACGGTGGATGAAGGCGCTCGTTCTGGCGTTTAACATTGCGGCCGTGGCAGGTCTCATGCCCATTGTGCTCACAGACGTTCCGGTACACACAGAGTTCTCTAGCTGCGCCATTGTCGTCTCCTTCTCTGCCTTCTTCGCCTCCACACTACTTCAACATTTCCATCTTACCAACATGTCCCTTATATCTGATTGTGTGGGCGTCTTCTCAGGCACACTAGCGTTCGGTTGGCTTCTTTCAATCGCAATCAAGGGTAGATTCAAATGGTTTGCTTTCCTTCCGTGTGTCTTTTCTTCATTCCTTCTGGCTTTTGAGCTGGTGGTGGTGGTGGTGGGAATGCAACCTACATCGGAGGCCATCCAAACATTAGCCATATTTCCAGCAGAAGTTGATGGTAGCAGCGGTGATCAACGATCTTACACCGTAACAGGTGAGGAGAACCAGCAAGAGGACTATGAAATGTGTGATCTGATTGGGTCTCCAAGCTCACATATTTAGATTTATCACAGTTGGATATTTTCAATTATCTTTTTGCAAGTAAAAAACATCTCTGGCTAATAATGAGGCTGTGGGTAGTGAGGTCTCAAAATTCTTTACCCATGTCTATTTGCATAGCCAAGAAATACACTTTTTGAATCTTGAATCTTGTTTTTTTCTTACTTCACTCACGAACTCATTATAGTTTAATTTTAATTGAATTGAATTAATTTAAAAATCCCTCAATTCAAATTCTATATAGATTTCTATCTTCTGAAATTCTTCCAACCCGCATAATTTCTTGGATTGAATTTTCAAAAAAATATATGAAAATATGAATAATTAATGGTGTGTCCAAACCATACCTCTTTAGAAATAATCTTCCAATCTAAAGAGGGACATCCCTACATACGGCCCCACTTCTCCTCCATCGAGCCTGTCCCACTCTCTCTCCGCAGCAGCCTTGGTGCTTGACCGTTGACCCACCTTAGTCAAGTCTAATAAAAAATTAGTCATCTGGTTTACTGTACACTAATTGACAGCGGTTGTCGGAATAAGCTACTCAGAACCTAAACATTATTATATATTTTAAAAAAATAAAAAATATGAGTCACCTATCTACGACTTGGCAACGCGACCACAGTTCAATCTCACGAGAAAATCAACCACTCCACGTGTCTCTCTCAACAAAAGGCAATGAAATGTGGTGAATAAGAAACACACAGACCAAAAGACAACAAAAAGAATTGACGAAAAGAAGCGAGATTTTAACGTACAAAATTATGATAAATTTTGATATAAAGATTTGATTGAAAATTCTCTCACATCATAAGTGCTATGAAATTCAGCTGTATGACTAGCCTATCAATCACCTATATATTAAATTTCAAGTGTATTTAAAAAAAAAAAAATGTTCTATATTATTGGCTAATGCAGAGTGCATTAATTAAATAATAAAATCTCTTTATTTTAAAGTTATTTTTTAAGCATTGTATATTTTTAAAATTTCTCAAATTGAATATCCGGACTAATTATGATAACCTGATAAAAATACTTTAACATTTAAAGGTCTTTTGATACTTTCAAATGTGTTTTCAGCACAGCCGAGAGATACTCTTATTTGTAAAATACTGTGTTTTAAGTATTTGACAGTGCCAAAAGACCTTTAAATCTTAAAGTATTTTTATCAGGTTATCGTAATTAGTCCGGATATTCAATTTGAGAAATTTTGAAAATACACAGTGGTTAAAAAATAACTTTAAAGCTTTAAAGGAGATTTTATTATTTAAATAATGCATTTTTGTAGCATGGAATTTACACTTGAGGTTCATTCAAATGATGAATAATGTTCTGCTCATTCGTTCTAATTAACTAAATTTATACTTCGAGCATTGGTTCGAATGAATCATTTATTCGAACGAATGTCGAAATCAACTGCCGTTCGTTTGAATGAGTAAAAACGCAGGAGTATAATGGTAATTTGCTCCGAAAATCCGAAATTGGATCTTTATAAGTCGTGCCTTAATTTTCACGCCTTTTTTAGTAGAAGGAAATTTTTAGATTACAAGTGAAACTATTTCTCCAAAGTCACAAGAATCAAACTAATAAATTTGTAAAAAAAAAAATTATTTTTCATATTAAATAAGGTGCACCGCCTATAATAGAAACCAACCTAGATTATCAGTTCCATAGATACTGGAAATTTTATGCTATGATAATAATAAGATGAATTCTATCGGCAAAAAATACTCCTCCATCTTTACGCAACGTGAAAATATGGTCCATACAAAGTTTCAGCGCGACGGCCCGCATGCACGCCGCATCATGTTTGGAATATGAGGTCTTTTGGCTCGGTACGTGCACTGCACACGCTGACTCAATTACATTATTTTTTTATTTTCTAATTCATTTTTTATTTTTGAATTTTATGTGTAGAAAATCACAGGATATCCACGTAAAATCCTAACGAGTGAGCCCACCACCCATACGGCATACCAAGATTTGGTCGTGGGGGCTCAAATCCGCAACCTCCTCATTTCTGAGACGGGAGACAACTAATTTATCTTTTAATTATATATTTGTAAACAACCAAAAACTCTATCAAGACTGTCTAATGCGAGTTGATATTGATGTTGTTTTATAAATGGAACTTAGGCTCCACATAGTTGCGTGTGATGTATGGAGGATCATATGAGTACGAAGCTTAGAAAATTTTACCCCAATTTTATCATCCCTTTTCTTTGATTTGAACTTTTAAAAATCAATCTTATACTCATTAAAATTTAAAAAGACTAAGATTATATGGTTCAAATGATAAATCGGTGTTGAAATTTTACATGATCCATATTCATGTAATTACTTATCCAACACAATCAATTAATTTGCGCCCGTGATCCATTAGATAAGAAGTCTTATTGGAGAATCTAACTTGGATAGTCTTGCTAGCATAAGATTATATATGTATGAGAGATGTCACATCCGCCATTTTTTGCTCATTTCACATATATAAGAACTAAGTTAATAATGATAATAATAATAATAATAATATCTAGTGCAGGTGTCTATTGGATCCAATGTTGAGCTCACAAACCAAACTTGCATGAATATCTCATGAAAACTAGTTTAAGGGAAAATTGTTATATAAAGAGTAATTAGTCGAGTTCTATATCATCTTTTTGCAAAGCCACTTGTTAGTGTTTTATACTTCCAAAATGCAAACTCTATACAATGCCCCTTTTGTTCTCATTTCCTAATATAAATCACAAAGAAGTTAAATATATCTCACTGTTCCTACAAAATTATGTAACTTATAAAATTCCAGAACTAAAACATCAAACTGAAGCATTACCATTGATCTTCCAACGTAAGCTCAAAAATATTTAAGATTTAAATAATAAGAGAAGAAGAAAAAAAGGAAAATAAATATAAAGATAGCATGGAAGAAAAATATGAACTTCAAGAAATGACAAAAAAAATATAGCGCTAAGAAATAAGTGAGAAAAGAAGATTAAATAAGAAGCAACCTTTAGTTTTAGTTGAAGAAGTCTATCTATGTTATCCAAATGATCGTTTTAATTTAGTATTTAAAATTCAATGATCTAAATCTACAAGAGGAATAAATTTAAACTCTAAACTCAACTTTTAGTCACTTAATCTCATTGTCCAAAATCATTAGGCATTCTTGTTTAAGGATGCTTGACAATTCACACTAAGATTAAGTAGTTTAAAATTAAAATTGATGCTAAAATTGTTGGATTTGGGTGTTTGAAATTTTGTAAAAAAGCCCTCTTGAGCAGAAATGTTTGTGCCTTGTGTTAGGTATAGCTCAACTGGTTACCTCCCATCTCAGAAAGTAGGAGGTTGTGGGTTTGATCCCCATAATCTAATCTTGGTGTGTCTTAGAGATAGTGGGCTCATCCGTGAAGATTTTATTAGGACTTTGACTGAGTTTTCTATCCATTGATTAAAAAAAAAAAGAGAAAAAAGTTCGTATAGAAAGTGAGGAAAACTTGGTAAGCCTTTTATAAGTCATCACTGTTTTCTTCACTGGAAAAATGTCCAACTTATCTATAGACTGTGAAACCATGTCTTGTCCACAAATGCAGACACGTGTGCACGCTGCTTGCATACCATATCAAGCCCAGCATTGAGCTAAATTGGGCTTGGGCCTATGGGGCCAGACTCATTGGGCTTATTGGGCCTATATCTTTACTGTGAATTGTGAAAGCCATATTCACACTCTTATCCACACGTGTCCATTTCCACTCGTTATCCCAATATATTTCTGTTTTGGATGGATAAGTGGGTAAGTGGCAATATACATTAGAGTATATACAAAAAAAAAAAAAAAAATTGATACTAAAAATAAATATTGGTCGTTTGATTTAAAATATATTGAAATTAATATCCATAAAATAAATAATTGAATTTGATGAATTAAAGCTGTATGGGTAAAAGTTTTTTGAATGGTGAAAAATTTCATTAATAGAACAAAGATACAAATAAAAGAATACAAAGATGAGGCCTAATTTTAAAGTGCTCTATAATTAGATTTTCAATCTAAGAGGCTCCCGGACCAAACATAATATCTTAGATAAAATTTAATTTTTATTATTTTAGTATGCATTTTTTTTAATCTTTGGCCATTCCTAAACATGTAACATAACCAACTAATCATGAGAGTGGATTCGGTGTTGGCATGGTAGCATGCACGTATAGCATTTTTTTTTTTTTAATAATTTGATACATGTCATTTTTTGAGTCCATAAGACATATCATTTGAAATATATTTATTAATTTTATTTAATTATTAGAAACATTTTAAAAAATATATTATTTTAAATATAAAGCTATAAAAGGAATGACTTTTACAAAAAAAAAAATAACATAAAAACTTTTCAATCTATGTCTATATTTAGTTATTTATTTTCGTAAGCTAAATGTATTTTTGGCATACCTTAAGGATACCCTTATTTGTAAAACACTGTGTTTTAAATATTTAGGAGTGTCAAAAGATTTTGAAGTCTTAAAGTATTTTTATCAGATTATCGTAATTAGTCTGGATATTCAATTTGAAAATTTTTAGAAATACACAATGCTTAAAAAATAAGTTTAATTTTTTTTAAAAAAAAATATTATGTAATCTGAACTGATGGTTCATTCGAATCATTCGAATGAACGATTCGAATGAATCGAATGAAGGAATCAACGGAATGAATGAATCAATGTTCCGCTCATTCGAATGAACGATTCATTCGAATGAATGGAAGGAATGGTGGCCATTTTTTTACTATTCATTCGAATGAATTATCCATTCATTCGAATTAATGGGGCTGAGCAGTATTCCGTGTTACTGTTCAGCCTATTCATTCGAATGAATTGAAAATACACTTGAAGATTCATTCGAACGAATGCCAAAATGAACTGGGCATTCATTCGAATGAATGGAAACATGGGGGTAAAATCGTAATTTCACTCGAAAATCCGATTTCGGGTGTGTAGAGACAGATTTTCCGGGTGTGTGTAAGTGCTCCCTTAAAACATTTATATTTTTTAAGAAACTCTCTATATAAGACTAGCACTCCATGTGGTCTCATCTATTTTCAACACACTTTATATTATTCCAATATGAATGAGACAAATATTTTGAGACAATTCTAAAATCCATATAAACAACTAATTTGAGACAGGGAGTATAACATTAGCTTTCGAAGGCTCAAAATAGTGCGGGAATTCATTATATATATCTAATAACATGCGTTGCGAACTTATTTATAGAATTTTCTTAAAAGAAATTGGCATGCGACCTCTTATTGTTAAAGTTATATCATCAACTTTTTAAATGCATTTTCAATAAAATGAATATGTAACCTGTTGTAGGGGGCTCATTGAGTATATCAAATGAAATCTCAGGGTCTACTTAATTACTAAATTAATCTTTAAAAAAATAAAGTTTTATATGACATAAAAAATTATCATGTACTATAGTGTAAATTAATATAGAACTGACAATCCTTTCTAATTCATCGTGCAAGAGTAAAGATATGTCAGGATAAATGATTGGTCTCTGATATATTTTTTTTAACTTTTGTATAGTTTACGTATATAATTTTTTTTTGGTTCTAATATAATTTATACAAATTATATGATACTTTTGTACTAATTATTTTGTTTTAATATTTTTTTTATTTATATCTACTTAAAAAAATAACTCTTTTTTTTTTTTGAATTTTCGTGTGGAAAACCGCGGGATACCCAGCTTAAAACCCCCACGGGTGGACCCCTACCCCTAAGGCAAACCAAAGTTAGGCCATGGGGGCTCGAACCCGTGACCTCCCGCTTCCTGAGGCAGGAGGTAACCAGCTGAGCTACACCCATGTGGATAAAATAACTCTTTCTATAACATAAATACAATATTAAACAAAAAAGAAAAAAAATAAGACCGGCTAGTCTCGATCTTACAGTGGCGTACGCTAGTCGACGCAGTGGATATATACAAGAAGGCAGCAACACGTTATTACACCAACAGCACGAATGAAGAATCTGGGACCCACAAAAACTCACTTTGATTTAGTTTGATAACTTTGATTTTTTTGGCGAATGAAGAATTGTGGTTCAAAATCAAAGTGAGTTTTTATGGGTCCCACAATTCTTCATTCGCCAAAGTGAGTTTTTGTGGGTCCCACATTCTTCATTCGTGCTGTTGGTGTACACAAATTTTTTTATATTTAAAATAATATATTTTTTAAATTAACCACAATAAATCACGTTAAATAAAAAACGAGTATATCTTAATTAAATAATTCAAGCTTGGTTTTTAAATTTTCAAATTTTATAGATTATTTATTAAAATCTAAAATTTAAAATAATGGATTAAAATTAAAAACCCATTATATTTTTCTCCACATATAGCATCAACTTTGTGTACTAAAGAAATACACGTTAAAGAAAATAAGGGGAAACTCAGGTACATACGGCAACCGTCAAGGATTGGAAGAAAGGTGAAGGAAAAAGCCAACGATCTTTCTACGGGTATTTGTGTAATCTGACACGGACTTTAAGGTATTCTCGATTTTACTCTTTCACTATCGTACCAAAGAAAAAAAGAATGTCAGAAATCAAATCTGCCAGCTTGGCTAGCCGAAACTGAATTTGCCATTTCAACTACCCAAATCTGCCATCCAAATTTACCATTTCGACTAAGCTGAATTTGTCATCTCAGCTAACCTAATCTGAATCTGCAATCTTGGCTAGCCGAATTTGTCATTTCGGCTAGCTTAAACCGAATCTGCCATCTTGGCTAGCTAAATCTGTCATTTCGGCTAGCCGATTTATACCGCAGTGGAAGGGTCAATGATTCAGTCAGTGTTTTGGTGAGCCAATTTATACCGCAGTGAAAGGGTAAAATATGTAATACTCTAAATTCCATATCTAATTACATAAAACACCCGTGGGAGTATCGCTACCGAAGGAAAAATGTCACTTTTGTAAATGAGGGGCACAAGAGGAAAAATAAAACATTGTGTACGGCTGGTGCACTGTTGAGGTTTTTTAGGGTGCACCAATCAATTTCTAAAGTAAGTTTAAATCAAATAATGGGATCATCAAATTAAAGTAAAACTTTATATGAAATATATTTATACAGTCCTTTTTAAATTAGATCCAAGAGTTCTCAAATCTATTTAATAGTATATCTTATTAGTGTGTTTCATAATTTTTTTAATTATTATTTCATTAAAGTTTAAAAATTCTAGAAAGCTACATTTGTCCGTAGGAACTTGTTAGAAAGTTTATTTTTGTAAAAAATATTTTAATTAAACTAATTAAATATATTTATTATGGAAAAGTAAGAATTTTAAAAATAATTTTCTTAATTTAATGAAGACAATTTTTATATATTATATATTCAAGTATTTATATTTTTTAAGAGTTGGTATGACAAGTACTGATAAATCAATCCATAAATAGATTTGATCAGATGTTCAACTCACCTTGAAATAATACCTTAATATTTTTACACTCATGCGTAAAGTTAGAATTAATTAATTGTTTAAAACTTAATTAAAGAGAAATTCTTTCATACATCATGACTTACTACATATTTAAACTTATTTAAGTGTTTTTTTCAGTTTTTCTAGCTTTTTGTCAAAGTATATATATTGGCGTCATGTTTTTGAAGAAACATACGAAATTTCCTTAGTTAAAATACCAAATAAATAACTTGTCATGTCAATATAGGATGTAAAAAGTTATAATTTCAAAGTAAGGTTAGCATTTTCTAATTTTAAATATTAGCTTAAACATATGCATGTTACATGGCTCTATGAAATAGCATCAAAAGCTATTAAACCCATTTCATTAAATTAATCTTATATGAAAATTCAATTATGCACCCCCCATGGGTTAGCTTGGATGATTACCTCCTAACTCAGGAAGCGGGAGGTGCCAGGTTCGAAACCCATGGACTAACCTTGGTGATATCTTAAAGGACAAAGGTACTACCTGTGGGGGTTTTAGTAAGATTGTGTCTGAAGTTTCCCATGCGCAAATAAAAAAAAATCAATTATGAAATCTATAATTTATATTCATAAAAATATAAATTTTATATATATATATATATATATATATATATATATATATATATATATATATATATATATATATATTAAAACATGATTTTATTTAAATTTATATTTATATTTAAATTATAGTTTATATAATCTATAATTTATATTCATAAAAATATAAATTATATAAATATATATATTAAAACATGATTTTGTTTAAATTTATATTTAAATTTAAATTATAATTTATATGTATGTGGATATCTATAAATTGACTTTAGAGAACGGATCTTATCCAAAAGTGAAAATATTGGCTATTCTATGGCTATTAAAAGAAAAAGAAAAGTGTCTAAGAATATTAGATATTTAAAAAATAATTTAAAGTGATAAAAATTGTGAAGTTTAAAAAATATGGCTTCTAAGACTAATTGAAGTGATTTTTACAGAAACTTTAGTAAATAAAAAATAATTTGAACTATGAAACTATGGATGGCTTCTGAAATGGCCTCTATAATTGAACTGATATGATTTTACCTAAGTCCTTCACTCAATGAAGATCTATGCAATGAAATCATTACATTTAATAAAAGTGAGTTAATTATTTAATAATTTAACTATTAAAATTCATTTGTAAATACTTCAAAATATTAGACTGAGTTAATCCTCTAATTATTCTCTCTTGAATGTTAAATTGAAGAGATAGAATCAGTTGCGCATAAGCCTGTAAATGGATCCGGATCCAGATCCGGCCCGTGGACCGTCCGGCACGGATCCAAGGGTTCATTTGCAATCCGGATTCTAGAGTCCAATAAGGACTCTCGGATAGGATCCATATATCCATTAAGACACATGGGTGGTCGTCGACAGTCCATTGACAGTCCGAGTATAAATGGAAACTAAAGTCTCTCTCTCTCGGTTGCTCTCTCTCTCTCAATCTCTCTCGCCTCTGTTGCTGCTCTCCTCTCTGAGTCTCTCTTCCTGGTTCCTTCCTTTCTCCACACCTTTTAATCACAATTCCCCAGCCCCTCTTTACTTGGGTTCTAGAAATTTTCCTTTGTTTTTCTTGGAAAATCCCCTTTATTTCTTGCATTAATCAGTCCCTAATCCAACCATTCTATAACAATCTTCCTCGTTGCTATTGGAGTCCACATCTACATAGGCTAGTACCACTACATAATGCAAACAAGAAATAGAAAAAGATCCATGTCAATCCCCTCTGTATCTCTAACAAGAATAACTCTTGGGTTTTCTACTATTTCAATCTTCTTCTTCTTGTCATTTTTCCTTGATTTATTAATGGATTTTGGGATGTGGGTTGTTGCTCTTTTTCCATTTTCTAAACCTGGATTCATGTAATCTATTGGTTTCTCTCTATATTTTTTGCCTTTTCTTATTGGCTCTGCAATGGTGGATTCTTATATGTGTGAAGGCTCTAGTTTTGATTGTAGCTTCCTTCGTGATCTGCTCCCTGAAAATTGATGAAAGTTCATGGATATTATTATTATTATTATTATTCAAGGATAACTTCACTTTCTTCCACTGTTCTTCTTAAGGTTTGTATTGAATGTCTTTGATTTTTTGTGGTTGTAACATTGAAATTTGCAATTTACCCGGACTCGAGAAATTATTGGCTGTGAACCTGTTCATTGTAAATCAGATAACTAATTTCTGGATTTATATCAAATAACAGAGATGAGTTATTTTCATAAATTTACTTTCGAGTTATTTTCATAAATTTACTTTTAAATATAAAGTATGACAATATTTAATTTGGATATATTAAAATTTTCAATTATTTAATACATAGTTCATAAAAAATATTTTTATCAAATTAATAAAATAATAATGTTTTTAATAAATTTTAAAGATTAAAAATAATTTAAACAATCAAATTTTACAGACTTTAAAGAATTTTGACCTGGATTTTTCTTTGCGTTAAATGGGCATTCGGACCCTTAATGGGCCACGGACAGTCCAATAAGCTTATTGGACCGTCCAGATCTTGTCTTGTTCGATCCTTTGTTAGTGGGCTGGATCTGTACAGTGGGATAAGACTAATGGGCCGGATCGGGATCCTGAGGACAGTGCGATAAACCCTAATCCATTCACTTGCGCGACAACGATATCTTTTCGATCGTTTTTTAACTCTACGGTGCAACCCACATGCGTAGGAAATTTCCTCTTTGTCGGGTTCCATTGTTAGGTACACTTTTCTTCCCTTGGTCTTCTGTCAAAATTTTATAAAGCAATCTTCTTTTCTTCTATTCCCTACTCTTTCTCTCCTCCTCTTCTGTTCTATTCTCTCCATCAAATTTTTCCTAATCTATTCAAATCAAAGATTCAAGAGCAATGACGGACCAGCAGGATTCAGTGGTGGGAGTGGGAGTGGGATCTGATCAGTTACGGTGGATGAAGGCGCTCGTTCTTGCGTTTAACATTGCGGCCGTGGCAGGTCTCATGCCCAGTGTGCTCACAGACGTTCCGGTGCACACAGAGTTCTCTAGCTGCGCTATTGTCGTCTCCTTCTCTGCCTTCTTCGCCTCCACACTACTTCACTATTTCCATCTTACCAACATGTCCCGTATATCTGATTGTGTGGGCGTCTTCTCAGGCACACTGGCGTTCGGTTGTCTTCTTTCAATCGCAATCAAGGGTAGATTCAAATGGTTTGCTTTCCTTCCGTGTGTTTTTTCTTCCTTCCTTCTGGCTTTTGAACTTTATCAGCTGGTGGTGGTGGTGGTGGGAGTGCAACCTGCATCGGAGGCCATCCAAAAATTAACCATATTTCCAGCAGAAGTTGATGGTAGCAGCGGCGATCAACGATCTTACACCGTAACAGTTGAGGAGAGCCAGCAAGAGGAATATGAAATGTGTGATCTGATTGGGTCTCCAAGCTGATACATTTAGATTTAGCACAGTTGGATAATTCTCAAAATTATCTTTTTGCATGTAAGCAACATCTCAGGCTCTCAGCTAATAATGAGGCTATGGGTAGTAAGGTCTCAAGATACACTTTCTGAATCTTGCTTTTTTTTTCATAGATGACTCACGTTTGAAACTTATTTTAGTTTAATTTTAATTTAATTGAGTTAAATTGAAAATTCTTTAATTTGATCCAACCCAAATTACATGTGGATTTCTATTTTCTAAAACCCACCTGACCCGTATAATTTCTTAAGTCGGATTTTCAAATAAATATATGGAAATATGAATAATTAATGGTATGTCCAAATCATACCTCTTTAGAAATAATCTTGCAATCTAAAGAGGGACATCCCTCCACACGGTCCCACTTCGCCTCCATCGAGCCTGTCCCATTCTCTCTCCGCAGCAGTCTTGGTGCTTGACCGTTGACCCACCTAGGCAAATCTAATAAAAATTTAGTCATCTGCTTTATGTAAACTAATTCACAGCGGGTTGTCGGAATGAGCAACACAGAACCCGTAGTGTAAGTATTATTATATATTTTAAAAAATAAAAAAATATCAGTCACCTATCTACGACTTGGCAACGCGACCACAGTTCAATCTCACGAGAAAATCATCCACTCCACGTGTCTCTCTCAACGAAAGGCGACGAAACGTGGTGAATAAGAAATACACAAACCAAAAGACAACAAAAAGAATTGACGAAAAGAAGTGAGATTTTAACGTACAAAATTATGATAAATTTTGATATAAAGATTTGATTGAAAATTCTCTACAGTGGAAGGTCATTTGCCTATTTTTTTTGAAAAAAATAATTTTTCAAATAGAGTTCTATTAATATTATTCAACAAGTGCTATGAAATTCAGCTGTATGACTAGTTTATCAATCACCTTTATATTAAATTTCAAGTGAAAAAAATTATATGAAATTTTGTCGTATGATATTACAAATCTTTTGATCTTAAAAAGTCTTTAATTTTCACCTCGTTTTTAGTAGAAGGAAATTTTTAGATTGCAAGTGAAACTATTTCTCCAAAGTCACAAGAATCAAACTAATAAATTTGTAAAAAAAAAAAAAAAATTAATTATTTTTCATATTAAATAAGGTGCACCGCCTATAATAGAAACCAACCTAGATTATCAGTTCCATAGATACTGGAAATTTTATGCTATGATAATAATAAGATGAATTCTATCGGCAAAAAATACTCCTCCATCTTTACGCAACGTGAAAATATGGTCCATACAAAGTTTCAGCGCGACGGCCCGCATGCACGCCGCATCATGTTTGGAATATGAGGTCTTTTGGCTCGGTACGTGCACTGCACACGCTGACTCAATTACATTATTTTTTTATTTTCTAATTCATTTTTTATTTTTGAATTTTATGTGTAGAAAATCACAGGATATCCATGTAAAATCCTAACGAGTGAGCCCACCACCCATACGGCATACCAAGATTTGGTCGTGGGGGCTCAAATCCGCAACCTCCTCATTTCTGAGACGGGAGACAACTAATTTATCTTTTAATTATATATTTGTAAACAACCAAAAACTCTATCAAGACTGTCTAATGCGAGTTGATATTGATGTTGTTTTATAAATGGAACTTAGGCTCCACATAGTTGCGTGTGATGTATGGAGGATCATATGAGTACGAAGCTTAGAAAATTTTACCCCAATTTTATCATCCCTTTTCTTTGATTTGAACTTTTAAAAATCAATCTTATACTCATTAAAATTTAAAAAGACTAAGATTATATGGTTCAAATGATAAATCGGTGTTGAAATTTTACATGATCCATATTCATGTAGTTACTTATCCAACACAATCAATTAATTTGCGCCCGTGATCCATTAGATAAGAAGTCTTATTGGAGAATCTAACTTGGATAGTCTTGCTAGCATAAGATTATATATGTATGAGAGATGTCACATCCGCCATTTTTTGCTCATTTCACATATATAAGAACTAAGTTAATAATGATAATAATAATAATAATAATATCTAGTGCAGGTGTCTATTGGATCCAATGTTGAGCTCACAAACCAAACTTGCATGAATATCTCATGAAAACTAGTTTAAGGGAAAATTGTTATATAAAGAGTAATTAGTCGAGTTCTATATCATCTTTTTGCAAAGCCACTTGTTAGTGTTTTATACTTCCAAAATGCAAACTCTATACAATGCCCCTTTTGTTCTCATTTCCTAATATAAATCACAAAGAAGTTAAATATATCTCACTGTTCCTACAAAATTATGTAACTTATAAAATTCCAGAACTAAACATCAAACTGAAGCATTACCATTGATCTTCCAACGTAAGCTCAAAATATTTAAGATTAAATAATAAGAGAAGAAGAAAAAAAGGAAAATAAATATAAAGATAGCATGGAAGAAAAATATGAACTTCAAAAAATGACAAAAAAAATATAGCGCTAAGAAATAAGTGAGAAAAGAAGATTAAATAAGAAGCAACCTTTAGTTTTAGTTGAAGAAGTCTATCTATGTTATCCAAATGATCGTTTTAATTTAGTATTTAAAATTCAATGATCTAAATCTACAAGAGAATAAATTTAAACTCTAAACTCAACTTTAGTCACTTAATCTCATTGTCCAAAATCATTAGGCATTCTTGTTTAAGGATGCTTGACAATTCACACTAAGATTAAGTAGTTTAAAATTAAAATTGATGCTAAAATTGTTGGATTTGGGTGTTTGAAATTTTGTAAAAAAGCCCTCTTGAGTAGAAATGTTTGTGCCTTGTGTTAGGTATAGCTCAACTGGTTACCTCCCATCTCAGAAAGTAGAAAGTTGTGGGTTTGATCCCCATAATCTAATCTTGGTGTGTCTTAGAGATAGTGGGCTCATCCGTGAAGATTTTATTAGGACTTTGACTGAGTTTTCTATCCATTGATTAAAAAAAAAAAGAGAAAAAAGTTCGTATAGAAAGTGAGGAAAACTTGGTAAGCCTTTTATAAGTCATCACTGTTTTCTTCACTGGAAAAATGTCCAACTTATCTATAGACTGTGAAACCATGTCTCCACAAATGCAGACACGTGTGCACGCTGCTTGCATACCATATCAAGCCCAGCATTGAGCTAAATTGGGCTTGGGCCTATGGGGCCAGACTCATTGGGCTTATTGGGCCTATATCTTTACTGTGAATTGTGAAAGCCATATTCACACTCTTATCCACACGTGTCCATTTCCACTCGTTATCCCAATATATTTCTGTTTTGGATGGATAAGTGGGTAAGTGGCAATATACATTAGAGTATATACAAAAAAAAAAAAAAAATTGATACTAAATAAATATTGGTCGTTTGATTTAAAATATATTGAAATTAATATCCATAAAATAAATAATTGAATTTGATGAATTAGCTGTATGGGTAAAAGTTTTTTGAATGGTGAAAAATTTCATTAATAGAATAAAGATACAAATAAAAGAATACAAAGACGAGGCCTAATTTTAAAGTGCTCTATAATTAGATTTTCAATCTAAGAGGCTCCCGGACCAAACATAATATCTTAGATAAAATTTAATTTTTATTATTTTAGTATGCATTTTTTTTAATCTTTGGCCATTCCTAAACATGTAACATAACCAACTAATCATGAGAGTGGATTCGGTGTTGGCATGGTAGCATGCACGTATAGCATTTTTTTTTTTTAATAATTTGATACATGTCATTTTTTGAGTCCATAAGACATATCATTTGAAATATATTTATTAATTTTATTTAATTATTAGAAACATTTTAAAAAATATATTATTTTAAATATAAAGCTATAAAAGGAATGACTTTTACAAAAAAAAAAATAACATAAAAACTTTTCAATCTATGTCTATATTTAGTTATTTATTTTCGTAAGCTAAATGTATTTTTGGCATACCTTAAGGATACCCTTATTTGTAAAACACTGTGTTTTAAATATTTAGGAGTGTCAAAAGATTTTGAAGTCTTAAAGTATTTTTATCAGATTATCGTAATTAGTCTGGATATTCAATTTGAAAATTTTTAGAAATACACAATGCTTAAAAATAAGTTTAATTTTTTTTAAAAAAAATATTATGTAATCTGAACTGATGGTTCATTCGAATCATTCGAATGAACGATTCGAATGAATCGAATGAAGGAATCAACGGAATGAATGAATCAATGTTCCGCTCATTCGAATGAACGATTCATTCGAATGAATGGAAGGAATGGTGGCCATTTTTTTACTATTCATTCGAATGAATTATCCATTCATTCGAATTAATGGGGCTGAGCAGTATTCCGTGTTACTGTTCAGCCTATTCATTCGAATGAATTGAAATACACTTGAAGATTCATTCGAACGAATGCCAAAATGAACTGGGCATTCATTCGAATGAATGGAAACATGGGGGTAAAATCGTAATTTCACTCGAAAATCCGATTTCGGGTGTGTAGAGACAGATTTTCCGGGTGTGTGTAAGTGCTCCCTTAAAACATTTATATTTTTTAAGAAACTCTCTATATAAGACTAGCACTCCATGTGGTCTCATCTATTTTCAACACACTTTATATTATTCCAATATGAATGAGACAAATATTTTGAGACAATTCTAATCCATATAAACAACTAATTTGAGACAGGGAGTATAACATTAGCTTTCGAAGGCTCAAAATAGTGCGGGAATTCATTATATCTAATAACATGCGTTGCGAACTTATTTATAGAATTTTCTTAAAAGAAATTGGCATGCGACCTCTTATTGTTAAAGTTATATCATCAACTTTTTAAATGCATTTTCAATAAAATGAATATGTAACCTGTTGTAGGGGGCTCATTGAGTATATCAAATGAAATCTCAGGGTCTACTTAATTACTAAATTAATCTTTAAAAAAATAAAGTTTTATATGACATAAAAAATTATCATGTACTATAGTGTAAATTAATATAGAACTGACAATCCTTTCTAATTCTTCGTGCAAGAGTAAAGATATGTCAGGATAAATGATTTGTCTCTGATATATTTTTTTTAACTTTTGTATAGTTTACATATATAATTTTTTTTTGGTTCTAATATAATTTATACAAATTATATGATACTTTTGTACTAATTATTTTGTTTTAATAATTTTTTTTATTTATATCTACTTAAAAAAATAACTCTTTCTATAACATAAATACAATATTAAACAAAAAAGAAAAAAATAAGACCGGCTAGTCTCGATCTTACAGTGGCGTACGCTAGTCGACGCAGTGGATAGATACAAGAAGGCAGCAACACGTTATGTTTTAAATAATAAAATCTTATTTAAAACTTTAAAGTTATTTGTAAAATATGTTTTCGGCACTGTCGAGAGATACCTTTATTTGTAAAATACTGTGTTTTAAGTATTTGAGAGTGTCAAAAGACCTTGAAGTCTTAAAGTATTTTTATCAGGTTATCGTAATTAGTCCGGATATTCAATTTGAGAAATTTTGGAAATACATAGTGCTTAAAAAATAACTTAAAGTTTTAAATAAGATTTTATTATTTAAATAATACATTATTGTAGCATGGAATTTACACTGAGGTTCATTCAAATGATGAACAATGTTCTGCTCATTTGTTTGAATGAACTAAATTTACACTTCGGACATTGGTTCGAATGAATCATTCATTCGAACGAATGTCGAAATGAACTGTAGTTTGTTCAAATGAGTAAAAATGTAGGAGTATAATGGTAATTTGCTCCGAAAATCTGAAATCGGATGTTTATAAGTTGTGCCTTAATTTTCACGCCTTTTTTAGTAGAAGGAA
Organism: Chimonanthus praecox; assembly: GCA_022113865.1. NCBI lineage: Eukaryota > Viridiplantae > Streptophyta > Magnoliopsida > Laurales > Calycanthaceae > Chimonanthus > Chimonanthus praecox. Next base: position 12,694,144 of record CM039095.1, on the reverse strand, counting down.
ATTTTTAGATTACAAGTGAAACTATTTCTCCAAAGTCACAAGAATCAAACTAATAAATTTGTAAAAATAAAATTATTTTTAATTATTTTTCATATTAACTAAGGTGCACCGCCTATAATAGAAACCAACCTAGATTATCAGTTCCATAGATACTGAAAAATTTATGGCTACGATAATAATATGATGAATTGTATCGGCAAAAACATACTCCTCATCATTATGCAACGTGAAAGTACGGTCCATACAAAGTTTCAGCGCGACGGCCCGTGCGAACGGTGCATCACGTTTGGAATTTGAGGGCTTTTGAGTCTATTGCACTGTGCACGCCTGACTCAATTACATTGTTTTTTTACTTTTTAATTTATTTTTTATTTTTGAATTTACTTGTGGAAAACCACGGAATACTCAGCTTAAACCTCTAACGGGTGATCCCACCACCCATAGAGCACGAGATAGGAGACAACCAGTTTAACTTTTAATTATATATTTGTAAACAACCAAAAACTCTATCAAGACTCTCTAATGCGAGTTGATATTAATGTTGTTTTATAAATGGAACTTGGGCGCCACATATTTGCGTGTGATATATGGAGGATCAGATAAGTATGAAGCCTAGAAAATTTTACCTCAATTTTATCATCCCTTTTCTTTGATTTGAACTTTTAAAAATCAATCTTATACTCATTAAAATTTAAAAAGACTAAGATTATATGGTTCAAATGATAAATCGGTGTTGAAATTTTACATGAACCATATTCATGTAGTTACTTATCCAACACAATCAATTAATTTGCACCCGTGATCCATTAGATGAGAAGTCTTCTTGGAGAATCTCACTTGGATAGTCTTGCTAGCATAAGATTATATATGTATGAGAGATATCACATCCGCCATTTTTTGCTCATTTCACATATATAAGGACTAAGTTAATAATAATAATAATAATATCTAGTGCAAGTGTCTATTGGATCCAATGTTGAGCTCACAAACCAAACTTGCATGAATATCTCATGAAAACTAGTTTTAGGGAAAATTGTTATATAAAGAGTAATTAGTCGAGTTCTATATCATCTTTTTGCAAAGCCACTTGTTAGTGTTTTATTCTTCCAAAATGCAAACTCTATACAATTCCCCTTTTGTTCTCATTTCCTAATATAAATCACAAAGAAGTTAAATATATCTCACTGTTCCTACAAAATTATGTAACTTATAAAATTCTAGAACTAAAACATCAAACTGAAACATTACCATTGATCTTCCCACGTAAGCTCAAAAATATTTAACATTAAATAATAAGAGAAGAAGAAAAAGAGGAAAATAAATATAAAGATAGCATGGAAGAAAAAAATGAACTTCAAAAAATGACAAAAAAAATATAGCGCTAAGAAATAAGTGAGAAAAGAAGATTAAATAAGAAGCAACCTTTAGTCTTAGTTGAAGAAGTCTATCTATGCTATCCAAATGATCGTTTTATTTAACTTTTTGCAATTTAACTTTGTAGTATTTAAAAATCAATGATCTAAATTAAAAATATACTTAATAAGGTGCAAGAAGAATAAATTTAAACTCTAAACTAAACTTTTAGTCATTTAATCTCATTGTCCAAAATCATTAGGCATTCTTGTTTAAGGATGCTTGACAATTCACACTAAATTGAAATTGATACTAAAATTGTTGGATTTGGGTATTTTGAAATTTTGTAAAAAACCCTCTTGAATAGAAATGTTTGTGCCTTATGTTAGGTGTAATTCAACTGGTTATCTCCTGTTTAAGAAAGTGGAAAGTTGTAGATTCGAGCTCCCATATCCTAATTTTAACGTGTCTTAGAAATAGTGGACTTATCCGTAAGAGTTTTAGTAGGACTTTATCTGAGTTTTTCACCCGTTAATAATTAAAAAAAAAGAGAAAAAAGTTCGTATGAAAAGTGAGGAAAACTTGATAAGCCTTTTATAAGTCGTCACTGTTTTCTTCACTAGAAAAATGTCCAACTTATCTATAGACTGAAACCATGTTTTGTCCACAAATGCAGACACGTGTGCACGCTGCGTGCATACCATATCAAGCCCAGCATTGAGCTAAGATTGGGCTTGGGCCTATGGGGCCAGACTCATTGGGCTTATTGGGCCTATATCTTTACTGTGAATTGTGAAAGCCATATTCACACTCTTATCCACACGTGTCCATTTCTACTCGTTATCCCAATATATTTCTGTTTTGGATGGATAAGTGGGTAAGTGGCAATATACATTAGAGTATATACAAATAAAAAAAAATTGATACTAAAAATAAATATTGGTCATTTGATTTAAAATATATTGAAATTAATACCCATAAAATAATTGAATTTGATGAATTAAAGTTGTATGGGTAAAAGTTAATAATTGAATTTGATGAATTAAAGTTGTATGGGTAAAAGTTAATAATTGAATTTGATGAATTAAAGTTGTATGGGTAAAAGTTTTTTGAATGGTGAAAAATTTCATTAATAGAACAAAGATACAAATAAAAGAATACAAAGATGAGGCCTAATTTTAAAGTGCTCTATAATTAGATTTTCAATCTAAGAGGCTCCTGGACCAAACATAATATTTTAGATAAAATTTAATTTTTATTATTTTAGTATGCATTTTTTTAATCTTTGGCCATTCCTAAACATGTAACATAACCAACTAATCATGAAAGTGGATTCGGTGTTGGCATGGTAGCATGCACGTATAGCATTTCTTTTTTTTAATAATTTGATACATGTCATTTTTTGAGTCTATAAGACATATCATTTGAAATATATTTATTAATTTTATTTAATTATTAGAAAAAATTTAAAAATATATTATTTTAAATATAAAGCTATAAAAGGAAATGACTTTTACAAAAAAAAAAAACAATTAACTTAAAAACTTTTCAATCTATGTCTATATTTAGTTATTTATTTTTGTAATCTTACATTAAAAAGACTATATTTTAAAAATAATATTTTTATAAAATAAATAATATAAATATATTATAAATTATATAAATTTTGAAATTCTCATATAAAAAAAAATGATGGCATGAAAGTAAAAAAAAACTAATCTCATTTAAAGTATGTGAAATCTAGACAGCCCAAAAAGTCAGAGAAATATCAAATCAAGTAGACATCTGCATCAATCTAATCTTTATATTTTATTAATACAAACATTTAATTGCCCAAGCTATTTTTTAAGTCATGACCTATTAATATGTCATAAGTTGAGGCATAAGAGATTATCTATAGCTACTTGATCAATTTTTTTTCACTTCTTCAAATTTGATGAAGACTAGGGTAGGATTTTACGCCTACGTAAGCCGTCATAATGAAATTAATCACTTTTGACCAAAATCATCAGATTTGAATCAAAGATTATGAAAAATGAAACCTAGTTCTCACTCTCGCTTTGAAAGGAAGAGATGATTCTAATTTTGTGGAACCCTTGCCCAACCGATGTGGGGAGTCCCACATCGGTTAGGAAGGGAGAAAAATGGGGGTATATAAAGAGGCCAAGCCCATTAACTAGCAAGACGTGTTTTGGGCCAGGCCAGGTGAGCTCGGGCCCAAAAGTAAAATCGTCCGAGCTCACTGTGTGTGCGAGGCCAGAGCGAACAATTTCTTACTGAGTTAATCCCTAAACCCTATATGTGGGTCGGGTCGTTACAAATGGTAACAAAGCCTCAATTCAACTCTTGGACTGTGTGGGCCTTTCCTCCTTCTCTGGTGTTGTTAAGCTAAGCCGAGTCGAGCCGGGAGCGGCTCGAGGCTTAGTGGGGGTGATTGTGGAACCCCTTGCCCAGCCGATGTGGGGAGTCCCACATCCCTTAGGAAGGGAGAAGAATGGGGGGTATATAAAGAGGCCAAGCCCATTAACTAGCAAGACGTGCTTTGGGCCGGGCCAGGTGAGCTCGGGCACAAAAGTAAAATCGTGCGAGCTCGCTGTGTGTGCGAGGCCCAGAGCGAATAATTTCTTGCTGAGTTGTTCCCTAAGCCCTATATGTGGATCGGGTCGTTACAAATTTCGAAGGAATAATTTCACCGAAGAAATTAGGAGTTAAGATTTTAATTAGAATGAGAAATTGAAAATTCAAACGCGAAAATTTAATGCAATCAAATGAAATTAAGAAATCAAACATAAATAAATTTTAATCCGACTTGAGTTGAAATCGAAAATCAAAGAACCTTCTAATAAATCTATTAGGATGTGGAATTAAAATCTCATGTAATTAAAAATCTACACTTAAATTAAATTAAATTCAAACACATAAAATAAATCAAATTGAAAAGAAACAAATAAAAGACTCATCAAACTTCTCAAACAAGCATTCAATGTGTCTTTTTTACAAGCTTGGTTGATCCTCTATTGATAGACTTAATCCAACTTAAAAAAAAAGAGAAAAAATAAAGGAACAAACCCATCCAGTGCTGGGCCTGACGTTCTAGGCCTGGCCGAATTGGCCTGCTTCTAAACAGGTCTTTTTTGACATAATTAAGACATTAAAAAAGGAAATTAGAAACCTATTATCTTTCTGAATTACTCGTTCACAGTGGTGGGCTTGTAAAATGAATCGGTCCGAGTCATGGCCCAGGCCCATTAGGACTTTAAAACCTTCTTTTCTTGCAAGTCCCGAAGATTCTGCTCAACGTGTTTCCAGGCCCAACTTAATTGCTCGTCTAGGTTTCTTTTGCCATTTTGAGTGTATTTTTCACCCTAAGAAATTTTTGAGTTCCTTCTATTCTGGATTTCTAAAACAGTAACAGTAGGCCCAATACGTTGGCACTCCAGGTAGGGTCCAGATGGTGGTGACTCATCATTTGACATGGAAGTTCAAGTTGGGCGCCTCAGGGAACGAAACGGGTTTTGATTGATTCGGCTTTTGGGCCCAAATTTTTTCCCAAACGGCCTCAGGCCGAAACTGACTTAAATGGACTTTAAATCTGGTACAAATTGGTCCATTAAGTGCTCTAGACTCTAGAGGCCTTCATTTCCCTCTATTGATCCGAGCATTTTTTTGGAGAGCTAATTATCTATTTTGTCCAATCAGGTCTTGATCTAGTCATCGCCAGATTCATTGGGTTCAATGTCCGCATCAAAATTTCACTTTATTTAAATGCATTTATTATTTATTAAATAGGTTACTTGGGCCTTCGAAATCCAATGTTTATATTATTTTTTTTGGTCAAAAATCTTAGTCTCACAAAAAAAAAAAATTACTAAACAAGAAAAACCTTTCTCGGCCTTGTGGCTAAGATCAAGTGGAACTAAATTAATTTCATTCACTTCACATTATTTGTTGTACTAAAATTTAATATTAATAAATATATCTGGCTACATTATCATCTGGTTACATATATATATATATATATATATTTCTTAGATAAAATGTAAACATGTATTGCTTCTGAGTTCTCATATATGAAAAAATACAATCCAGCCCATGTAAAAATATACTCCCCCTGTCCCAAAATACTTGTCTTATTTTAAAAAAAATTATTTCTTAAGGATCATTTTTGTGTGGAGCACACTAAAAGCCTATTAATAGATTCTACAAGTCAATACAAACTTAATAATAATAATAAAAAAAAAAAGGTTAGGGTGGTATCTCGTTATATAGTTACTACTCAATAATGTTTTTCTAATTATGAAGCAATGTATGATTAAGACGATGAGAGTCGGAGATGAAAATAATTAAAGAATGTTGAATATAGACAAGTTAAAGTTTATAAAAGAATACCGTCTTCCCATCATATTAGAAGATGATTAATAGTTTATCGAAAAGGTTAAATTTTTTATTTAATGTGAAAATAAAGGATTAAGATAAGTAATCTGGAACAATTTTGAAATGCAACTAAGATAAGTATTTTGGAACGTAAGGAGTAATGGACTGATCAAAGAAAAAAAATATCATGTAACATGTAAATGATAAACGAAGTTATATATTTTAATACGGAAAACCTAACTTGATCGAATTTTTTAGTGGTTTGATTTAAATTTGTGTATAAGGATTTTGAACCATCTATTCAATATTAATGTAGATTCATCAAACGAATATAAATCTCTAAAGATCTGAATTTTGGTATTTATGTAATGGAAAGAATAACGAGGTCAGTCAACATTCATCTGTCCGTTTTACCCCTCTTCCTCCCTTTTTTTTTAAGACGCTTTAAAATAACTCTTGTCTCTTTTTACCTCTCTTTACCTCCTCTTTCTAGCTAAAGATCTAAAGAATAAAATATTTTAAAATATTTTTAATTTATAAATTTTATTTAATAAAATTTTATTTTTATTTTTTATATTATATAAATTTAATAAAAAATATTAATTCTCATAAAATTATTAATATGTCAAATTATTGTTGTTTATAGTTATCAAATAAGATTTTTTTTTAATAGTAAATTTTAACTTTATCTCTAAGGAGATAAGGGTAACAAATGTATAAGGCTAACTCATTTAATAAACCCCGCTCAAGAATAATCCGAAATAAGTCAAAAAAAAATTTATCAATCGTCGAAACGGAGCCGACGCCGACATCTCCACACCGATCTTAAAAAGTTGTCTTCCCATGGCAAAGCCGGTCAATTTCTCGCCAGAAATCCTCGACCCATGAGTCAGCGGCTGTCACCATCCACGTAGACCGATCTTTATTAGCCGTCTTCCCATGGCAAACTGGGGAGTGCGGGCGGTTAATTTCTCGCCAGAAATCCTCGACCCATGAGTCATCAGCTGTCACCATCGAAATCCTCGACCCATGAGTTATCGGCTGTCACCATCCACGTAGACTGATCTTAATAAGTCGTCTTCCCACGGCAAACTGGGGGCGGGCTGTCAATTTCTCGCCAGAAATCCTCGACCCATGAGTCATCGGCTGCGGCCTGAACCGAGTCCCCATCTGCCAATGGAGCCGAAGCGGCAGCGGCTTGGATATCTTTGGCCGTGGACGTGAAGGGACGGGGGAGGGTGTTGGCCTCTTGTGGGAAGTTGAGGTGGGCCTTCGTGCCCTTAAGGCAAAGAGCCGCCACGTCATAGGCTCGAGCTGCATCTCCGACGTGGGGAACCAGCCCAGTCATATGCGCGACTTCTTTGCCAACCCAACTCAGAAGGGACAAAGGAAAAGCTAAATCTCATTTAAAGTAAGTGAATCTTGCTTACATCAAATGGGATTGATGGGACAATGTCAAAACACTTCAATTCTACAGGCTTTGCAAAGGTTTTTCTTGTATTTTTTTAAAAATTAAGCTAATTAAAATTTAAAGAAATTAAAAACATTATTTAATTATGCAAGTAAAATAAAAGTTTTTTTAATACATCTATTGTCATCCTATTTCGTGAGCTCTATGTGGGGATAGCACACACACTAATGCGGTTGCCATCTCTTCAGTTTTTGGTAAGGGGAATCTGCTCTATTTTATTTTGATTTAAATAATAAAATTGCCTTTTCAAATAATAATTCTCTGTTTCGGTAAGATTTAATCATTTACATTTTTCATTTAAACAATAAAATATATAAATTCCATGATGTCTTTATCAATCTCTTAATTTAAATGAATAAAAATATTAAAATAAAACTTATTTGTTATAATTGATATATTAACGTTTTTTTATCTTAGTTTGATAGAGTTTATATTTCAGATAAAATAGTCCACACTATTGGAGTTGAAATCAGAATTTTGTTTTTTTTAGTAAAATTCTGTGAATTGGAGAGAAAGAGTCGTGTATAAATGTGTGTATTCCACATATTATTGAGAGAAACCCTAGTCAAGCCTCTTTCCTAGCTTTTCTGAAAGTATCTAAAACCCGCCACCTCCCAACGAAATATTTGAGAGAAACCCTAGTCAAGCCTCGTTCCTAGCTTTTCTGAAAGTATCTAAAACCCGCCACCTCCCAACGAAATATTTGAGAGAAACCCAAGTCAAGCCTCGTTCCTAGCTTTTCTGAATGTATCTAAAACCCGCCACCTCCCAACGAAATATTTCGACGTCAAAGGAAACAACGCGTTCCTAGCTTTTCTGAAAGTATCTAAAACCCGCCACCTCCCAACGAAATATTTGAGAGAAACCCTAGTCAAGCCTCGTTCCTAGCTTTTCTGAATGTATCTAAAACCCGCCACCTCCCAACGAAATATTTCGACGTCAAAGGAAACAACGCGTTACTAAAGCGGTTTTAGAAACAACGCGTTATTAAAGCGGTTTTCAGAAACAACGCGTTAAACAAGTAACCGGCAATAAATTGGAACAAAGGTGAAGGAAAAATGGCACTTTTGTCCGTAGAAACTTGTTAAAAAGTTTAAAAATTCTTGAAAGCTACATTTGTCCGTAGGAACTTGTTAAAAAGTTTATTCTGTAAAGAATATTTTAATTAAACTAATTAAGCATATTTATTATGGAAAAGTAAGAATTTTAAAAATATTTTTCTTAATTTAATGATGACAATTTTTATAGATTATATATTCAAGTATTTAGATTTTTTCAAGAGTTGGTTTGACATGTACTGATAAATCAAACCATAAATAGATTTGATCAGATGTTCAACTCACCTTGAAATAATACCTTAATATTCTTACACTCATGCGTAAAGTTAGAATTAATTAATTTTTCAAAACTTAATTAAAGAGAAATTCTTTCATACATCATAACTTACTACATATTTAAACTTATTTAAGTGTTTTTTCAGTTTTTTCTAGTCTCAAAGTAGATATATTGGCGTCATGTTTTTGAATGAACACACGAAATTTCCTTAGTTAAAATATCAAATAAATAGCTTGTCATATCAATATAGGATGTAAAAAGTTATAATGTCAAAGTATGGTTAGGATTTTCTAACTTTAAATATTAGTTTAAACATATGCTTGTTGCATGGCTCTATGAAATAGCATCAAAAGCTATTAAACTCATTTCATTAAATTAATGGTATATGAAAATTCAATTATGCACCCTCCATGGGTTAGCTTAGATGGTTACCTCTAGGAAGCGCAGGAGGTGTTAGGTTCGAAACCTATGGACTAACCTTGGTGATGCCTTACGGTAAAGGTACCACCTATGGGAGTTTTAGTAGGACTGTATCTGAAGTTTTTCACACGTAAATCCAAAAAAAAAAACAATTATGAAATCTATAATTTATATTCATAAAAATATAAATTATATAAATATATATTAAAACATAATTTTATTTAAATTATAGTTTATATGTATGTGGATATCTATAAATTGACATTAGAGAACGGATCTCATCCAAAAGTGAAAATATTGGCTATCCTATGGCTATTAAAAGAAAAAGAAAAGTGTTGAAGAATATTAGATATTTAAAAAATAATTTAAAGTGATAAAAATTGTGAAAGTTTAAAAAAATATGGCTTCTAAGATTAATTGAAGTGATTTTTATAGAAATTTTAGTAAATAAAAAATAATTTGAAGTCATTATGGAGGGCTTCTAAAATGGCCTTTATAATTGAACTGATATGATTTTACCTAAGTCCTTCACTCAATGAAGATCTATGCAATGAAATCATTTATTTAATAAAAGTGGGTTAATTATTTAATAATTTAACTATTAAAATTCATTTGTAAATACGGACTGAGTTAATCCTCTAATTATTCTCTCTTGAATGTTAAATTGAAGAGACAGAATCAGTTGTGTGTAACAACTCATTCTACCGACAGGGCCGGCTTAAAGGCCAAATAGGTGACCGCCTAGGGTTTCCAAATTTGACAGGGCCCTCACTATACCCTTTCCCTAGAGCCTATGACCCCTGAAATTTCAGTGTCGGTCTTATTTACCGAGCATATTTTTAGTCGTTTTGAACTCCAATCCACATGATTTTGTCTCGCTTTGAACTACAACCCATCTCCTAGAATAGTTATATGTTAAGTGGAGTGAGCATTCCTTATACATTTCAATCTATGAATTCTCCTCCGTATCGTCTATCACCATTTAGCACACACTTGCTCTAAACAACGTGTCCATTCACTTTTATTTTTTTAAATCCGACAAAAATTAGAGAGTACTTACGGGACTCATTTATTAAAAGAAAAATCGGACTTAAAATTAAATGATTAAATAAAGATACTTTGGACTAAAAAAATTGTTTAAAAAACTCTTAATTTCTAGTTTGTTTTAGAAAAAAATTAGGAATTAATTTTAAAAAAAATAATACATAGGGTCTAAACGTCATATTTAACTCCTAAAAAACAAATGAGAATGAAAAATGAGATTTTTAAAAGCTAATATTTTTATAAATGAAAGATTTCCTCAAAAATCCTGAAAAAAATTTGCACGAGTGGAGATCCAACGAATAATAGGAATTTAGGGAGAAAGAAAGACGGCGAGAAACAGTTTCTGAGCCGGATCCTTTGAGCCACTTCTAAGCCGAAATGTCACCATCCATCGAACGGGAACCCTCCACGAGCCGGATCCTTTGAGCTGTCGTCCAAGCCGAAATGTCACCATCCATCGAACAGGAACCCTCCATGAGCCGGATCCTTTGAGCTGTCGTTAAGCCGAAATGTCACCATCCATCGAACAGAAACCCTCCATGAGCCGGATCCTTTGAGCTGTCGTCCAAGCCGAAATGTCACCAACAAGAACCCTCCATGAGCCGGATCCTTTGAGCTGTCTTCCAAGCCGAAATGTCACCAACAGGAACCCTCCATGAGCCGGTCGCTTTGAGCTGTCGTCCAAGCCCAAAGGCGCCATAACATTTAGGTAGGTAAATGACTTTTTAGTGCGTATGAGACAGTGTTAGGAAGTTTCCTCTCCTTCTTCTCTCAAAATGTATAAAACAATCTTCTTTTCTTCCGTTCCCTACTCTTTCCCTCCTCCTCTTCTGTTCTATTCTCTCCGTCAAAATTTTCCTAATCTATTCAAATCAAAGATTCAAGAGCAATGACGGACAAGCAGGATTCAATGGTGGGAGTGGGAGTGGGATCTGATCAGTTACGGTGGATGAAGGCGCTCGTTCTGGCGTTTAACATTGCGGCCGTGGCAGGTCTCATGCCCAGTGTGCTCACGGACGTTCCGGTGCACACAGAGTTCTCTAGCTGCGCTATTGTCGTCTCCTTCTCTGCCTTCTTCGCCTCCACACTACTTCACCATTTCCATCTTACCAACATGTCCCGTATATCTGATTGTGTGGGCGTCTTCTCAGGCACACTGGCGTTCGGTTGTCTTCTTTCAATCGCAATCAAGGGTAGATTCAAATGGTTTGCTTTCCTTCCGTGTATTTTTTCTTCATTCCTTCTGGCTTTTGAACTTTATGAGCTGCTGGTTGTGGTGGGAGTGCAACCTGCATCGGAGGCCATCCAAAAATTAGCCATATGTCCAGCAGAAGTTGATGGTAGCAGCGGCGATCAACGATCTTACACCGTAACAGTTGAGGAGAACCAGGAAGAGGAATATGAGATGTGTGATCTGATTGGGTCTCCAAGCTGATACATTTAGATTTAGCACAGTAGGATATTTTCAATTATCTTTTTGCATGTAAACAACATCTCAGGCTCTCAGCTGATAATGAGGCTGTGGGTAGTAAGGTCTCAAAATTCTATACCCATGTCTATTTGCACAGCCAAGAAGATACATTTTCTGAATCTTTGGATCTGGCTTTTTTCACATGCTTCACATTTTTAACTCATTTTACCTTAATTTTCATCGAATCAATTTAAATTAAAATTCCCTCAATCTGATCCAACTCGAATTACATGCAGATTTTTGTATTCTCCAACCCTGACCTACATAATTTCTTGGGACAGATTTTCAAATAAATATATGGAAATATGAATAATTAATGGTATGTCCAAATCATACCTCTTTAGAAATAATCTTGCAATCTAAAGAGGGACATCCCTACACACGGCCCCACTTCTCCTCCATCGAGCCTGTCCCGCACTCTCTTCGCAGCAGCCTTGGTGCTTGACCGTTGACGCACCTTAGGCAAGTCTAATAAAAATTTAGTCATCTGGTTTGCTGTAAACTAATTCACAGCAGGTTGTCGGAATGAGCAACACTAACAGGGCCGGTCCTAAGATCCCCTAAAATCTCGGAGGTCTTAGACGGAGTGAGATTTTAGAGGCCTATTGTGACTGGTATATTAAGGAGTTTAAATGTGTGTGGGCCCTTTCTGTTTAGATGCTCTAGGCAATGGCCTACGCCGCCTATATCCAAAGCTGGCCCTAAACAAGAAGCCTATAGTGATCAATTTACACGGTGTGTGCGTATTGAGGGTTTTCACACACGCCGAAGGACTAGTCGATTGCGACATTTGGATACCTCCGGACTTAAAAAAGAAGAAGTCGGTACTGTAAATATTATTATATATTTAAAAATAAAAATAAAAAATGTCAGTCACCTACGACTTGGCATCGCGACCACAGGTCAATCTCACGAGAAAATCATCCACCCACCTCTCTCTCTCTCAACAAAAGGCAAAGAAACGTGGTGAATAAGAAATACACAAACCAAAATTCAACAAAAAGAATTGACGAAAAGAAGCCGAGATTTTAACGAACAAAATTATGATAAATTATGATATAAAGATTAGATTGAAAATTCTCTACATCTATTTTTTTTTAAAAAAAAAAATTTCAAGTAATATTAATTCAACAAGTGCTATCAAATTCGACTTTATGTTGGTTTTAAAAATCTGACAATTTAATTACTTATATCAAAATCTCTATAATTGAACTGATATGATTTTACCCAAGTCCTTCACTCAATGAAGATCTATGCAATGAAATCATTACATTTAATAAAAGTGGGTTAATTATTTAATAATTTAACTATTAAAATTCATTTGTAAATACTTCAAAATACTGGACTGAGTTAATCCTCTAATTATTCTCTCTTGAATGTTAAATTGAAGAGACCCAATCAGTTGTGTGTAACAGGGGTCAAAAAATCGGCTCGGCCGATATATCGGCCGATATGTAAATATTGGCCGATATCCGATACGGACGATATATCGGCCGATAATTTTATCTCTCATACCGATATCGACATTTTCTCTCTCCTCCGATATCGGAACCGTGAAAAAACCGCAAAAAACCGTGATGAATAGTGGTGAACCGTGACAAAACCGCAAAAAACCGCAAAAAACCGCAAAAAACCGTAAAAAACCGTGGGCACCCTGAGAACCGTAAACCCTGAACCGCAGAAAACCGTGGAAAACCGCAGAAAACCGCGAAAAACCGCGAAACCGCGAAAAACCGCGAATACCCCTGAGAACCGTAAACCGTGGAAAACCGCGGAAAACCGCGAAAAACCTCGAAAAGCCGTGTAAAAACCGCGAAAAACCGAATCGGTGTTTTAAATTTTTTTTTTTTAAAAAAATACCGATATTTTCGAATATCGGCCGATATTAGGGCCGATATTGGTTAAATTTATTGGATATGATTTCAACTTCACAATGCGATACTTATCGTATCGGGATATTTCAATTTCAAAAAACGATATTATCGTTCGATACGATATGTATCTGCCGATATTTAAACCTTTGGTGTGTAACAACTTAGTCTACCCATAGGGCCGGCCTTGGATTAAAGGTCAAATAGGTGACCATCTAGGACTTCCAAATTTGACCAAAAGACTATGGCCCTTTCCATAGATCCTATGGCCCCTGAAATTTCAGGGCCGGTCTTATCTACCCAGCATATTTTTAGTCATTTTGAACTCCAACCCACATGATTTTGTCTCGCTTTGAACTCCAACCCATCTCCGAGAATAGTTATATGTAAAGTGGAGTGAGCATTCCTTATACATTTCAATCTATGAACTCTCCTTGGTATCGTCTCTCACCAATTAGCACACACTTGCTCTAAACAACGTGGCCATTCATTTTTATTTTTTTAAATCTGACAAAAATTAGAGAGTACTTAAGGGACTCATGTATTAAAAAAAAAAATCGGACTTAAAATTAAATCATTAAATAAAGATACTTTGGACTAAAAAAATTTATTTAAAAAACTCTTAATTTCTAGTTTGTTTTAGAAAAAAATTTGGAATTAATTAAAAATAATAATACATAGGGTCTAAACGTCATATTTAACTCCTAAAAAACAAATGAGAATGAAAAATGAGATTTTTAAAAGCTAATATTTTTATAAATGAAAGATTTCCTCAAAAATCCTGAAAAAAATTTGCACGAGTGGAGATCCAACGAATAATTGGAATTTAGGGAGAAAGAAAGGCGGGGAGAAACAGTTTCTGAGCCGGATCCTTTGAGCCACGTCTTAGCCGAAACGTCACTATCCATCGAACAGGAACCCTCCATGAGCCGGATCCTTTGAGCCGTCGTCCAAGCCCAAAGGTGCCGTGACATTTAGTGCCTATAAGAATTCAGACAGTGACACAGCCGCATTCTTATTATAGAAGGAACTAGGAAGTTTCCTCTCTCCGTTCTCGATCTCTCTGTTCTCCCGCGCCGGCTCTATCTTAAGGAGAAAAGCCACCGTTTATGCTCCGAAGTATTAAAAGACCTTTGATAAATTATATCATTATTTTTTAATTACTGTATATTTTTAAAATTTATTAAATTAAATATTTGAAATAATTATAATAAATTGATAAAAATAATTTAATACTTCAAGGTCTTTTAACACTTTCGCGTGTTTTACAAATAAGAGTATCTTTTGACTGTACCGAAACATATTTGAGAGTGTCAAGAGATCTTAAAGTTTTAAAGTATTTTTATCACGTTATCATAATTAGTTCGAATATTCAATTTGAGAAATTTTGAAAATACATAGTGCTAAAAAAATAATGGTGCAGATACTATAGTAACGCACAATGCATTAGTTCAATAATAAAATATTCTTTAAAACTTTAAAGTTATTTTTTAAGTAATGTGTATTTCCAAAATTTCTCAAATTGAATATACGGACTAATTACGATAACCTGATAAATATACTTTAAAACTTTAAGGTCTTTTGATTTAAATGTGTTTTCGGCACAGTCAAGGGATACACTTATTTGTAAAATACTGTGTTTTAAGCATTTAGGAGTGTCAAAAGACCTTAAAGTTTTAAAGTATTTTTATCAGATCATTGTAATTAGTCCGGATATTCAATTTGAGAAATTTTGGAAATATACTGCTTAAAAATTAACTTTAAAATTTTAAAGAAAATTTTATTATTCAGAACGCATTGTGTGTTACTGTAGCAATAGAATTTATTGATGAATAATGGTCCGAACAATAGAAAAATATTCTTATCTCACATTCAGACCATACATTTAGACATACTGATATGAAATGGCAACATGATAATTTTCTTCGAAAAACTGGAAACCGTGGCTGCAGAAAAAAATACCCATGTTAAAATTTTAATTAATATGTTAAATAGAAAAGAAGGCCTTTGCTTTAGGCCTCCGCCGACCCTGCTGTTCTCTCATGTATAAAGCAAATCTTCTTTTCTTCCATTCCCTACTCTTTCCCTCCTCCTCTTCTCTTATCCTCTCCATCAAATTTTTCCTAATCTATTCAAATCAAAGATTCAAGAGCAATGAGGGACCAGCAAGATTCAGTAGTGGGAGTGGGAACTGTTCAGTTACGGTGGATGAAGGCGCTTGTTCTGGAGTTTCAACATTGAGGCCGTGGCAGGTCTCATGCCCAGTGTGCTCACAGACGTTCCGTTGCACACAGAGCTCTCTGGCTGCGCCATTGTCGTCTCTTTCTCTGCCTTCTTCGCCTCCACACTACTTCACCGTTTCCATCTTACCAACATGTCCCGTATATCTGATTGTGTGGGCGTCTTCTCAGGCACACTAGCGTTCGGTTGTCTTCTTTCAATCGCAATCAAGGGTAGATTCAAATGGTTTGCTTTCCTTCCGTGTGTTTTTTCTTCCTTCCTTCTGGCTTTTGAACTTTACCAGCTGGTGGTGGGAGTGCAACCTGCATCGGAGGCCATTCAAAAATTAGCCATATTTCCAGCAGAAGTTGATGGTAGCAGCGGCGATCAACGATCTTACACCGTAACAGTTGAGGAGAACCAGCGAGAGGAATATGAAATGTGTGATCTGATTGGGTATCCAAGCTGATACATTTAAATTTAGCACAGTTGGATATTTTCAATTATCTTTTTGCATGTAAACAACATCTCAGGGTCTCATCTAATAATAAAAATTTAGTCATCTTGTTTGCTGAGAACTAATTCACAGCGGGTTGTCGGAATGAGCAACACAGAACCCGTAGCGTAAATATTATTATATATTTTATAAAAAATAAAAAATTTCAGTCACCTACGACTTGGCAACGCGACCACAGGTCAATCTCATGAGAAAATCATCCACCCACGTCTCTCTCTCAACAAAAGGCAAAGAAACGTGGTGAATAAGAAATACACAAACAAAAATTCAACAAAAAGAATTGACGAAAAGAAGCCGAAATTTTAACCTACAAAATTATGATAAATTATGATATAAAGATTTGATTAAAAATTCTCTGCAGTGGAAGGTCATTTGTCTATTTTTTTTAAAAAAATAATTTTTCAAGTAATATTATTCAACAAATGCTATCAAATTCGACTTTATGTTGGTTGTAAAAATCTGACAATTTAATTACTTATATCAAAATCTTTATTTTTATTAAAAAATGAATAAAACATTGTGTTGGAAAGAGAAAAGCCTCTTTAATTTCCTCATTATATTTTCATATCCTTTTAATAAAAATGAATTTTTTGAAAAGATAGAAAATATCATATTTATTGTGGCCTTGGTAAACCCTTATTCTATTAAAGAATAAGAAGAAGAGTTTTATTTTTATCTCCTAAAAAAATATATAAATAAGTAAATGAAGAAATAATGCTCTGAGAAAACAAAAAGACGTTTTATTTTGGCTCTCCATTTAGACACCGCACTATTCTGTTCCAGATACTGATTTTCAAATTTTAAGTGAAAATTATCATTCTACCCTTCCGTGCGGAATTGACTTGAAGAAATCGATCGATCGAAGCACGAGTTGAAGAAATCGATCGATTGATTCCTTATGCGCGGAAGCAAACGAGCGTAATAAATCGATCGCACGATGATGCGATAGATTTTGTTAATGTATCTTAAAGTAAAATTATTTTTTAAGTACTGTGTATTTTCAAAATTTCTCAAATTAAATATCCGGACTGATTACGATAATCTGATAAAAATACTTTAAGACTTTAAGGTCTCTTGACACTATTAAATATTTAAAACACAGTATTTTATAAATAAGGGTATCCCTAGAGTGTGCAAAAAATACATTTACGAGTGTTAAAAGACCTTGAAGTCTTAAAGTATTTTTATCAGGTTATCGTAATTAGTCTGAATATTCAATTTGAGAAATTTTAAAAATACACAGTGCTTAAAAAATAATGTTAAAGTTTTAAAGGAAAGATAAAACTTTAACCGTATTTTTTAAGCACTGTGTATTTTCAAAATTTCTTAAATTGAATATCCGGACCAATTACGATAATCTGATTAAAATACTTTTAGACTTTAAGGTATTTTGACACTCCTAAATATTTAAAACACAGTATTTTATAAATAAAGGTATTTCTGGGGTGTTCAGAAAATACATTTAGGAGTGTCAAAAGACCTTGAAGTCTTAAAATATTTTTATCAGGTTATCGTAATTAGTTCGGATATTCAATTTGAGAAATTTTGAAAATACACAGTGCTTAAAAAATAATGTTAAAGTTTTAAAGAAAAGATAAAACTTTAGCGGTATTTTTTAAGCACTGTGTATTTTCAAAATTTCTCAAATTGAATATCCGAACTAATTACGATAACCTGATAAACATACTTAGACTTTAAGGTCTTTTGACATTCCTAAATGTGTTTTCCGCATACTTTAGGGATACCCTTATTTGTAAAATACTGTGTTTTAAATATTTAGAAGTGTCAAAAGACCTTAAAGTCTTAAAGTATTTTTATCAGATTATCATAATTAGTGCAGATATTTAATTTGAGAAATTTTGAAAATACAGAGTGTTTAAAAAATAACTTTAAAACTTTAAAGGAAATTTTATTATTTAAATAATATAACTACTAGCATAGACCGAATCGATCGCATCATCGTGTGCTCGATTTATTACGCTCGTTTGCTTCCGTACAGAAAGAATATTTCGATCGACTTTCTTTTTCAGTTCATGCTTCAATCGATCAATTTCTTCTGAGAATGGCAGAATTGTAATTTTCGTTTAAAATTTGAAAATCGATGTCTGTACGGTGTCCAACTCTGCAGTGTCTAAATGGACAGAATTGTAATTTTCGTTTAAAATTTGAAAATCGATGTCTGTACGGTGTCCAACTCTGCAGTGTCTAAATGGAGAGACTTTATTTTAATTTTAATTTTAATTGTGAGGTTTTATTACATAGAACTCCGTCACTATGAACGAAGTTGAAATTTTGTAAAAACTAGATGCCAGTCTGCAAAGCTTTTTCCTCCAGAAAGAGAAGTTTCTGTGCTGAGACCTCAGTTTCAGACTTTGGCCGAAATATAAATTTTAGAAGTACGGTCCATACAAAAGTTTCAGCGCGACGGCCCGCGAACACGTCGCATCACGTGTTGAATTTGAGGGCTTTTGGTCGGTACATGCACTGCGCACACCTACTCAATTACGCTACAACCGGCAAAATATTTTTTTAAATAAGGTACACCCTCAATAAACCATAGTTTATTAGCCATCTGATTTTTGTTTCTCAATCTTTCATCTATATTTTCTTCTCAATTTTATTTCTTTAAATTTTTTTTTAATTTTTTAGATACATTTTTTTAAGTTCAAAAGTATAATATTTTCATTTAACATTCGTAATAAAATTCATAAAATTTAGAGTATATAAATTTTGATACTTTTTATTTTTTAGAAATCAGTTGAGAAACGGTGTCGTTTGAAAATCCCTTCATAATTCATAGACTCACTAAAGGATCATCCGAACAAACGTATTTTACACTGAAATGTTCGTTCAGACAGTCTCTCAGCATCTGAATAAATGTATTTTATATTAAAATATTTGTTCAGATGATTTAAACATCTAAAATAACGAAAAATGAACTGAATATATGTTCTGATGATGAAAAAAATAAAAGAACAAAATGATAATTTTACACATTTTTAGAAAAATAGTCTCCTGAGCGGTGTCTAAATGGACACCTAATTAAATACTAATGTTTAAATTTATTTTTAGGCTTTGAATATCATTTTGATATTACGTGACCGAAAATATCTCACACGTTCACGACGTTCACGATGTATAAAAGACAAACCGCCGTTTAAGACTGCGACATTAATCAAACGTCCGTTTAAGAGTGGACATTAATCAATACTTTAATACCAAATAATGCAGCGTCAAGCAAGTTAAAGGTTGCTCGGCTGAGCAAGTCACATGTCACTCTCACGAGAAAATCATCCACTCCACATAAATCGATATATCGATCCACACCTATTCCTGCCACATGTCTCTCTCTCAACAAAAGGCAACGAAACGTAGTGAATAAGAAATAAACTAACCAAAATACAACAAAAAGAATAGACGAAAAGAAGCCGAGATTTTAATATACAAAATTATGATACAAGGATTTGATGGAAAATTATCTACTGTGAAAGGTCATTTGTCTATTTTCTTAAAAATATTAAAGTTCTATTAATATTATTCAACAAGTGATATAAAATTCGGCTTTGTCTTGGTGGTAAAAATTTGATAATTTGATTATTTATATTAAACATTAAAAATGAATGGAACATTGGGTTGGAGAGAGAGGAAATCCTCTTTAATTTCCTCAATAAATTTTCTTATCTCTTTATAAAAAATGATTTCTTTAAAAGGATAGAAAATATCATATTTATTGTGATCCTTATTCCATTAAAGGAAAAAAAAGAAGAGTTTTATTTGTTATACTTCTTATTTTTGTATTTGATATTTTATTTTTATTTTAAAACCGAAATTAAAAAATCAAAAGTATGAAATTTGAAAGTTATTTTTTAAGTACTGTATATTTTTAAAATTTCTCAAATGAAATATCTGGACTAATTATTATAATCTGATAAAAAATACTTTAAGATTTAAAGGTCTTTTGACACTCCTAAATACTTAAAACACAATATTTTACAAATAAGGGTATCCTTAAGGTATGCCGAAAATATATTTAAGAGTGTCAAAAGACTTTGAAATGTTAAAGTATATTTATCAGGCTATCGTAATTAGTCCGGATATTCAATTTGAGAAATTTTGAAAATACACGGTGCTTAAAAAATAATGTACATAGTGTATTAAATAATAAAATCTCCTTTAAAACTTTAAAGTTATTTTTTAAGCACTGTGTATGTCCAAAATTTCTCAAATTGAATATCCGGACTAATTACGATAACCTGATAAAAATACTTTAACACTTAAAGGTCTTTTGACACTCTTAAATATGTTTTCGGCACACCCTAGGGATACCCTTATTTATAAAATACTGTGTTTTAAATATTTAGGAGTGTCAAAAGACCTTAAAGTCTTAAAGTATTTTTATCAGATTATCGTAATTAGTCCGGATATTTAATTTGATAAATTTTAAAAATACACAGTGCTTAGAAAATAACTTTGAAATTTAAAAAAAAAATCGATTCATTCGAACAGTAATCCGCGTTACTCTTACCCGATTCATTCATTCGAACAAATTGATTTAAAAGGGTGATTCGTTCAAACGAATCAAAATTAGATGGGGTTGCGTCCATTCGTTCGAACGAATGGAAATGCATGAGCAAAATGGTAATTAGCCCCCTGCATCTAAAAATGAGTGTATAAAGGCAGAAAATCCAGGTGTGTAAATGGAGACCTCATAAAAAATGTGGGTTTGATTGGGTCTCCCCCAAGATTGCCGCGTCATAGTTTGTTAGTCCGCTACCAATTCCACAACTCTGCACAGCCGATCAAGGTGTTGTCAATTTGTAGTCAATCAATGCAATTACAATTCAATTCATCTCCTCTGGCCAATCAGCATGCCATTTTTCACTGTTCATCTGCCATTTCTATAATTTTGAAGTTTTGTGTTATTTCATACATACTATAGTTTGCGGGAGCATGTAAAGATTTATTTAAGTTTATTTAGATTTTCTATAATTATCAATTACTAAATATTCATTTCCCCAATTAGAGATTTCCTTTTTATTTGATTTACCTATTTTATTTGTATTATCTTTTCTCTATAAATAAAATCTCATAGTTTCTCCTTGGTTAAGGGATACAGAGTATTATTTTACACTGAGAATAACCGTATAAAAGCCACTCTACTTAGTTTATCTAATATAGATAAAGAGGTTTGTACATACGTCAAAGAGTAGTTTAGGTGTTCTAAAAAACTTAGTCACCTTGTTCTTTAAAAAATATTAGAAGTAATTTTATTTTCATCTTTGAAAGTTAAACATAATTTTAACAAATTAATCATTCAGTTGGAATTCTATCCACGGACATCATCCATTATTTTCATCTAAGTTATTTGATAAGTTAGAAGTACGAATTGGTGAGGTTGAATTTGTGCTATAGGTCTTGAGTTGGAACAATTTAGTATCGAATAAGATAAATTTTTTGAACTTTACATATTGTTCAGATACCTAGATATATGATGTCTCAAAGAAAATGATAATATGAAAAGGCAGGGGTTGTCAGCCGGCACAAGCGGTGAAGTGAAAAATGATAAATGACCATTCAAAATCAAGTGTCCCCTAAAAAAAATTTCGAGTCTCCCAATTAAATATCAAAGTATTGCTCAATATTATAAGCCTACCCTTCACGTGTGCATAGAGGCTGGGGATGTTGTGGGCCCTGCATAAGTACACAAAGGTGAAAGATACCTCAACTTTAATCATCAGAGACGCATTTGATAGAAGTATATATTAGAATGAAGATCAAAATTTTAAAAGTTAATTTGCTTTTAAATGGAAAAATATTTCATAATAATAATAAGATTGAAATACGTTAAAACATAATTTTTTTTTTTCATTTATAGGGGTCTACTTATATACTTTTCAACTCATTTCATAAAGAAAAATTACTCTAAATAATTGTCAAAGTATAAACTATCTTTTTCATTACTATTGGTAATCATAAAATTGAAATTTTAATGCCTTTTTAATAATACGACAGAAAAGTATCACCTATGTCTCGTAGTATTATTCACCTTCTAAATAGTGAAAAAATATCACCTATATATCTCATCATACTTGAAAGTTTATAATGGTGTCTTTTTTAGAAATACGCAGCGTGAGATACCTCCACTATCCAAAATATGAAAAATGCAAAACACCGATCCCTTAAAATTTAGACAAGTGATAGAGACACCCGGGTTTTTCATAATAATGAACACCAATTTATCTTTTGGGAGCCAATAAAGACATCAGAGGATTCTGTCCCAATACACCCAATTTCAAAATTTTGGGTGAAATTATAATACTCCAATTCAAATTAAGAGTTAATTTTTGTTAATTAGGACTAATTAAGTAATTTTTAGCCGTTGATTGTGATTTTTGTTCCTCCAATCGTGAAGATTATGGAATGAGATTTCCAACGGAACTGAGTTTGATCAGATCCGAGTCCGATAGCTCATTTAATTAAGTTTTAAAGGTATAAAGGTATAAAGGTAATTTATGAATATAATAATATTATTTTAGGCTTAAAAGCTGCTCTGGAACTTAATCATTTGACATAGTTTCAACCCCAAATTTAAGATTATACATTATTTTTAAATTCCGGACTTAACGGAATGGCAATCTCAACCTAATTCTACCTATTTTTGGTAGCTATATTTCCTTAAGTGGCAAAACTCTAATTTTATAGAAAAGACAAAGTTCTAAAAATATACGGAGAGAGTCAGTACTCGATCTGTAATATAATTGATCTTTTTGTATCTTCAGATTTCTAAAATATTAAATTTTAAATAGTTATTTTACATTGAGAAATGTGAACCGTTGAATACTCTTTTGCTTAGATGGAGTGGTTTTTTTACTCCAAAACACTTTAAAACTTTAGAATATTTTTATCAGTTTAATTTAATCTATCTAATTGTAAAATTAGATTTTCTTAAAGAAATTCTTTAAAATTAAAGAATTTTGTCAAAACAGTGTTTTTCGATTAAAACACTGAGTTCTTGATCAAATTTTTATCTCCAAAATTTAAGTACTATGTTTATTAATTAATATCTGACCTAGTAAACTACTTAAATAATCTTAGTAAGATCCTAGAATCCTAGAATATTTAAATTTAATAAAGGACATAAATGATATTATTAAATAGAAAATAATAATAAAATAATATAAAATATCAAGATCAACATTAACCCAAACCTAAGCTACGAGTCTATCATTGTAGCTTAGAAACGTGGTTGGCTTTCAGCGAAGCCATTTCTCTATACAAAGGCATGAAGTAAGAAGGGAAATGAAAACAAAATAAAAACTAAAAACCCACGGTCGTTTTCCCGTCGCTCTCTCCCTCTCTCTTTTTCTTTTCATTCGTTCAGAAGAGCAGTAGACGAGGATTTCGAGAGAAAAAAAAAAAGAGTGCTTCTCTCTTCCTTTCTTTTTTCTTTCAACGTCCAATGGCCTTAGACGTTTGATTTTTCTGCATTCGGATCGGGATTTTTTTAAAAGCAGTCAAATTTTGACAAAATTTCACACCAAAATATCGAAACTATTCTTTTCTTGTTTATATTAATTATAGCGCAAGTTGAGAGTAGAAAGGGATAGTGATGGATTTTAAAATTAAATTTTTTAAAATAGAGAAAAAAAAAACTTTCTCTTAAATTTTAAATTATACATTTTAAAATTAGTTTTATTTTACATTTAAAATTTAGTTTTTCAACCCTAAATAAAATTGTGGAAAAAATTAATCCCAACTGACTATTGCGTGTTACTTTTCCACTTTTTGTATTTAAATTTTATTACTGTAACTTCTGTGCCACACTATCATCCGTAGTGGCACTAGTCGCTCGGTGATACCATTTGAGATAGCGCTTAGTCATCCGGTGGTTAATCAGTAGTGACGCTTAGTCGCTCGATGAGACTATCTGAGTAGGCGCTTAGTCACCCGATGATCTTGAAGTGGGGCACTGAGTACTTTTATATTACTTGCATTTTACTCTCTGGGCCGAAAATCTCCATCTGTAGCGCAGCGGAAACGCAGCTCGGTGGACATCTGAGACGGCCTTGGTCGCCCGGTGGTAAAAAGATTTAGACACTGAGCACTTTTATTTAATTTCTTGTACTGTACCCTCTGGGCTCTGTCTCAATACTTTTCCCTGGCCAGGAAAAAATACGAGACCAGATACTGAGTACTTTATATTTTTATTTTGATGTGATGTTTTGGTTGGCTGACAACTAACTGCTGACTTAATCTAATGGAGTAGAAAGATTTAGGAGACTCACTACATTTATTATGTTTTCTTGGAAAATGCACGGGGGATGGGAAGTAGTTCGTAAATACTTTATCGACTTGAAATTTATATTATTATTTTATCTTACAGATTGTGTGATAATCTCTGCGGATAGAGGTGAGAAGACTCGAACCAACACTTGTATTGTGTTACATGTTAAACCCACTAACACCAGACTAAAATGGGACCCATGGTCAATTAAAGATGGAAAAGGCTATATAGGTACAGAATACGAGACCTGACACTGCCTACATATAAGGGATGTAAATGTTCTAACTGTTTAGAACGTAGGCGTTAAAATGGTGTCGGGGAGTCGAGGACTTGTAGCCTATAATGCAGAATGGATCCATGGAGTGTCTGGGAATTGTCGGGTAAAAACTGGGTGAAGGCATTCGTGTTATTAAATCCAGTTTTATTGTTTGTGTGACATTGATTATTTTATTGATTTCTTATATTGGTAGTGGATACACCAAGGGTAAGGCTGGAATTTGGTGATTCTCTCAGAATAAGTCCCTGTATAAGGAGGGCAATGGAAATCATGCATTATCATGCATTTGACATTTGCATGTGAGAGTTATGTTTATAAGTTAAATCTGTGAAAGATAATAAATTTGGAGATCTGATATTGGCCGTTGGGTTATAATTGTTGAGATCAACCGAACACCGTTTACAAACAGTTGGGTTGGACGTGTTAGCAGGCTGAGGTCGACCGCCATCAACCGCTAGTGTTGGATGGGCTAGTAGACCGGGTCGTGGAGACCTTTTGATTTTAGGCTGAATACCGTTTGCGAACCGTTGGGTGTACGTGTTAGTAAGCCGTGGTCGACCGCCATCAACCGCTGGTGTTGGATGGGCTAGTAGACAGGGTCGCAGACCACATACGTAGGATATAGCATGGTGGGAGATCCTCGTATGAACAATGAGATGTATCTTAGTGATTTCTCATTGGTTACTGGGATATGACTAGGTGAATGACTATCCCAGTGGATAAAAAGGATATGACTACGTGAATGATTATCCTTATGAAAAAAAAATGGGATTTGACTTAGTGAATGATAATCCCCAGTTGATTACCAATGTGTGACTTGGAAAAATAATTCATTTAATTGCTTATAATATGATGGTTAATGCATGCATGGCATAATGAGATAGGACTTTATAAGTAAATATTGATATAAGACCATAAGGGTAAACAATATCCTATAAAAATGATTCGAATGTAAAAATGAATCATATGATGGTAAGTTACATGTTCATTTGCATTGATACATGCATACCATGGTTTCTAATTTACTTGAGTTCTCTTCACTGGGATAGTAGCTCACGTCCCTTACATTGCAGGGTTAGAACTTGAGGAGGAGGAACCTCCACCGCTGTCTTAGGACGAGGGAGCCTTTATGGTCGATTGTATTTCTCGATGATGGGAAATATGTTTATTATATTTATTTTCATGCAAGTGATGTCTTGTTAATTTTAGTACCGCATGTGGTACTGTAAATTTAAGCATGTGTAAACCGCTATGTTTTCGTTCGTAACTTTGATAAGATAAATGAAAATATTCGTTGTATGATATGGTTTGTATATGGGGACATATGGTATATGTTTGAGTCCAAGTGTGAAAAGCACGTGTTACATTTTCTATGATGGTTTTTTTTTTTTTTTATGAACTTAAGAAGATCCAGCCCAGTTATGATGTTGGGTTATTAGAGTTTAGTGGGGAAAAAAAAATTAGTTGCTTTCTGGGCCCACCTTAGGGTTCGGGGCGTGACAGAAATGAACTACGAATGGACTTAGCCATTCGTTCGTATGAATGCACTACTGGAGCATCGCTCGAATGAACTTCATCATTCGTTCGAATGAATGATTCATCCGAACGAATGCCGAAATGAACTCGCAGTTTGTTCGAATTAGTGAAAAATGTGGGGCAGCAGAATGATAATTTTATCCTAAAATCGAAAAACGGATGTGTAGAGGTAAAAAAGTCTGGTGTCAGTAAGTCGCGCCTCTATAAATTGACATTGGAGAGGTGTAAATATTGGCTATCCTATGGCTATTAAAAGAAAAAGGAAAGTGTCTAAGATTAGATATTCAAAAGATAATTTAAAGTGATAAAAAAATGTGAAAGTTTTAAAAATATAGCTTCAAGTGATTTTTATGGGGTTCATAATTATGTTAAATATTTCAATAGACAATCAAATATGGTGAAAGTAGGTCTCATGTAGGATTCAAACTGAAAAGATTTGAAGATAATTTGAAGTAATTAATATTTAAGAAATTTAAAATATGACTTTTATGATTGGATTAACGAGATTCTTTAATAATTTCATATTCGTAGATTAAAAGATCTATTTAAAGGACCTCTAGATGGGACAAAATTGGAATCACATGAGATACAAAACTTTAGTAAATAAAAAATAATTTGAAGTCATGAAATTATGAAGTTTTTATACAGTGGCCTCTGTAATTGGATTAAGATGTTTTACCCGCTCAATGAAGATCTATGTAATGAAACCATTACACTTAATAAAAGTGAGTCAATGATTTAATAATTTAATTATTAATATTCAGTTGTAAATAGTTCAAAATATCATGTGAAAATTTAAGACTAAGTTAATCTTCTAGTTATCCCCTCTTTGATTGCTAAATTGAAGAGACAGAATCAGGTTTGAGCATGGTCATAGAAAGTGACAAATTTGCTAAAAATGAGATATAGAAGATTTTTTTTTTTTTTTAATATCAATAGTATAATAGGACGGAATTATCTTAGACACGTTTCTATCCGACTTTGATAACACTGCTCAATCCACGAAGAAGAAGTTTGTTTTAATATATGAATATCACACTCGGACCGTTTATGATGTGATAGATTGTCTTATCTTTTTAGATTTAATATTAAGAGAAATGGGAAATATTGTGTTTACGTCTTTACGAAGGATCCTTTTTGGATTTAATAAAAGTGGGTCAATTATTTAATAATTTAACTATTAAAATTCATTTGTAAATACTTCAAAATACTGAACTGAGTTAATCCTCTAATTATTCTCTCTTGAATGTTAAATTGAAGAGACAGAATCAGTTGTGTGTAACAAACTAACAACTCAATCTATCCATAGGGTCAGCCTTGGCTTAAGTTCAAATATGCAACCGCCTAGCGTCTTCGATTTGACCACCGGACTAAGGCACTCACCATACCCTTTTCCTAGAGTCCGGTCTTATCTGCCCAGCATATTTTTAGTCGTTTTGAACTCCAACTCACATGATTTTGTTTTGCTTTGAACTCAAACCCGTCTCTGAGAATAGTTATATGTTAACTGAAGTGAGCATTCCTTATATATTTCAATCTCTGAACTCTCCTCCATATCGTCCATCACCAATTAGCACACACTTGCTCTAAACAGTGTGTCCATTATTTTTTTTTTAAATCCGACAAAAATTAGAGAGTACTTACAGGACTCATTTATTCAATAAAATTCGGACTTAAAATTAAATGATTAAATAAAGATACTTTGGACTAAAAAAATTATTTAAAAAATCTTAATTTCTAGTTTATTTTAGAAAAAATTAGGAATTAATTAAAAAAAAATAATACTTAGGGTCTAAACGTCATATTTAACTCCTAAAACACAAATGGGAATGAAAAATGACATTTTTAAAAGCTAATATTTTTATAAATGAAAGATTTCCTCAAAAATCCTGTAAAAAAATTTGCACGAGTGGAGATCCAACGAATAGGTTTGGCATTTAGACACCACACTATTCTGTCAGCAGACACCGATTTTCAATTTTTGAGTAGAAATTACCATTCTGCCCCTTCTGCTCAAAATCGACCGATCGATTCTGTAGCTCATTTTCGCTTCGATCTATCAATCCCTTTTACGTAGAATCGTGTGATTGATTCTATGGGATCGTACGATTGATTTCTCAAACACGAACGAAAGATGCTAGCGGGAGAAATCGACCGATTGAAACACTGTCGTGCGATTGATTCTGTTTATTTACGCGAACATGAGTAGTTAGAGAAATCAACCGATTGAAGGGTACAATCGTGCGCTCGATTTTGCTTATTCCTGAAGAAATCTACCGATTGATTGCTTAAAACGTGCGATCGATTCTGCTTATTTAGGCTACAGTAACTATATTATTTAAATAATAAATTTCTTGTTAAAACTTTAAAGTTATTTTTTAAGCACTGTGTATTTTTAAAATTTCTCAAATTAAATATCCAGATTAATTATGATAACGTGATAAAAAATACTTTAAAACTTCAAGGTCTTTTGACACTCCCAAATGCTTAAAACAGAGTGTTTTACAAATAAGCGTATCCCTCGGCTGTGCCGAAAATACATTTTGGAGTGTCAAAAGACCTTAAAGTCTTAAAATATTTTTATCAGATTATCGTAATTAGTCTGGATATTCAATTTTAGAAATTTTGAAAATACACTGTGCTTAAAAAATAACGTTAAAGTTTTAAAGGAAAGATAAAACTTTACCGTTATTTTTTAAACACTGTATATTTTCAAAATTTCTCAAATTGAATATCCGTACTAATTACGATAACCTGATAAAAATACTTTAAGACTTTAGGGTCTTTTGACACTCCAAAATATGTTTTCGGCATAACCGAGGGATACCTTTATTTGTAAAATACTCTGTTTTAAGCTTTTAGGAGTGTCAAAAGACCTTTAAGTCTTAAAGTATTTTTATCAGGTTATCGTAATTAGTCCAGATATTTAATTTTAGAAATTTTGAAAATACACAGTGCTTAAAAAATAACGTTAAAGTTTTAAAAGAAAGATAAAACTTTAACGTTATTTTTTAAACACTGTGTATTTTCAAAATTTCTCAAATTACATATCCAGATTAATTACGATAACTTGATAAAAATACTTTGAGACTTCAAGGTCTTTTGACACTCCAAAATGTGTTTTCAGCACAGCCAAGGGATACCCTTATTTGTAAAACACTCTATTTTAAGCATTTGGGAGTGTCAAAAGACCTTAAAGTCTTAAAATATTTTTATCAGGTTATCGTAATTAGTCTGGATATTCAATTTGAGAAATTTTGAAAATATATAGTGCTTAAAAAATAACTTTAAAGTCTTAAAGAAAATTTTATTATTAAATAATATAGTTACTGTAGCCTAAATAAGCATAATCGATCACATGATTCTACCCTTCAATCGTTCGATTTTTCCAACTGAGGGATATTTTTATTTGTAAAATACTCTGTTTTAAGCATTTAAGAGTGTTAAAAGACCTTAAAATGTTAAAGTATTTTTATCAGGTTATCGTAATTAGTCCCGATATTTAATTTGAGAAATTTTGAAAATGATACTTTAAGACTTCAAGGTCTTTTGACACTTCAAAATGTATTTTCAGCACAGCCGAGGAATACCCTTATTTATAAAACACTCTGTTTTAAGCATTTGGAAGTGTCAAAAGACCTTGAAGTCTTAAAGTATTTTTATTAGGTTATCGTAATTAGTTCGGATATTTAATTTGCAAAATTTTGAAAATACACCATGCTTAAAAAATAACTTTAAATTTTTTTTAAAAAAATTATTATTTAAATAATATAGTTACTGTAGCTTAAATAAGCATAATCGGTCGTACCTTTTAAGCAATCAATCGGTCGATTTCTTCAGAAATAAGCAGAATCGATCACACGATTCTACCTTTCAATCGGTCGATTTCTCAAGTTGCTCATGTTCGCGTAAATAAACAGAATCAATCACACAACAGTGTTTCAATCGGTCGATTTCTCCCGCTAGCATCTTCTGTTCGTGTTTGAGGGATCAATCGCACAATCCCATAGAATCAATCGGAAGATTCTACGTAGAAGGGATCGATCGATCGAAGCGCAGAATTGATCGATCGATTTCGTATGAAAGGGGCAGAATGGTAATTTTCACTCAAAAACTGAAAATCGATATATGCTGCCATGATAATGCGGTGCCTAAATGCTGAGCCCAACTAATAATAGGAATTTAGGGGGAAAGAAAGACGGGGAGAAACAGTTTCTGAGCCGGATCCTTTGAGCCACGTCAAAGCCGAAATGTCACCATCCATCGAACAGAAACCCTCCATGAGCCGGATCCTTTGGGCTGTCGACCAAGCCGAAATGTCACCATCCATCGAACAGGAACCCTCCATGAGCCGGATCCTTTGAGCTGTCGTTAAGCCGAAATGTCACCATCCATCGAATAGGAACCCTCCATGAGCCGGATCCTTTGAGCGGTCGTCCAAGCCGAAATGTCACCAACAGGAACCCTCCATGAGCCGGACACTTTGAGCTGTCGTCATAGCCCAAAGGCGCTATAACATTAGATAAATGACTTTTAGTGCGTATTAGACACTCTTAGGAAGTTTCCACTCTTTCGTCCCTCAGAATGTATAAAATAATCTTCTTTTCTTCCATTCCCTACTCTTTCCCTCCTCCTCTTCTGTTCTATTCTCTCCATCAAATTTTTCCTAATCTATTCAAATCAAAGATTCAAGAGCAATGACGGACCAGCAGGATTCAATGGTGGGAGTGGGAGTGGGATCTGATCAGTTACGGTGGATGAAGGCGCTCGTTCTGGCGTTTAACATTGCGGCGACGCATGCCCAGTGTCCTCACAGACGTTCCGGTGCACACAGAGTTCTCTAGCTGCGCTATTGTCGTCTCCTTCTCTGCCTTCTTCGCCTCCACACTACTTCACCATTCCCATCTTACCAACATGTCCCGTATATCTGATTGTGTGGGCGTCTTCTCAGGCACACTAGCGTTCGGTTATCTTCTTTCAATCGCAATCAAGGGTAGATTCAAATGGTTTGCTTTCCTTCCGTGTATTTTTTCTTCATTCCTTCTGGCTTTTGAACTTTATGAGCTGCTGCTGGTGGTGGGAGTGCAACCTGCGTCGGAGGCCATCCAAAAATTAGCCATATGTCCAGCAGAAGTTGATGGTAGCAGCCGCGATCAACGATCTTACACCGTAACAGTTGAGGAGAACCAGGAAGAGGAATATGAGATGTGTGATCTGATTGGGTCTCCAAGCTGATACATTTAGATTTAGCACAGTTGGATATTTTCAATTATCCTTTTGCATGTAAACAACATCTCAGGCTGTCAGCTGATAATGAGGCTGTGGGTAGTAAGGTCTCAAAATTCTATACCCATGTCTATTTGCATAGCCAAGAAGATACGTTTTCTGAATCTTTGGATCTTGCTTTTTTCACATGTTAACATTTTGAACTCATTTTACTTTAATTTTAATTGAATTAATTTAAATTAAAATTCTTTTAATTTGACTCAACTCAAATTACATGTGGATTTTTGTATTCTCCGACCCATAATTTCTTGGGTCGGATTTACAAATAAATATATAGAAATATGAATAATTAATATTATGTCCAAATCATACCTCTTTAGAAATAATCTTGCAAGGACATCCCTACACACGGCCCCACTTCTCCTCCATCGAGCCTGTCCCACTCTCTCTCCGCAGCAGCCTTGGTGCTTGACCGTTGACCCACCTTACGCAAGTCTAATAAAAATTTAGTCATCTGGTTTGCTGTAAACTAATTCACAGCGGGTTGTCGTAGCGAGAACAGGGCCGATCCGAAGATCTTCTAAAATCTCAAAGGTCTTAGAAGGAGTGAGATTTTAGACGTCTTTTGTGACTAGTATATTAAAGAGTTTAAATATGTGTGAATTCTTTCTATCTAAAACCCTAGACAATGTCCTATGGCACATATGTTCGACCGGAAAAGAAGCCTGTAGTGTAAATATTATTATATATCTTTTAAAAAATAAAAAATGTCAGTGACCTACGACTTGGCAACGCGACGACCGGTCAATCTCACGAGAAAATCATCCACACTCCACGTCTCATCCTGTGTATAGGCTATATATATTAAATTTCGGCCATCCATTTAGAAATCATGACTTTTTTTTGTCAAGAGATATTAGTTTTTAAATTACCCTTTTTCCCCTTCCATGTTTTATGTTAGGATGATTTTTTTAGTTTATCACAGTCATGACGATCCTTCAAACGAATTTGCTCATATGCTACAGTCAATTTTTTTTAAAATTTTAAACAGTAAAATCTTTTTTTAAATTTTAAAGTTATTTTTTAAACACTATTTACGATAGACTGATAAAAATACTTTAAGAATTAAAGGTCATTTGACACTCCCAAATGATTAAAACAAAGTATTTTATAAATAAGAGTATCTCTAGGCTGTGCTGAAAATATATTTAGGTATGTCAAAAGACCTTAAAGTCTAAAAGTATTTTTATCAGATTATCCTAATTAGTATGGATATTCAATTTGAGAAATTTTGGAAATACACAGTGCTTAAAAAATAACTTTAAAGTTTTAAAGGAAATTTTATTATTTAATACACTATGCACATTATTTTTTAAGCACTGTGTATTTCTAAAATTTCTCAAATTAAATATCCGGACTAATTACGATAATCTGATAAAAATACTTTAAGACTTGAAGGTATTTGACACTCCTAAATATTTAAAACACAATATTTTACAAATAAGGGTATTTGTAGGGTGTGCCGAAAACACATTTAGGAGTGTCAAAAGACCTTGAAGTCTTAAATATTTTTATCAGGTTATCATAATTAGTCCGGATATTCAATTTGAGAAATTTTGAAAATACACCGTGCTTAAGAAATAATGTGCATAGTGTATTAAATAATAAAATCTTCTTTAAAACTTTAAAGTTATTTTTTAAGTACTGTGTATTTCCAAAATTTCTCAAATTAAATATCCGGACTAATTACGATAACCTCATAAAAATATTTTAAGACTTCAAGGTCTTTTGACACTCCTAAATGTATTTTCGGCACAGCCTAGGAATACCTTTATTTATAAAACACTATGTTTTAAGCATTTGCGAGTATCAAACGACCTTTAATTCTTAAAGTATTTTTATTAATCTATCGTAATTAGTCCAGATATTCAATTTAAAAAATTTTAGAAATACATAGTACTTAAAAAATAGTTTTAAAATTTAAAAAAAGATTTTACTGTTTAAAATTTTAAAAAAATTGACTGTAGCATATCAACAGCAGATTCGTTCAACGGTAATGATCCTTTGGATGATTTGACTGTAGAGTCAAATTATTCGAAGGAATAGAAAAATAAACTAAAAAATCGTCCGGAAGAGGCAAAAGGATAATTTATCTCAAAAATTTGAAAACTGTGACTTGTTACAAAAAGTCCCGGTGTCTTAATGGATGGCCTCTCAAGTGGAAAAAACTATATGAAATTCTGTCACATCATGTTATCAATCTTTTGAGCTAAAAAATCTTTAATTTTCACCCCTTTCTTAATAGAAGGAAATTTTTAGATTAGTGATGGGGCATCTCTTACTTTTATTCTTCAAGTGAAAGTGGTTCTCCAAAGTCACAAGAATCAAACTAAAAAAATTGTAAAATTAAAATTATTATTATTATTATGTTATTTTTTGAATTTACATGTGGAAAACCATAGAATACCCAGTATAAAACCTTCTATGGGTGAACCCCTATCTCTAAGGCACACCAAGATTAGACTATGAGGGCTCGAATCCTTGACCTCCATATTTTTGAGGTGGGAGATAACCAACTGAGTTACACCCATGTAAATAAGGTGCACCTCCTATAATAGAAGCCCACCTAGATTATCAGTTCCATAGATACTGAAAATTTTATGCTATCATAATAATATGATGAATTGTATCGGCAAAAAATACTCCTCATTGCAACGTGAAAATACGGTCCATACAAAATTTCAGCGCGACGGCCCTCGTAAAATCCTCACAAGTGAGCCCACCACCCATAGGGCACACTAAGATTAGGTCATGGAGACTCGAACCCGCAACCTCCTAATTCATGAGACGGGAGACAACTAATTTATTTTCTAATTCATTTTGGGTCTACAACTGTCAAAATATTTTTTTATATAAGGTACACTCTCAATAAACCATAGCATATACTAGAAACTTTATTAGCCATCCGATTTTTTTTTCTCAATCTTTCATCTATATTTTCTTCCCAACTTCATTTCTTTAAATTTTAACCTAAAAAAACACAATTTATACTAAAACTTCATTGGCCATCCGATTTTTGTTTCTCAATCTCTCATATATATTTTCTTCCCAACTTCATTTCTTTAAATTTTAACGTAAAAAAAATGATTTCCAGTTCATTTTTGATGATCTGAACCATTGAAGCTCGAGTTACTTGTTACAACTACTAGTGGACTAGTAGTGTAAGTTTTCTTCCCAGATTATTAAAATTAATCTTCATATCTGAGGTATTATTTCCTAAAATTTATATTTAATGCTCTTCTATTTTTTTTTTTTAATTTCAATACGAATTTATTCTAAAATGAAAATAAGGTTTTAGTTTATTAACGTGTCCTTATTATGTTTAGAATGGTTTAAATGGTGTTCTAGAATTTAGTGTATTGTTTAAAAAGTATATTTAATATTTTTTTTAACCGTATCTTAAGTAGAATGTAAACTATTGTTTAATTTGATTCAAATGACATTTACTTGTTTGGAAAATGTTTATGTGTTTTCTCCAAGTTAATGCAGACTCTAAAAATTACTTTATATGCATTTGATATTTTCTTTTTATTTTAAAACCGAAATTAAAAAAGCAAGTATGAGTTCCTATTTGCTCCATTCGAATCATTGAATAACTGGAACTGAAATAATTTCTTTCATGGCCGTCCATTGCCCCTAAGAATCTTTTTGGGCCGCATTCAGGTTGAAGAATAACCCTAAGCCTAGTACAGGGGTTTAAATTTCGGTCGATATGAGATGTATCAGCAGTACACGTGAGATCTCAACTGATATGACAAGATCTCATCGATATCGTCAAAAAAAAAAAAAAGAGAGTAAGAAATATCGGCCGAGATATTGGATGATATTTGTGGCCCTGAGATCTCGGATCCACTGTTTTTTTGACCTTTGGCCTAGCATGAGGACAACTTTTAAGTTTTTGCATTTGAAGAATAGAAATGCACTGATACACTTGCGCACTAGTGTACATTGGGTAAAAAATTAAGATAATAGTTTTTGCACCTCCATTTTCTCTCATTTGTACTTCTTTAAAATGAATTTTTAAATTTATCTTTACTTATCTCTTCTCCTCTCTTTTCTCTCTTAAAAGAAAAGGTAAATTTGAAAATTCTTTTTAAAAAGGTGCACTATAAAAAAAATGAGGATGCGAAATTCACAATCCAAAAATTATGACCCACTTCTTGTTAAATTTTATCTCGACCCAACACTGAAATCTATACTTTTTAAACGCTTAAAAATTTAGCTTTATTTAGTTTTATTCAAAGGAACTTGATGTGATCGAATGAAAAAAACATGATGACTTGGAATGAGATAAAACAAGGTATAGATTGTGAGGTTGGCATGGGCTTTCAAGTGACACTAAGCCCATAATGCACCGGTGCAAGTGTGCAATTCGACGGTAATTCTTAATCTCCAAGGTAATTTCAACTCAGTCTAGGGCAAAACTTGTTTCTTCGGTTGCGTTTGGACCAGGGGTGTAAAGAGAATAAGGTGTTACTCTTCGTTATCTTTGTTTTTTAACTAAAAAATAAAAATGACAAATTTCAATTTTACTCTTGTTCATCCTTCTATTTTCACTTTTGAAAATTCTTCTAAAACAAAGAATATTCATAATTGGTTATCCACTCCTACAAAATTTACCCCTCATTCAAATGCAGCCTTCGTGGATCAATAGTAACACTAGCTGTCCATACTGCCTCTAACGTCACACTTAATTTAAATATATTATGATACATAGAATGCTCACCCGTGTATATATTAAAAAGGTCATTTAATGAATATATAATTTATTAAAAATATTGTATTAATTCAATAGTATTTTTAAAAGCTTTAAAATTTTAAAGTTAAAAGGTAATTTAAAAAACTTACAAATGCAACTTCCTTGATAATTAAAATTATTTTATTAAGTCACGTATTTAAAAAAGAGCATTCTTTTCATAATTTTTTTATCTCCCTGTATAGTAACTCTCATACTTAAATACATAAAGTACTGTACTGCAAATGTACATTGGGTAGGGTAAGGGTATATTTGGATAAATGATTTGTTACGAATATTTTTTTTTTCACTATTGTAAAAGCTTAACTAGTTGTCTCTTGTCTTATGAATTGGAAATTATAGGTTCGAGCTCTTATGGTCTAATTTTGATGTGCTCTAAGGGTAGTGGGCTCATTCGACTGGATATCCCAAAGTTTCTCACACGTAAATTAAAAAAAAAGGATTTAATTTATCACTTATTTTATTTTTCTTTTAATATGGTTCGAATTACTGTCTTATTCAAATCATAAAATACTTTCGTACTGATCATTTTATTTTAATATATCTTTATCTTTATATCTATTTTAAAAAATATTAACCCTTCTATAATATAGTATAAAATTAAATAATAAATAAGAATGACTGGTGTCGGTCTTTCAAGTTTCAATGGTCTATGTCAATGGTCTATGTTCGTGGCTAACAAGCCACCTGCAATGAAATAGTTTGACTTATTAGTGGATTCATTTTCCTTGCAACAACGCCTAAAGACGTTGCTGACTGGACGGTCACGTGTCACGATTTGAGCGCTGGCAACAAATTTAAATTTATTTCATATGTGATAGGTGATGATTATATAAATATAGAATATATAAAATAAATTATTTAAAAGATGTTTATGTAGATATGACGTATGTAAAATTTTATATTAATTGATAATTCAAATTATGTAATTTCATCTTTAATTTTTGATAAGCATAAAATATTAATTTTTAAAAGTTTAAATAAAGCAATAGAATCATCAGATTAAAGTGAGATTTCATATAAAAAATATTTATATAGTTTCTTCTTACATAAGAACCAATAATCTAGACTCTGAAATCTATTATTGAGTGAGAAAGGGCAAATGCTGTGTCTCCCAATGTTCCTTCTTTGAATTTTGTTCGAGTTTGATGTTGAAATCCTCTCGCGTTACATGAGTTATTTGAGTGACTTTTATGATATAATATTGGATGTCATTTGTTAGTGTTGGCCGACATTTTTTATGCTGCATGAATGTCGTCTTCATTGTTTTTACTTTTTACGACTAAACTTACTGCTAAGTACTAACGGTTCAATTATCGTTCAATACATATTCTATTAGTCCATGTGTATTGGATTTTTTTGTCATAGATATGTATCACCAAATAGAATATATATCCGTAGCTCTATCATTTTATCAGCAATATTTCTCAATAGATATCTGTCTTAATATCGGTCGATATTAATAATATCACTTTAAAATATATTTTTTAATTAAAAAAAGTTGAAATATCAATATGGGACCCACTCAATTATCATTTTTACGTAAAAATAATACTACATTACAAGTAAAAATTCTGTTTTATTTAAAATTTATAATATAAAAAGGTTGGAGTATTTTAAAACATACAATATATGATGATGAAATTATTTATATTTATACCAATATCACTTTATTTACCACTTGTGGATTTTTTTATCTACATTTACTTCATATATAAAATTTAAATAGGTACATAGTACAGTACTCTGACAAACTTAGGTCATTTTCTGATTGGATTCTAAATCAAATGGAATATGAGGTCCCACCAAGTTGGATAACAAAATCTTCAAAATTAATGAATTTTAAACATTTAAAAAATAAAGAAAAGAAAAGCCAAACCCTTAATTTTAAAAATTCACCTTTTTTTTTGAAATACAATAAAAAATAAAATAAGCCTTCTCATTACATTTTTTTTTGTAATTTTCATCATTTTTAAAAACTGTTTTAAATTCTCAATTTCGTAACTTAAAAAATAACATTTGAATGTGTAAATGACCAATATTTAATAAAAAAAAATTGTCTATCTATGAAGCCCATAATTTTCTTCATTTTCTGATTTTTTTTTGGAAAAAATAAATAATAAAAAAATCAAATGGAGAGAGAAAAATATCACCGATATATGGGTATGGCCGATATATCAGCATAAACGAAATTTTAACCCCATGGCTAAATTTTAGTTAAACAAGTAATTTTAGACGCTAGTTTAAAATTTGACTGCTCAAAAAAAAATTTGACCGCTCAAAAAAAGCTACTTTTTTTAATAGTTGGTATGGATCAATAACTTGAGCTTAGTTTAAAAGTGAGAATATCTAAAAATAAATTCAAATTAAATATAAATTTAAAGTATAAATACAGGATCCTTTCAGTCAGCATCCTTGTTTTTTCTAATTTTTATTTTATTATTAGCACACATGCCAACCCAAACGGTTGACCTTCTTCTTTGGAATATTTCCTCTCCTTAATCAATGGATTGTAATTGATTCTTTTAATAGATTATTGCCTCCATTAGAGAGGCCATTAACATTATAAATACTAGTGTTAATGGAATAGACATTAAGCAGTTATTCCAAATTCTAAATGGTACAGAGCCAGAGATTCCTCTGACCAGATTATTTCCCTCCCTTCCCTAACCCTTTCTTCTTTTCCCGTGGGCACCCCGTACACTGCCGCTCTCTCTTCCGGCCACTGTAGCTACATCTCTCGGGGGATCTGTTCGTCGATCTCGCCTACCCACCGTCGTCGCTGCTGCTTCTCCTTCTTCTTCTTAGACGGTTCCTGGATCGTCGCTGCTAGATCTCCTTTGTGTGCAGACCGCTGCTCCTTCTTCGGTGCCGCCATCGCCAGATCTGGGTTTTCCCACTCCCAGATAGCGTTCGGCGTTTTCCTGCTCTACACGGCCTACCCTACCTGCTGAGCCGTCCTCTGATCGATTCCACCGGCGCACTCCTCCGCACAGCCTGCTCCTGCTATCTGCCACCGTCATCTGCTCGAATCTCTGTTCTTCCCGATCGGCTTGCATCTGCGTCCTTGGATCTACGGACGCCGGTTCGTTGCCTCTCGGTCTTCCCCCTGCCACCGGTGGCTTCTACTCGCTGCTACCTTCGCCGGCCTCAAAGTCTTCCTGCTCCTTTTCTGAACATCAACAGGCCCAGCCGCTGATCTCTGCTGATCTGCTCGGCTTTGCCCTTCGACTTCCCTTGTTGCCGATTCTCTGCTCCTTTTCCGACTTGTAGTCGGCCCAGCCGCTGATCTCGGGTGCTCTGCTCTGAGATCTCGTCCCCGAGATCTTCTTCGTTGGATTTGCCGGTTTGCCCCTTTCTTAGGGCTTGTTTGTTAACAACAGGAAAAAAAAAAAGAGAACAACGACATCATTTTTCAATGGCTACCTCTGCATCAACTTCATCTTCTACAAGGGTCCCATTACCATTCCCAACTTTTCTAGTCTTATCTCCATCAAACTCACTGAGACTAACTACCTTCTTTGGCAGACTCAACTCAAACCGTTCCTCATTGGTCAACAGTTTTGGCGCTTCATTGATGGCACATACCCATGTCCCTCTCCCTCTCTTCCCTCTATTGACCCCACCAAAATTACTCCCAATCCCGCCTACATCACTTGGGTCGAGATGGATCAAAATCTAGTGGGCATTCTCATTTCCACTCTTTCCGAGCCAGTACTTGCTCAGGTTGTTGGCATCTCCACCTCACGTGAGATTTGGGACTGCCTCGAACGCAACTTCTCGCAACGATCTCTCGCCAACGCGACTCATTTGCAGATACAAGTGTTGTCTCTCTCCAAAGGCACCAAGTCTGTCTCCGAATATTTGCAAAATGCAACATCCCTTGCTGATGCCCTTGCCGCTATTCATCAGCCCGTCTTAAAGGACGATCTTGTTACATCGGTGCTTCGGGGACTTGGACCCAACTACTTCATGTTGTATACTGCCATCCTCAACACTCCACCTCTTCCGGTCTTCATCGATCTTCGCCCTCGCCTGCTTCTCTTTGAGTGATAGCTTGCCACTCTCGCTTTTAGTGCTACACAAGACAGCTCTGCCGGAGTCCCCTCCACTGTATTTTTCTCCTCTCGTGGGCGTGGGAACTTTTCTCGCGGTGGACATGGTCGTCGTGGCGGTCGATCTGATTCTTATTTTAATCGAAATGGTCGAGGAGGCCGTGGAAATCGCAGTGAAGGACGAACTAATGCTTCTCATGGTATTCTTGGTCATCAACCTTCCTCCCCTGTACAATATCAACTGTGTTTCAAGATTGGACATACGGCTGCCTCCTGCTATCAACTTCAACGCCCAGGCTTTCACACTGATGAGGACCTTCCGTCTGCTTTTGCCACGATGTAGATTGCACAACCGTCCGACCCCAAATGGTATCCCTTACACTGGCGCCACCCATCATATGACTGGTGATGCCCATTCCTTGCGCTCTAAGCCTGACTATGGGGGTAATGATTCTGTCCTTTTGGGTAATGGTGACTCACTCCCTATTGCGCACACTGGTACTTTGTCTTTATCATTTGGGTCTTCAACTTTTTGTCTTTCTTCTGTGCTTCATGTTCCTCACATGCATAAAAATTTGCTCTCTGTTGCTCATTTTACTCGTGATAACTCTGTTAGTTTCCATTTCTACCCATGGGGTTTTACAATTCGTGACTTACGTACTGGCGCTACTTTATTTCAGGGCCGATGTGAAGCAGGCCTCTACCCCATCAAGCCACCTGTTTCCTCCAAACAAGCATTCCTCGCCTCTTGTACCTCACCATCACTATGGCATCAGCGTAAAGGACATCCCTCTTCTGATGTACTTCGAGTTTTAGCTCAAAATAAATGTTTAGGACCTTCTTTAAAATTTTCTCGCACTCCTTTTTGTTGTCATTGTGCTACGGACAAGTTTACGCGACTGCCTTTTCCAGTTCATAATAAACGTGCTCCAGCACCTTTTTATTTAGTTCATTCCAATGTGTGGATGTCCCCTATTTCATCTGTCTCTGGATTTCGTTATTATGTTTTATTTACAGATGATTTTTCTCTCTACTCATGGATTTATCCTATGCGACATAAATCGGAGGTCTTCCTCTATTTTCAAATTTTTCTCACTTATGTCGAAAATCATTTTTCTATTACTCTTAAATACTTTCAATGTGATGGTGGTTGGGAATATGATAATCATCTTTTTCATACTTTGTGTGCGCAAAAGGGAATTACTCACCGTCTCTGCTGTCCTCATACCCCGCAGCAAAATGGTCTTGCTGAACGCAAACATCGCCATTTGTCAGAAATGGGCCTCACCCTTCTTATTACCTCTAAACTCCCCTTTACCCTATGGGTTGAAGCTTTTTCTACTGCAGTTCACATTATGAATCGCCTCCCAACCGCACTCTTGCAATGGTCCTCACCCTTTCAAACACTATTTGGCACTACACGCAACTATGTGTCCTTTTGCACTTTTGGATGTGTGTACTATCCCTATCTTGGTGATTATACTACTAACAAACTTCAACCTCGATCAGTTGAATGTGTTTTTCTTGGATACACTTCTCGGCACAAGGACTACCGCTGTCTGCATCCTTCTACTGGCAGAGTTTACATCTCAAGGCATGTCTTGTTCAATGAAGCTGTTTTTCCTTATGTATTACCCACAGCCAGGTCTTTATCTGCCTCCGATAGGGTATTCATTCCGGTTCTCTCCACGCCCTCTACATCTGCCGCTGCTCCGTCTTCTATGCCTGCTCCTCCTTCCGCACAGGACTTGCCATCTTCTCAGCCAGAGCTGGAGTTACCATCTGCTCTACCGCCATCTCCACCGTCAGTGTTGGAGTCACCTACCACTCTGGCCAATGATCATCCCATGGTCACACGTGCAAAGGATGGTATCTCCAAGTCCAAAAAGCGGGCTGACTTCGCCAGTCGACATCCTGTTCCACAGTCCTTCGCCTCTCTGGTTTCTTTAGATTCAGAGCCCACCTGCTACACCCAAGTTATCCGTTCTGCAGAATGGCGTCACGCTATGACTGACGAATTCAATACCCTCCTCCGACAACACACTTGGTCGCTTGTTCCACCACCTTCTCATGCTAACACTGTCGGCTGCAAATGGGTGTTTTAGATTAAACGCCGCTCTGACGGTACTATTGAGCGCTATAAAGCACTTCTTGTTGCCAAAGCCTTTCATCAGCAGCATGGTATTGACTATGATGAGACATTCAGCCCTGTCGTCAAACTTGTTATTATACGTATTGTTCTTAGCCTAGCCATCGCGTATGCTTGGCCTATGCATCAGCTGGATGTCAAGAATGCCTTCCTTCATGGCAATCTCAATGAGGAGGTCTATATGAGTCAACCACCTGGTTTTATTGATCCTGGTCGCCCTACTCATATCTGCAAGCTCCACAAGGCTATCTATGGTTTGAAACAAGCCTTGTGTGCTTGGTTCCAACGATTCAGCACCTTCCTCCTCTCCTATGGTTTTCTTCAAAGAAAGGCTGACAAATCCATGTTTGTTTTTCTACGAGACTCTCACCTTATGATCCTTCTGCTGTATGTTGACGATATTGTTCTCACTGGCAACGATTCATCACTCCTTCAATCCTTCACTCGTCGCCTTGGCACTAAATTCGAGATTATGGATCTTGGTACTCTTCATTACTTTTTGGGGCTTGAAGTAACTCCTCTCTCTCAGGGTTTACATTTGTCCCAAAACAAGTATACACTTGATCTACTTCGTCGAGGAAATCTTCATGAATCTAAACCTTGCTCTAAACCTGTCGCGGCCAAGAAGCAATTATCTTCCACTGCTGGTGATTTGCTTTCTAATCCTACTGAGTATCATCAACTAGTGGGTACTTTGCAATATCTCACACTCACTCGTCCCGACATTGCTTATTCAGTTCAGTTAGCATCGCAGTTCAAGAGTCAACCTCGCACGTTGCATCTTGAGGCTGTTAAACGAATCCTGAGATACCTAAAAGGTTCCCTTGGTCGTGGTTTGTTTTTCACATGTGCACAAAAGCCCCTGCGACTTCTTGCCTACTCTGATGCTAACTCGGCTGGTTGTCCTGACAGTCGTCGTTCCACCACGGGTTACTGCATCTTCCTCAGTTCGAATTTAGTTTCTTGGTGTGCTAAGAAACAACCGACTGTTTCTCGCTCTAGTGGAAAACTGAATATCGAGCGCTTGCCTATGTTTGCGCTGACACCGTTTGAATTCGTCACCTCTTACGAGAGCTTCAATTTCCTCTCTCTTCTCCGACACTGCTTCTTTGTGACAATCTCAGTGCCACTTATATGGCCGCGAGTCCAGTCTTCCATGTGCGGACCAAACATATTGAACTGGATTATCATTTTGTTCGAGAATGTGTTGCAACCGGCTCTCATCACATCCAATTTGTGCCCTCCAAAGATCAACTTGCTGACATCTTTACTAAGGGCCTTCCCAAGCAGCGGTTTTCTGTACTTAGTTCCAAACTCGTCTAGTTACCACCGTCAAGTTTGCGGGGGAGTATTAGCACACATGCCAACACAAACAGTTGACCTTCATCTTTGGAATATTTTCTCTCCCTAATCAAGGGATTGTAATTGATTCTTGTAATAGATTATTGCCTCCATTAGAGAGGCCTGTAACACTATAAATACTATCAGTATAATGCCAATTCAATTAATCTCCTCTGGCCAATCAGTGTGCTATTTTTCACAGTTCATCTACCATTTCTATAATTTCCAAGCTTTATGTTATTTCATAAATGCTACACCTTGTAGTGGATTGTAAAGACATATTTAGGTTTATTTAGATTTTCTATAATTACCAGTTACTAAATATTCATTTCCACATTTAGACATTTCCTTTTTTATTTGATTTACCTGCTTTATTTGTATTTTCTTTTTTTGTAAATAAAAATCTCAGAGTCTCTCCTTGATTGAGGGATACAAAGTATTATTTTACACTGAGAATAACTCTTCATATTATTTTTAGATTTAGATTGATTTAGTTATGCTTATTTAATGCATTTTGTCGTTGAATTAACTATGATATTAATTTTATAAATGCAGGAGATCTTGAGTTCAAGTCATCCTCAACACATAAAGGCCGCTCTACTTAATTTTATTTAGTATAGATAAAGAGGTTTGCACATGCTCAAAAATACAAGCAATATGATATGTCTTAAAGAAAATGAGAATATGAAATAAAATGAAAACTATTGCTCAATATTATAAGCCTACCCTTCACGTCTGTATATAGAGACTGGGGATGTTGTGGGCCCTGCATAAATTAACAAAGATGTACCATATCTGAACTTTAATTATCAGAGACTCATTTGATAGAAGTGGACATTTCTATATATTAGAATGAAGATTAAAATTTTAAAAGTTAATTTTATTTTAAATGGAAAAATATTTTATAATAATAATAGATTGAAATACAATAAAACATTTTTTTTTTTTAATTTCTACTTTGAATATGGCATTTTTAGTTTGTTCTCCCATCCATTTATAGGGCTCTACTTATATAGTTTTCAACTCATTTCATAAAGAAAAATTACTCTAAATAATTGTCAAAGTATAAGTCATCTTTTTCATTAATATTGGTAATCATAGAATTAACAAAATTGAAATTTTAATGCCTTTTTAATAACACGACAGCAAAATATCACCTGTGTCTCGTAGTATTATTCACCATCG
Organism: Chimonanthus praecox; assembly: GCA_022113865.1. Taxonomy (NCBI): domain Eukaryota; kingdom Viridiplantae; phylum Streptophyta; class Magnoliopsida; order Laurales; family Calycanthaceae; genus Chimonanthus; species Chimonanthus praecox. Next base: position 12,649,199 of record CM039095.1, on the reverse strand, counting down.
AAGTAGTAGAAAAATATCACCTATATATCTCGTCATAATTGAAAGTTCATAATAGTATCTCTTTTAGAAGATACGCAGTGTGAAAAATGCAAAACACCAATCCTTTAAAATTTAGACAAGTGATAGAGACACTCGTGTCTTTCATATACGGACACCAATTTATCTTTTTATTGACTTGTCATTATTTATCAATTTTTTTTGTTATAAAAAACACAATGTCCCAAAATTTAAGGTCCTATATTTTTTTATGTTTGCATAATGGATATAATTCATGTGCCCTTGGGAGTGTAGGACTGGGATAAGGTCTATGCTGCCTTGGGCCAAAGGTCCATTATTTAAATCACTAAATATAATTAAATGATATAGATATGTTTTAAAAATTACATTGCATTTCATGCTAAATTACATAAAATTAGATTATGGATATATTATTTTCTGTAAGTAGAAAACAACTAAGTTGATATATTATGGTTCGGGTCAATCAGACTCAGGTCACCCTCACGAGACAGAGCGACACTAAACCAAAATAAAACAAAGAGAATTCAATAAAACAAGTAGTCATTTTTTTTTTAATTTACATGTGGGAAACTGCAGGATACTAAGAGTAAAATTTTACGGATGAGCTCAGTACACTTAAGGCAGACTAAGGTTGGCCCGACCCGCATGACCGGACTGGAGAAATCATGCGAGTTGGGTCGAGAATTTTGGGTCAGCGGGTCGGGTCGGGTTGAGAAAATAAAAATCCGCATTAAACTCGGGTCGGGTTGAGTTGAGGATTTTACAAGTTAAATCGAGCCGATCCAGCTAAAATTAGGCTAAAATGAGTTCAGAATGTCGGTCGAGTAAGAATTCAGGTTGATTTGGGTTGGAATTCGGGTCGGGTCGGGTTGTGAAGTTCATGTTGAGAATTCGGGTCGGGTCGGGTTGGGTTTTAAGGAACCCGACCCGTCCGACCGAGTTGCAGCCCTAGACAGGAGGCAACCACATTTTTTTTTTTTTTCGAATTTACATGTGAGAAATCGCGAGAAGCCCAGTGTAAAACTCCCACAGGTGATACCCAATGCCCTTAAGGCACACCAGGTGAGGCCATGGGCCTCGAACCTAACACCTCCTACTTCCTAAAGCGGGAGAAGGTAACCACATTTTAACATACAAAACTGTGATAAATTATGATATAAGGATTTGATGGAAAATTCTCTACGGTAAAATAATTTTATGGAAAAAATTATTTAAGGGTTTTATTAATATTATCAAATAAGTGTTATAAAATTCAATTTTGTCTTGAGTTGTGAAAATGAGATAATTTGACTATCTGCGTCAAAATCTTTATTTTCATTGAAAATAAATAGAGCATTGTGTTGGCGAGAGAGGAAAGACTTTTTAATTTCCCTAATAAAATTTTCTATCCCTTTTATGAAAAATATTTTTTTTTTGAAATAAGAGGAAACATCGTATTTCATATGATTTTGGTAAATAGTTCTTATTCTATAAAATTGTGACACCCCGCCCAGATGGGCAGAGCGCCAGCCAACACATCGACTATGGTCGATGTGTCGGGCGGCTCAGAGTGGGTGTTGGAGTCCCACATAGGAAGTGAGGGTGGAAATTGAGGGATTTATAAGTGGCTGCGCTCCTTCAATAAGTAAGACGGGTTTTGAGTCTATCCCTGGTGAGCCAGGCCCAATCCAAACTCGTACAGGTTCGCACGTGTATGCACGTGCGAGGCCCAAAATGGATAATTTCTTACTGAGTTGAACTCTAAACTCTGTGTTCGAGTGGGATAATTACAAAAATATATTTTTTATACTTTTTATCTTTTATAGATAAAAAATAACAAACAACGAAGTTAGGAAAGAATGTTCTAAGAAAACAATTTGACGTTTTATCTTATTTGGGAGGTTTTTATTACATCTTGATGTGTGCAAGAAACCCATTTCTCTCACGTAGGAACTCTTTTGATTGCGAATGAAGTCGAGATTTAGTAGACATTAGGCTGCAATTTCTCTGTTGAGACCTCAGTTACAGACTTTGGCCGAAATTTAAACTTTAGATATGGATTAAATATAAACTTTTGAAATATCTATAAACTTTTAGAAAAACTATATCAGCTAATATATTTCAGACTTCGGCCAAAATTTAGGTTAAATTTCAGAAACTTTGCTTAAAATTTTGTCATATTTAATTATTATTTTTGTTAATTTTGCCAATTTATAAATTTACGTGGAGATAAGACAATAATGCAAAATATCAGCCAAAGGACCAAATAATTAATTTTGACTAAAATCTGTAACTGATGTTGAGAATCAACTCAAAATATGCATGAAATTTTCAAAAAAATTCCATGCACCAATTCAGATTAAGTCTAGTTCCAAGAAAAAGTTAGAAATTAAATGAATTTAAACATGAGTATTATTAATCACCTATATATTAAATTTCAAGTGGAAAAAAAAATGAGATATTAGCCCTCATTCTTATTTGATAACTAAAGGGTAAAGGTAAAAAATTCAATTTTATCCTTATTTATCCCTCCATTCTCACATTTAAAAACCCTTTTAAAGCAAAGTGTATTTATAAAATGCTTGAATATATAGTGATACGTAGAATGTTCGCCCGTGTATATATTAAAAAAGGTTATTTAATGAATATATAATTTATTAAAAATATTTTTATTGTATTAATTAAATAATATTTTTAAAAGCTTTAAAATTTTAAAGTTAAAAAGTAATTTAAAAAACTTACAAATGTAACTTCCTTGATTTAATTAAAATTATTTTAATAAGTCACGTATTTTAAAAAAATATTGTTTTGATATTTTTTTTATCTCCCTATATAATAAGTCTCATACTTAAATGCATAAAGTACTATTTTTCAGATTAATATATAATCGATCATATTTTCTAGTACATTAGGTAGGGTAAGGGTATGTTACGACAGCGGTACGATATATTCAAAATTATCGTTTTAAAATTTTAAATCTCTATATCGGGGGTGGGCAGACCGATATCTCGATAGATATCTTGGTTTTTTAATTTAAAAAAAAAAACTAAATACATTTTTGAATTTTTTATTCATAGAAAAAAAAAGTTACAAATTCAATATCTTAAAAAAAAAAAGAAAAAAATATCAGTGAATCACTTGGCCGACTCGAATTTTAAAACCCTGTGTTAGGATAAATGGTTTGTTTCTAGCATCTCTTTTGACTTTTGTGGAGTTTAATGTATAACTTATTTTATTTTTATTTTAATATGAATCGTATAACTGTCTTATTCAAATCATAATATACTTTTGTACTAACATTTTATTTTAATATATTTTTTATATCTATTTTAAAAAGTATTAACTCTTTTATAATACTCTTTCTGTCCCAATTTAATTATCTTATATGATTTTTGATATTATTGTAAAATATTTGTCACATTCATATTTGAACAGTATAAAGTGTGTTAAAAATAGATTAAATTACATATAGTGATAATTTTATATAGAGAGTTTTTAAAAAAAAATATAAATATTTTGAATGAGACAACTAAAATAGAACGAAGGAGCTCAACTTGTTGCTTCAACATTATTGTGCTCTAAGAGTACTCGGTTCATCTGTCAGAATTTAAAACTGGTATACAACTATTTCTTAAATGTAAAATTGAAAAAAAAAAAAAAACACAGAGGGAATATAATATAATATTAAGTAATAGATAAGAATGACTGGTGTCGGTCTCTGGATGGACTACTCAATGTATTCGCCGACAACAAGCAAACTTGCAAGTTGCAACGACATATTTCGACTGGATGCATTTTCCCCGCAACAACGCGTAAAGGCGTGAGTGAGCACGTTGACGACTGGACGATCACCTGTTATGATTTCAGCACTGGCGACAAATTTGGATTTAATAATGATTAAAATATAAAATATAAAGCAAGATTATTTCATAAGTAATGATAAGATACAAAGTATATAAAATTTTACTATCAATTAATAATTTAATTTATATAATCTCTCTTTAAATTTTGATAAGTGTGGAATATTAATTTTTAAAAGTTTAAATAAAACAATAGGATCATAAGATTGAGGTGAAATTTTATACAAAAATATTCATATGATTTCTTTTTCCATTAGAATCAATAATGTAGGCTCTAAAATCTATTTAATAGCATATTTTAATAAATTTATTTTGTGCATATTTAATAAATTTAAAAAATTAATTTAATGGTGACAATTTTTAAGACTATATATTCAAGTATTTAAGAGTTGGTATGACATGTATTGATAAATCTGATGAGATGTTAAACTTACTTTGAAATAATTCCTTATTATATTCCTATACTCATGCATAAAATAATTTAAAGTAACTAATACTAAGGAGTTTAAAAATATGTGTTTTATGATTGAATTAACGTGATTCTTTTATAGTTTGATATTCATAGATGAAAAGACTTATTTAAAATATTCTCTCCGATGGGACAAAGTTGGAACCCACTTAAGATGCAAATTTTAATAAATAAAATATAATTTGAGGTCATGAAATTACAGAAGACTTATAAATGGACTCTATAAATGAATTTAGATGATTTTATCTAAGTCCTTCATATGAAATGAAACCATTACACTTAAATATCAGGGGTTTAAAATTCGGCATCGGCCGATACGATATATCAGCCGATATTTTTCTCTCTCCTTGTTTTCTTTTTTTATAAAAATTGTCGATATCGGCCGATAATGTGATATCGGCCAAATATTGATATTTTAGTCCGAATATCGGCCGAAACGAATGTATCGGCCAACACGATACGGTTTTGAAACATTATCATATCGGCCGATATCTACCGTTTTTTATATAAAAAAAAAGAAGGAGACAGAAATTTATCGGCCGATACTGTTTTTTTTACTATTTTCAACACACTTTATGCTAGTTTAATATGAATGAGATAACAATTTTAAGACAATTTCAAAATCGATATAAGACAACTAAATTGAGACAAAGAAAATAATTGATAAATACATTAAAAAAATTATTTAATCGATCATCTTTTCTAGTGTATTGCGTAGGGTAAGGGTCTGTTAGAATAATTGATTTGTTTCTCATATCTCTTTTTACTTGTGTGAAATGTATCACTTATTTTATTTTTATTTTAATATGATTCGTATAACTTTTTTATTCAAATCATAAAATACTTTGTACTAATCATTATTTTAATATATCTTTATCTTTATATCTATTTAAAAAAATATTAACCCTTCTATAATATAATGTAATATTAAATAATAAATAACAATGACTGGTGTCGGTCAATGGACTAGTCTATGTATTTGCCGATAACAAGCCACCTGCAACGAAATAGTTTTAACTTATTATGGATTCATTTTCCCGGCAACAACGCCTAAAGACGTTGCTGACTACGGTCACGTGTCACGATTTCGGCGTAAAAAAAATATTTATTTAATTTCTTTTTACACCAGAACTAATAATATAAGCTCTAAAATCTATTTAATAGCATATCTCACTAATTTTTTTTTTTTGCATTATCATTTAAGAAATTTAAAATTAATTTTATTAATTTAATGGTGACAATTTTTAAGACTATATATTCAATTATTTAGATTTTTTTAGGAGTTGGTAGGACATGTATTGATAAATCAATCCATAAATAGATCTGATGAGATGTTAAACTTATTTTGAAATAACACCTTATCATATTCATCTACTCATTTGGAAAGTTACAATTATTTAAAATTAGGATGGTGACTGATCTTACATATAAATAAATAAAATGTGCGAAATCATTTCTGTGGAGATTGTCCTTTTTTATATATTATTGAGAGAGAAAGGGCACATGGTCATTCATATTTTATTCGAGTTTTTACACTAACTGAATCTTCCTTTTTTGAATTTTGCTCGAGTTTGATGTTGAAATCCTCTAGTGTTACATGAGTTATTTGAGTGACTTTTATGATATAATAATGGATGTCATTTGGAAGTGTTGGCCGACATTTTTTATGCTGCATGAATGTCGTCTTCATTGTTTTTACTTTTTACTACTAAACTTACGGCTAAGTTGAAATATCGTACAATATATATTTTAATACATATTTTATTGATCAATATGTATTAGATTTTTTTTTATTGATATAAATCACTTGGTAGAGAGAAAAATATCGTCGATATCAGCATAAACGGAAGTTTAAACCATGGCTAAATTTTAGTTAAAAAAGTAATTTTAGAAGATAGTTTTTTTAATAGTTGGTATGGATCAATGACTTGAGCTTAGTTTGAAAGTGAGAATATCTAAAAACAAATTCAAATTAAATTTAAATTTAAAGTATAAATACAGGATCCTTTCGGTCAGCATCTTTTTTTTCTTCTAATTTTTATTTTATGATTATAAAATGTATCCACGAAAATGCCCGGATCCCTTCAGGCGGCGTCCAAGCCGAAATGTCTACCATCTATCAAACCGACATTTTTTTTTTTTTTTTACGAATTCTGTACGTATCAAACCGACATTTCTTGCAGAGACTAAAGACTTCCCATACGAAAAAGACTTGCTAAATCCTTGTTATTGTTGTAATCGTTTCATCTCTTGTCTTCCATCGAAATTCCACGCTCAGCTTTCTTCCCTTCTCTTCTGTCAAAATCTATAAAGCAATCTTCTTCTCTTCCATTCCATCTGATAGAACTCGTTGCCATCGTTTCTGTTCTATTCTCTCCGTCGAGCTGTCTCCTATTCTATTCCATCAAAGATTTGAATGACGGACGAGGATTCAGTAGTGGAAGATGAATATGATCAGTTGCGGTGGATGAAGAAGGCGATTATGGCATTTAACCTTGCGGCCGTCGCAGGTCTCATCCCCGGTGTGCTCACAGACCGTCCGGTAACGACAGAGTTCCCTAGCTGCGCCATTGTCGTCTCCTTCTCTGCCTTCTTCGCCTCCACAGCACTTCACCATTTTCACCTCACGGACATGTCCCGTATATCCGATTGTGTGGGCGCCTTCTCAGGCACACTGGCGTTCGGTTGGGTACTTTCAATTGCAATCAAGGGTAGATTCAAATGGTTTGCTTTCCTTCCATGTGTTTTTCCTTCCTTCCTTCTGGCTTTTGAACTTTATCAGCTGGTGATGGTGGTGGTGATGGGAGTGCAACCTGCATCTAATGCCTTGGTAGAGAAGGCCACCCAAACATTTTGCGTTGGCTCGTCGTTAGCCATGTTTCGAGCAGAAGTTGATGCTAGCAGCGGTGATCAACTATCTTCCACCGTCCTCATTGAGGTGGCCCAGCAGCAAGAGGATGTTGAAACGTGGGATCTGATTGGGTCTCCAAGCTGATTTTTCCTTCAGATCTCAGATCCTTCCTCATCTCCCTCATATTGTTGTGCTGCCCATTCAACAAATCTTCACATCCACTCAATGTGCCACCAATTCAACACATTCGCAGCTAGTCAGTCCACTACCAATTTCACAACACTTACACAACCGGTTAGTGTATTGCCGGTTCGCAGTTAATCGGTGCAATGCCAATTCAATTAATCTTCTCTGGCCAATCAGTGTGCTATTTTTCACAGTTCATCTACCATTTCTATAATTTTCAAACTTTATGTTATTTCATAAATGCTACACCTTGTAGTGGATTGTAAAGATATATTTAGGTTTATTTAGATTTTCTATAATTACCAGTTACTAAATATTCATTTCCACATTTAGACATTTCCTTTTTCATTTGATTTACCTGCTTTATTTGTATTTTCTTTCTCTGTAAATAAAAATCTCAGAGTCTCTCCTTGATTGAGGGATACAAAGTATTATTTTACACTGAGAATAACTCTAAATATTATTTTTAGATTTAGATTGATTTAGTTATACTTATTTAATGCATTCTTTGGTTGAATTAATCAATTAAATATTATATTAATTTTATAAATGCAGGAGGTTTTGAGTTCAAGTCACCCTCAACACATAAAGGCCACTCTACTTAATTTTACCTAATGTAGATAAAGAGACTTGCTCATGCTTCAAAGATACCTAAAAATATGATATGTCTTAAAAAGAAAATGAGAATATGAAATAAAATGAAAAAAAATTAAATATCCAAAGTATTGCTCAATATTATAAGCCTACCCTTCACGTGTGTATATAGAGACTGGGGATGTTGTGGGCCCTGCATAAATTAACAAAGATGTACCATATCTCAACTTTAATTATCAGATACTCATTTGATATAAGTGGACATTTCTATATATTAGAACGAAGATTAAAATTTTAAAAGTTAGTTTTATTTTAAATGGAAAAATATTTTATAATAATAATAAGATCGAAATACAATAAAACAATTTTTTTTTTCATTTCTACTTTGAATATGGCATTTTTAGTTTGTTCTCCCATCCATTTATAGGGCTCTACTTATATAGTTTTCAACTCATTTCATTCTAAATAATTGTCAAAGTATAAATCATCTTTTTCATTAATATTGGTAATCATAGAATTAACAAAATTGAAATTTTAATGCCTTTTTAATAATACGACAGCAAAATATCACCTATGTCTCGTAAGTAGTAGAAAAATATCACCTATATATCTCATCATAATTGAAAGTTTATAATAGTATCTCTTTTAGAGGATACGCAGCGTGAAATGCCTATATTAATCCAAGGCATGAAAAATGCAAAATCTCGCTTCCTGATGCTGGAGATAACCACATTTTAATATACAAAACTATGATAAATTATAATATAAAGATTTAATGGAAAAATTCTCTACAGTGAAGTTGTTCCTCTATTTTGTTAGAAAAATAATTTTATTGAAAAAAATTATTTAAGGGTTTCATTAATATTATCAAACAAGTGTTATAAAATCCGGCTTTGTGTTGAGTTGTGAAAATCTGATAATTTGATTATTTGCGCCAAAATTTATATTTTTATTGAAAATAAATAAGGCATTATGTTGGTAAGTGAGAAAAGCCTCTTTAATTTCCCCAATAATTTTTTTATTCCTTTCATGAAAAATGATTTTTTTGAAATGATAGGAAATATCATATATCATATGATTTTGATAAAGAGCCCTTATTCCATAAAAAAACATTTTTTATACTTCTTATCTTTTATAGGTAAAAAATTACAAAAAACTAAGTTAAAAGAAAGAATATTTTAAGAAAAGAATTTGAAGTTTTTATCTTACTTGGGAGGTTTTTATTACATCTTCATGTCGTGCAAGAAACCCATTTCTCTTTCACTGCGAATGAAGTCGAAATTTAGTAGACATTAGGCTGTTCTCTGTTACTTTGGCCGAAATTTAAACTTTAGATATGGATCAAATATAAATTTTAGAAATATCTTTAAACTTTTAGAAAAAACTATATCAGCTAATATATTTCAGATTTTGGCCAAAATTTAGGCTAAATTACAGAAACTTTGCTTAAAATTTTCTCATTTTAAAAAAAATTGATAATTTTGCCAATTTATAAATTTATGTGGAGATAAGCCAATAATGCAAAATATCAGCCAAATAAATATATCCAATAAACCACCATCAAAGTCTCTTTGCATTCTTAAGTCTACGTGTGGTCCTAATACCCATTTAAAAATTTGGGTCTGAAGAAATCTCTGTCCTTATTTAAATCAGATGATAAATAATTATAATAGAAAATCTATAAAGTTTATTACATCCCTCTTATTTGATCCATTCAACAACGGATCTAACATTTATAAACTCTAAAAAGGGGCATATATATGTATCTTTACATTTTGAATTTAATGAACAGTTAATTTTTTTTTTTTTAATGATGGGTAAGAATTCATTCACGAAAAAAGCCCAAAATATGTACACAGTCCGGATCAGGCAAAAGACGGCCCAAAATAACAGCCCCAAGAGGTAAGGAGAACAAAACAGAGGATCCAAGAGACCCAACAGTTAAAATGAAACTTCTGAAAAAAATCCTCAGTCCCCAGCATATCTTTACATTTTGAATTTAATGAACAGTTTAATTTTTTATGAGATAGATCTCATGTATTCTAAATAACACAATTTGCTGTCATTCTTCCAATTAAGATGGTAAAGAAGGGAAATTACTATCTTTCATTGTAGTTGAACATGATCCTTCAAAGAAGGATCGGTTGGGTTAATACTTAGAACTGAATCAGATCTTTTATTAGACACTTAATAGGGCTGTGAATAACTGATGATACAACAGATAAGACCGGCTACAAATAAATCACACTCTAAAGTCCAAGCCCCCTACAATATATCTTCATCTCTTCGTGGGGTTTTGTGATCTATTCACGATCAATCTTAAAAGGTCATTTCCCATAATTTCATTCGATGTGTGTGAACTGAGACATTTTCACATGTGCCCCAAAAAATTTAGTAAAATGAGACACCTGAACACTGTTAGGTTCTGTGGAGCCTTATTATCATATATGTACGGGTTCAGTCGTGGGTCGATTAATAGAGGGTAATTATGTAATTTTATATTGCACATACGTAAACTCTAATCAGAGCAATATATATAATGTCTCTTTTCGTGAGAAATGGTAGATGAGAGAAAATTATACTAAGGATCGACTTTCTATTCTTCGTTTTCTTGCCTTTTGAACATAGTGAATTTGGTTTGAGCCCGTAGACATATTGAAAGAGAATCATGTTAAATTTTTGTACCGTGTTTGACATGTGATTTATTTTGCACTTCTTTTCTCAACAAACACCTTTGATCTCTTCAAAATAATAATAACAACAACTTCCAGGTGCCAACATTTCAGCACACATCTGTCTAGAATTGTGAAAACATGACATCGCATAGGCTTAGAAGAAGACAATCTCGACGTTAGCTTCAAAGGGGAGAAGATACTTGGAGGAATGCATGAAGCAACGTGCCAGCAAGCGGCAGAGAAAGAACCCAACTGCATTTATCTCTACTGAAATTTTTTAAGGAAAGAGAAGATGAAAGACCAAATGATTTTTTGTTCTTGTTCTTATCATGAAAAAGAGAGAATGGTAATCTACCAACTTGTCCTCATCCATTTCTGTCAATAAATAGAAATAGGATGTTGATAACCTTTCGCAACACTTGTGTCTTTTCTAAGTCCTAAGTAAGTCCTGTATAGCTTCTTTCATGGCTACATCACTCTCACTGCCTTTCATGGTTAGTATTTTTTTCTCTCTTTTTTTTTTTTTAGAAGTTAGGCTTGAATTCCTCTCTCTCTCTAAATAGCTCAACAAATATGTTTTTCTGATAGTTTTTTTCTTTTCTAATGATAGGAATTGATAATAAATGCCAAGTGAATAAAAAAAGAAAAAGAAATCTATTATTGTAACGACCCGTCTCGTTAACATGATATTGTCTGCTTTGGGACTCACATACGGTCCACACGGCCTCATCCTAAAAGGAGGAAGGCTACCACTTATATACGAAGGAATTTCTAATGTAAGTGGCAATGTGAGACTTTGGCACCCTCTGAAACAGAGTATTACATTTATCTCATCAATCTGAAATTGATTTTTACTTTCATTTTAGTGAATTATTTTCTTGAATTTGCTATCTTGAGTTATGCATGTAATCATTCTACATTTATATTGTGGAACTTATGTAGTGTATTACTTGAAATAGATTTGGTGAAACTATTTTTTATAATATGGTATTCTCACTCATATTAAAGATAAAATTAATTTTATGAATACACAAAATTACTTGCACACCTTATCTATTACATTAGTTTCAAAAGAATTGAAGTCAAATGTCTATAGTTTAATTTTAAAAACTTTTAGTTAATATGAGAATTAAAAGTACTTTGGAAAGAAACAATGATCAAAAGTCTATTCTAATGAAGTTTCAAACATATGCTGATTGAAGCACTTTAGAAAAAGTAAAATACTTATATATATATATATATATATATATATATATATATTTCTGCACCCATAACAATGTCTACAATATTTTAAATATATAAATAAATTCTCACGTACATGATATTCTTCTTTTTTATTAAAATAAATGTAATTTTCAAACAAAAACTTCTCATATTAATTAGTTTTTGTGCGAGTAAATGTATACGCATATACTTGAAAATACTCCAATTTTGAAAGATATCAAAAGTATCTTTTCATATTAAATATAAAAATATCTCAACTATATATATTTAAAAAGGAATTGCTTAGAGTTTATTCCCATGCACTGTTGAAAGATGAACGAATGATGTCGATCTTAAAACTAAAAGGCATGGTAATGGATGGATAAAGACAAAATAGTAAACCATTAAGATTCAGCTGGCAAAGTTTCATGGCGTGAGTCATCTGCTGCATGTGTTTTTTAATTTTTATGTTTCCAAACAATTTATTTTTAAATAAAACAATTAAAAAGAGAAATAGGTATTTTTTTCGAAAATTAGAAAAATTGGGTCTTTCAAGGTTGCACCCAAAAGATTATAATGAAAAGGTACAATGTATTTTTTAGTGAAATTGATTTTTTAAGTAAATTAATTTTTTCTATTTTTTAAATAAATAAGGCCTATTAAGACAGCCAGGTCAAGTATAGTAGACACACCATAATTTAAGTTGAGTTTTAGCTTTAAGCTTTATTTAGAGCCTCCCCAATGAGGTGAGTTCAACTTTGGATTCTTAGTTATGTATTTATATTATGAATTAAATTTAATTGTAAGTGTTGGTTTTAATTTTGGATGGTGAATTTAAATTTCATATCTTGCATTTCATTCATTCACTTCATTAAATTCAAATTTTACAACCGAATTAGATCTAAGATGGATTAATGAATGCGATTTGAATGAGTGTCAGATTTAATTTCTATGCATACATATGATTTGTTTAAATTGCATTTAACTGTGGATCTCAATTATTTGTCTGAATCATTGCATTTGGAATAATACTTTCATGTTCATTTTGAATCGACTGAACATCTAATTTTTTCGGTGAATTTTGACTTTTGTTAAAATCATCCTATTGAAATTAGTGTCATTTTTCTTTTCTTACGAGTGATTGAGAGAAATAAAAGTTGGTTTTAGGAAATTTTGTACAACAGCTTAAGTAGGTGTTAAACCTAATTTTACCGGTCATCGGTCTTAAAAAATGGGACAAAATAGACAAAATTATTGATACATAAAACAACACCCATCGACCTAGCACATAGTGAACCATAAACTATAAGATTAGCTTGGAACCCCTTCCAAAACGTTTTATTACAATAACTTTTAGTATTCATGTTAAATATTTAAATGTTGAAAAAAATCTTTATCTTCTGATATTATAATGAATTAAATAATTAGAATAATAACGTATTGATTTTAGGAGACTAAATTTTTTACAACATATGTCAAACATTGTAAATTTAAAGATGAGGATCAACCAATTGGGTGTCTAAGGGAAGATATTCTTAACTATCTATGGATGATAAGGTATTGAGAGAATTTGGGTTGGCTAGAATGGGGGCTCCACTGTTATTCACATGTGTAGAGGAGAATGACCTGAAAATCACTCAAATGATGTCACTAATTAAAAATGAATACTCCTTCTTTCTCAAATTAATTTTTGCAGTGTGTGCAAATCTTTCTATTAACATATATTGCATAAAACTATAGGGAGTGATCCTTTGAGATTGGGATTTTCGACTCAATAGTTGCACTCAACTTTAAATAATTTTTCATAAATTCTTTTAATGTTAGTTAAGAATAGTTTTTCATGATGGTAAATTATTTTCGCCACAAATTATTGTCTCGGCTTTTCTTCTTTTAATCTTTTTTTTTTTGAATTATCTTGTGGGAAACCACGGGAAACCCCAGCATAAAACCCTCACGGGTGATACCCACTGTCCTTAGGACACACCAGGTGAGGCCACGGGGGCTCGAACCTGCCATCTCCCGTTTTCTGAGGTAGGAGATTACCAATTGAGCTAAACCTAATTTGAATATTGAAATATTTATCACTTGAGAAACTTTTTGAAAAAAAATCACTTTGTTCCTTGGTTGCTTAATTGGATTGGATTACTGACTGGAAACTAGTTAATGTATGACACTGTTTCCATTGAGCAAATCTGCACTATAGAACCCATAAGATTACACTACAGGGATCACCTTAATCCAATTCAACATAAATCTGTTCTAATCATGTAGGTTTCTCTCTCAACATCATATGAACTGAACCAATATGATTTCTGAATTGCTTCTAACTAATTTAAATTCATAAGCTATGATATTATGTTAATTTCAATTGGTTCTACTGAAAAAATTGCAGATAATGGAGGAAGAAAGGAGGTTTGAAGCAGAAGTTACAGAGGTGGAAGAATGGTGGAGCACTGAGAGGTTCACACTGACTTATCGGCCATACACGGCGAGAGAGGTGGTTTCTCTTAGAGGCAACCTTCGCCAGTCGTACGGCTCCAATGAGCTTGCCAAGAAGCTGTGGAAGACTCTCAAGACACACCAAGCAAATGGAACAGCCTCAAGAACATTTGGTGCACTTGACCCTGTCCAAGCAGCCATGATGTCCAAGTACTTGGACACCATCTATGTCTCCGGTTGGCAATGCTCATCGACACACACCTCAACCAATGAACCAGGCCCCGACCTCGCCGACTATCCTTACGACACGGTCCCTAACAAGGTTGAACACCTCTTCTTTGCTCAACAGTTTCATGACAGAAAACAGAGAGAGGTTAGAATGAGCATGAGCCGCGAAGAGCGAGCAAGAACACCTTACATAGATTACCTAAGACCTATAATTGCAGATGGGGATACTGGTTTTGGCAGTGCAACTGCAACTGTTAAACTGTGCAAGCTCTTCGTGGAGCGAGGTGCGGCAGGAGTTCACATTGAAGACCAATCATCGGTAACGAAAAAATGTGGCCACATGGCTGGGAAGGTTCTTGTTTCAGTAAACGAACACATCAACAGGCTTGTGGCAGGAAGGTTGCAGTTTGATATAATGGGTGTAGAAACTGTTTTGGTTGCACGAACTGATGCCGTAGGTGCTAACCTGATTCAAACAAACGTCGACTCTAGGGACCATCAGTTTATTTTGGGTGCAACAAATGCAAAGCTCAGAGGAAAGTGTTTGTCCACTGTTTTAGCAGAAGCAATGGCTGTTGGCAAAACGGGAACAGAGCTTCAGGCAATTGAGGACAATTGGTTGGCCATCGCTCAGTTGAAAACATTCTCCGATTGCGTAAAGGATGCGATCAATAGTATGAATATAGGGGAAGAAGAGAGACGGAGGCGACTTGATGAATGGGCATATCATTCATACTATGAAAAGTATCTTTCAAATGAACAAGGAAGAGAAATATCTGATAAATTGGGGCTTAAAAATATGTTCTGGGACTGGGACTTGCCTAGAACAAGAGAGGGATTTTATAGGTTCCAAGGTTCAGTTAACGCAGCAGTTGTTAGAGGTCGGGCTTTTGCACCTTATGCTGATCTCATATGGATAGAAACTGCAAGCCCTGACTTAGTTGAGTGTACTAAATTCGCCAATGGGGTGAAGTCGATGCACCCTGAGATTATGTTGGCATATAATCTTTCTCCATCTTTTAATTGGGATGCATCGGGGATGAGCGATGAACAGATTATACATTTTATCCCCCAGATTGCAAGGTTGGGCTTTTGTTGGCAATTCATTACACTGGCGGGTTTCCACGCCAATGCTCTTGCAATTGATAGTTTTGCTAAGGATTTTGTGAAGCGGGGAATGCTGGCTTATGTGGAGAGAATTCAGAGGGAGGAGAGGAACAATTGTGTGGATACTTTGGCTCACCAGAAGTGGTCTGGTGCAAATTACTATGATAAAGTGCTCAAGACTGTCCAAGGTGGTATATCTTCGACTGCTGCAATGGCTGAAGGCAAGCATCCTATCATTGTTATACTCCTCTATAATTAGTCTTCATTCATGCTTGTATTGGTTCGTCTATCCACCCACAAAATGTTTGTACACATGGACTTGTGTGCAAACTTGTGTATAGAAGCGTAATTTATGGTCTCCATATCTTGGGTAAATTTCAAATAGTAGGTTTTTTGTTGAAAAACACAAGCAATCACATAGAAACACACAAGATTTATGTAGTTCGGTAGTGTGCCTACGTCTATGGAGAGATGGGAGCATTTCACTATCTTAGAAAATAAGGTCACAATGCTCTTTTCCTCTTGCCTCTCGATTCTCTCAATATAGATGAATATCCATAACCTAGAAATCCCTCAAAGATACAATATATAAATGCTACTAGGTACAAATTCTAAATTTCGAGTTAGGGGCTCTGCTGCAATCCCACCCCCCTAAATCCTCTAGCTCAGGAGTAAGCAACTCCCTGAGAACCCTCAGTTGTGGCCTAACATCCAATATGACCTAAATCACCACGAAATATCTAGAATATACAGAAGTAATCATAGAATATAAAGGCATTAGAAATTCTTGGAAAAGATAACGAAAATATCACACACTATCTATGATTGTACTACAATAAACTCGATTTTGCGATATAACATATAAATAACTTGAGGCTTTTTTATATCTAATTGTTGTAAGCACATTCGGATATTTGCTTCTTTTTTCCCTTATTCTACACCAGACATGTTATTAAACAAGCTCACAGCAATTTTCTCATTTGATCTTCATCTTACACTTGTAACATTTGTTATAAATGTGTTATTTTTAGGAGTAACTGAGGAGCAGTTCAGTGAGACATGGACTTCAGAGGGAACCATGGACATGACTGGAGCTGTTGTGGTTGCAAGGGCAAGAATGTAGATGTTGGATTATCAGGTGTTCTCTCTGAGAGTCAGAAGTTAATTTCTATCAATGCGGAACACATGAATTCAATTAATAATTACTTAGTGTTTGTACATTATTTTTATGTGAAACCATGGATTACTTTGTAGGACCTATTCAAGCTTTATAAAGCTCAGAAATACACTGAGGATGTGTGTCCCTCTGTTTTTGTTCTTTGGTTAACTAAGTACAATAAAGGCCAAACTGTAAGATAATAAGAAAAACCAAAATACATGAAAAAACAGCTATTTTTTATCTAATGCTTACGAAAAGCGTCTTCCCTTCAAGAAGATCGCTACAACTCCATTAAAAAAGCCAAGAAAATATGTACAGGAGGTTAGGTTTGTGGAGTCTGATTGTCAGATATTTACTGGTGATTCACTCTTATATGTTGTAGCCCTAATTAGGGAAATATATAATATCTTTTTTTTTATGAGAGAGGAGAGTGAGCGAAAATTGTAATAGACACGGCCTTCTTTTCTTCATCGTTTTGCCTTTGAGTATAGTGGATCTGGTTTGAACCCATGAACGAACTGAAAGAAATCCATGTGAATCCTTGTGTCTTTGTGTGTGATTGATCTGTGTTTTGTTCTTCTATCTATTGTTTGTGCGTTTCTATTTTCAAAACAGGAAGACCAAGGTATCAAAGAGTAATTCAAAAAAAAAAAAAAGTAGATTTGGTGAAAGTTAAATTGCCACCCAAATTAATATGTAGCCTGGCAATTAAATCGATACAAATACAAACAAAATATTTATGCATTTAGTTATTGTTATGAAAGTAAGACTTCATAAACATGTGATTCAATTCATTCATAAGACCCACTCATATACATAGACTCACATACACAAGACAGATAAATTCTAAACCAATCCTTTCTCTAATAAGAGATTGGCACAATTTTAGAAAACCAATCCTATCTTAACAATTATAACCCATGTTAACCTGGAAGGGTTAACCTGGAGGAGTTCGATTCTCACCCAACTCCTCCAGGCCACTCCCCATGGGTTACTCCCTATCCACTTAACAAGTGTTTATGGATAGGGAGATTTACACATGCTCATGGGACTAGTCTCACCTCCAATGTGGGGTAGGGATACCCATGTTAAAAAAAAATTATAACCCATCTTAACCTTGCAAGAAATGTAACGCCCCGCCTTTTTTCACTCGTCGAAAATCAGATTCTATTTTTTTTTTTTAAATAAAGAGTGATAGAGAGCGGGACGCCACGGCGTGAGCTAAGTCCGAGCTTCCAAAGCCCGGCCCTTAACTAGCCAACCATACGTGTGCGTGGATTAAGTCCACTAAAACGGTTCATACGCAATAAGGGTATACTTGCGGAATAAACGTAATGCGGAATTAACATATGATTAAGGTTACTATCCCTATCCATTTTAAATAGCAAGGAAGTCTATCACAAATAATTACTTAAGTTCAATGTCCAAAAATAAAACCAAACCATAGCAAGATAGTTCTAAGTTATTATAGTCCCAAATGCGAATAACTCAAATTACATTGTCCGAAATAAAACTTAAATAAAGTAAGCCTAAAATTATCCAACCTCTAAGCTTGGTTCCTTTCGCGTCCTTCGTTCCGTCCATTCCCTATATCATCATCTAAGGTAGAAGTAGGGCATCAGTCAACGCGCTCAGTTGATATTCTGAGCAGGGTCAAACACATGGATTAGTATAGAATCATAATAGATACATAATACCGAAATCATGAAAGTCAATGTCATGCCATGGGTGTCATATGCCATGATTTCCCACCCATCAACCATATCTCAATCACAAAACTAATCCTCTTGATGATCAAGCCACATCAAGGTATCCATTGTCATGACTCCCCACTTATGCCTTATCGGTCCCACCGAACGAAGCGTGGACTCCTCTTTCATTTCAAACATCATATAGAATCGGAATCAGTGCGGATCCCTCCCCACATTTGTTTATCGGATACCCGAATGGAGCGTGGACTCCCCTCATAAGTTCCCTCCCATGCCATGCATGAGATGTGAGTGCATCATGCCATTTCATATTTAACATATAGCATTGAAATCTCATTCTTAAAACATAGCACTTTGATACCAAAAATAGATCATAACACATAGAATTAAAAATCATCACATATACATAAGTCCAAGTGTTACAACAAGGTAGGAATCCTACCAACGTCCAAGTATTGTATCATTGTGTTTTCGTCAAAACCGATCACCGATCGCGTCAAAGCTGATCGTACACCCGTTTGTGAAATCCCATTACCTTATTACATTTAACACATAAATAAGTCAAATCGATGATCCATTTGATTCCCATCATCCCCTACATCATCCCATGTTCATTTCCATTTACGATCATAGTCTCTAAACCGGTTAAGTCCCCCAAGGGGGTTCGGCCATACATCATGGCTGAAAAGTGTTTAAGTTCATGAAAACCCATCAATAGGGTTCAGCCATACAACATGGCCGAACGTCATTTTTTTTTTTTGTTTTCTTGCCCCTTTTTTTAGTCCTTATTTATTTTAACCAATCCAAGTCAATCATCATTCGTTTATTTATTTCTTAATCTAATATTCCATAGTTAATCATACTTAGGTCAATAAAATTCATCTATGGGGTTCGGCCATACAACATGGCCGAACCCATGGTTCCTCCTCTTCATCCTCTTTCCATTTTAACCATCATTTCTTTTCCTTTTATTCCTTAACTAAGTAATCCATAGTTAATCATTCAATCTTTTAACATAGCTAGATTCATAAATATCATCCATGGGGTTCGGCTATACAACATGGCCGAACCCATGATTCTTCATTTTCATCATCTTATTTCTTAACTTGATAGTCCATAGGTAATAATTAAAATATATATAGATCCATAAGAATTCCTCCATGGGGTTCAGCCATACAACATGGTCGAACTCATGGTTCATCATTTTTCTCTTCTTCCCATCTTATAACACTTTGAAAATGGGTTCTTAAAAACATCTACATCCCACATGTTTAGGTCATTTGATGGGGTTCGGTCATACAACATGGCCGAACCTCATCTAATCCTCTTTAAGTCCTAAATGATCCTTGTATATAAAAAATAGGGTTCAGCCATGCAAGGGACCGAACCTTGTTCTTGATCATCCTCTTTATGAAATTTATCCCTTATGTTTAACATAACATAAGATCATTCAT
Organism: Chimonanthus praecox; assembly: GCA_022113865.1. Taxonomy (NCBI): domain Eukaryota; kingdom Viridiplantae; phylum Streptophyta; class Magnoliopsida; order Laurales; family Calycanthaceae; genus Chimonanthus; species Chimonanthus praecox. Next base: position 12,629,268 of record CM039095.1, on the reverse strand, counting down.
AAATCATGTATACATAGTTCTTAACATCATCCATTAATCATTTATATAACCATAATCTTCATCATCATTACTTCATTTGTTCAACCTATCTTATCCACCAACAAGGTTAGGGTATTTTCATTCCAAATGCTTAATCATCTTCTTGGATGGATTTTCCTTTTACATTCCATGGCCCATAACATTTTCGCCAACCTTTTCAACCCAAAATGGAACCCCATGGTTTCGGCCATTCCATAGCTGAAACCATGGGTTCCTTAGTCTCTTTTTAATCAATAACCCTTGTTCAAACAATACATACCTATTCCGCGACTCCTCCGTTTCTTTAGGTCTGATTTTGCTCCTCCGTCCTTCTCCTTTCTTAGTCCTTTCTTCTTCCTCCTTCGTTCTTCAGTTTCTCCAAGTTTAGTGCCGAAATGGGAGGAAGAGAGATTGAGAGCCTCCTTGATCTTTAATGGAGTATTCGGCCAAGGTGTTGATTGAGAGAGAGTGAGGGTTTGAGATGAAAACCCCCAATGGAGGGTTCGGCCTAGGTGAAGGTTCAGAGAGGAAGAGAGAGATAGGATGAGATGAAAATCTCTAACTCTTTTCGTCTAAGAGAGGGGATCGGCCTTAGGGTTTAGAGAGAGGGAGAGAGATGAGAGTTCTTTTGCTCAAGAAGGAGGGAGAGAATGAGATGAAACTCTATTTTTTGTCTCAAGAAGAGGGGGTTGGCCCTAGGGTTTTGGTGTGAGCCCTTGTTACTAACCCTAATCTCCCAACCACCCACATTAAGGTGTGGTCTTTCCCATGTGTCCCTTGGCTAACCAAGGAGACACATGTCTTACACTTGGCCTTTTCCCCCTTCCCAACGATTTTTTTGTCTAGGGTTTCCATCTCATGGAAACCCTCCACCTCCCTCTTTGACTCACTTAAGTCTCTTCAACTTCCATGTGACTCATTTGTGAACTCACTTCCCATTTTTGTCAATCTTGATTTAAACTCACCTATGTAACTCTTAACTCAAGACTTAGAATTTATTTCTTAATTAATTCCCAACTCATCTTGAACTCACCCATAGTTGACCAATGGTGGCCGGCCCTACATGTGACCTTAGACCACATGCCACCTCACTTGATGAGGTGGGTTTGGGTCCCACTTGGCTATGCCACTTCCATGTGGCTCATACACTTGCCACCTCACTTGATGAGGTGGATCTCATGCCTTAGATCTTAATTGAGTATATGATCCGATTAAATCAATTCCTTACCCATATACCTTAATCATGAATTCATCTTGACCTATTAGGTCCCAATTGGGTATTTGACCCAATTAACTACAATTACCCAATTAATTAGAGTCAAACCCTATCCATGTTGGATCATAATTGGGCCATTGCCCCAATTCTAATCCATCTATAATTCATTCCCTCTATAAATTTTTAATTTAACAATTAAAATAGATAATATTCAACATAATAATTGCATTGAAAATCTGAGATGTTATAAGAAATCCCCAACCTGACCATCCACTTCATATGAAAGAGGGTCTAATTCATGTGTATCATAGCCATATTTCTTGCGTAGTGACATTACTTTAGAATTTGGAATCCCTTTTACTACTCAAAACATACAAACGTAATTCTACAGCTTCACAATACAGAACCGGCTGTGCATATTGTGAACCTATAACCTAGATGAATAAATATAAAGATCTGTTTGATCAGAATAGATCAGAATTTTCAAACTAAAATCATCCAAGGAAAATAATAATTCAGTTAAGGATTAATATTATTTCTAAACATTGTCATGTAGATGGCTTTCCTGAAGATGGACCCAATATGGATCTAATTTTAAAAGAGTAAATAACAATTTTAGAAGTTAGGACTTACCACTAAGGCTGTGTGTAGGTGAGGAGAATATTTAAATAGGAGGTTCTCCAAGGGTAGGAGAAGTTTTGCTCATCTTCTCCAGGAGGAGGGGAAGATCCTTAAATGTTTGAGGGTCACTTTCTCCTGGAGAATGCATTCTCCAAACATCAGAAGTTGGAGAAGTCTCTCCATCCAAAACACAGCCGTAAGCCCATAAATAAGCTCCACATGGAGCCCTCGTGCCTGGATGCACATTCCCAACCAAAAGCAGTGAGGAAATGAGGTGGATATTGAGGGAGTGGGACTATGGGGTGTTGAGATTGGGGAAAAGAGAGAACGGAGAAAAACGTGATAGTGAGAGAATGAGAGTGATTGAAGGCATAAGAGAGAGATAATAGGAGCATATTCTTGGAGAGTTATTGCATGGACTAGAGAAATGATTGGAGAAGTCAGAACTTGCTATACAGGCCTATTTTCTCTCAACCCAGATTTGTAAAACAGCATGGGTGCAAATAATTGACGGGTTGAAGTGGAAAGTATTAGAAGAATGTTGGGGGCCTTTGCTGAATTCTAGAATGCTAGAAAATATGATTTTTGAGATAACAAAGTGAAGATTTACTAAAAACCAAACTCCTACTAGATGGGAAGGGGGTAAGAAAGGATATGGTAGATTGTATAACGTTAGAGAATATGATTTTTTAGATAACAAAGTGAAGATTTACTAAAAACCGAAGTCCTACTAGATGGGAAGTGTTAGGGATTAGGTATCTAGCCTAAAAGACTAACTATGTTAGGTGGAGTGATCCAAGTTTTTTATAAATTTCTAGATCTCTTTCATCACTTTCAATGTTGAACTCGTTTGTAGCCCCAATAATCTTCTCTCTAACGAGGTCAAATATAACATTCACCTAGGGGATCTCTTGAATCCATATGAGATAGTATGAGACTTAACTCTAATACCACTTGTTAGGGCCTGGGTTTCCAACCCAAAAGACTAGCCCCTTTAAGTGAAGTGACTTAAATCTTTTATAAATTCCTAAATCTCTTTGTACCATCTACTGAAAATTCAAAACAAGTTTAGCAATGTACTTTGAAAGAAGACATGCACATTTTAACTACTAATAGCATCTCTAAGCTAATATTAGCAAAAATGGTTAAAAAGTAGTGCATCCTTTCAAACGCTACTGCACCTTTCAGTACAATATTGACCTTAAAAAGTTGCTAATATGGACTTGTTTTTGCATGGAATTGATTAGGCTAAATGATTTCCCAAATGAAGCAACAAACTCAAACTGACAAAAAACTGCACCTGATTTATGTTCTGTCATTATTGTGTTCTGCCATCAGTACAAGTTTTGAAGTGAAAGCAAGTGGGAAATATCTCTCTTTTGCTTGTCTAGCTAGCAAATAAATGAAATCATCAGACAAATAATATCTGCTGATTCACTAAAAGCAACTTCATCTGCTTCACTTTTTGCTACCAGGTTTCACGATCGAGAGGACGACAATGATTGCAATTATCAGAAGGATTATAATGGCAATCATCATGCATTTCCTCGACTTCTTCTGCAAGCTCTTTGCAGTCTTGAGGGCATCTGTCCCTGTCTGTACATAGTCCACCGTATTCGTCACCTGTAACAACCATGGCTTTAGCATCTCAGTAGGGAAAGATTATTAAAATCACAAATTACGAACTGCAAAACTATTGCAGTTTATCATGAGAAGAATTTGTCATTATACATGGTGAGCGGCGAACGAGAGTGCCACATCAATTGTGAAGGAGGAGATTTACGACTTATATGAGATTGGGTCACTCCACTTATTAAACTAGTCTTTTAAGCAGGATACTCACCCCTAACAAGTGGTATTAGAGCCGTATTTCTAGGCCAACACATGTGGACTCAGGCAGGGAATCTCCTAACCGAACTGAATGGCTGGCGACGTTCTATCAGTCGAATAGCCTCATTCAAGGCGGAGAGGGGGAGGGAAAGGGATTATTAGGTATAAGATTTGAGTCATTTCACCAATCAGTTTAGTTTTTTGGATCGCTCCTCAAACAAATAACAGTTGGGCCTCGTTTTAATTTTCATTTAACTGGATGGCGGTAACCTTCAAAATTATCAAATCAGAAACTAGGATAATCCAATCAAAGTTATTGGGGTATGTTCATACAAAGTATGACCAAATGGCAGAAATATGTAATCTATTTTTTTCCCTTGAATGAATGCTCCAAACACTCAATAAATTTACGTCTGTTATCATACCAAGATGATAATGATTAGTATGTGTTTAAGACTTACAAGTTTCATTCTTCGTTGTTATCCAAGCTTTATCAACTAGCAGTGAATTGAGTAGACATGAAAATCTTTGAATTTTATACCAAATTGGACCATTATCCCATGTAAGAAGAAAATCTGTAATATCCCAATCCAAATTAAGAGTTAATTTTCGTTAATTAGGATTACTTAAGTAATTTTTAGCCGTTGATTGTGATTTTTGTTCCTCCAATCGTGAAGATTACGGAATGAAATTTCCAACGGAACTGAGTTTGATCAGATCCGAGTCCGATAGCTCTTTTAATTAAGTTTTAAAGGTATAAAGGTAATTTATGAATATAATAATATTATTTTAGGCTTAAAACTTGACTGCTTTGGAAACTTAGTCATTTGACATAGTTTCAACCCCAAATTTAAGATTATGTATTATTTTTAAATTTCAGACTTAACGGAATGCCAATCTCAACATAATTCTACCTATTTTTGCTAGCTATATTTTCTTAAATGGCAAAGCCCCAATTTTATAGGAGAGACAAAGTCCTAAAAATATACGGAGAAAATCAATACTTGATCTATATCATAACGAATCTTCTTGTACTTTTAGATTTCCAAAAATATCAACTTTTGACATTTATTTTATAGCGAGAAAACTGGACCTTCATTTTAACTAAAAATATTCTTTCACTTGAAAAATGTGGTTTTTCACCTCAAAATGCGTTGGACCTTTAGAATATTTTTATTAGACTAATTTACTCTACCTAACTGTAAAGTTAGATCATTTCAAAGAGATTCTTCAAAATTATAAATTTTGACAAAACAGTGAATTTTGGTTTAAAGAGTGGGTTTTTGACGTCGGTTTCTCTCCAAAATTTTAGTGCTATGTCCAATTTTTAATACCCAATTTAATGGACTAGTTGGATTAATTTAGTAGGACTTCTGTATTTCCACATGTGCAACAGGATATAAAGGTCATTAAAAAAAAACTATATAATAAAATAATAATATGTTTTTTATGTTTATCTTAAAGCTACATGCTACCGCTGGTAGCTAGGCAAACGTGGTTGTATTGCAATGCATTTGCTCGGCTATAAAAGGGGAAGGGAGGGAGAGATGGTAATAAAAAAAAAATGACAACAGAGTGCAACGACTTTTAGTTACTCTCTCCTCCTCTCCTCCTTTTTCGTTCTTCCTCTATCTTTCATTGTTTCTGTCACCAGCAGCAGCACCGGCTTCGTCTCTCGCAATCGTTGCCTACTCTTCCTTTTTTTGTATTGCTGCTTCTTCCTTTTACTCTTCTTCGACCGGTAGTAAAGACATCGGGCTTTCTCGCGTGTACCTTTATATTTTCAATTTAAGCTTATTTTTAGCAGAATTTTACGTCTAAGATATCAAAATGATTCTTTTCTCGTTTATATTAATTATAGAGTAAGTTAGATGTAGAAAGGGGTAATTATGAGATTTAAAATTAATTTTTTCAAAAGAGAAAAGGAAAAATAGGCTTCCTCTTAGATTTTAAATTATACCTTTTAAAATCAGTTTTATTTTACATTTAAAATTCAATTTTTCAACCTTAAAACCAGGGAAAAGATTAACACCAGCTGACTATTACGTGTTTACTTTTCCACCTTTTGTATTTAAATTTTATTAGTATCATTTGCAGTTGCGTTAGTCGCTCGATGATACCATTTGAGGTGGCGCTTAGTCATCCAGTAGATCATCAGTAGTGGCGCTTAGTCGCTCGATAATACCATCTGAGGAGGTGCTTAGTCACTCGGTGGATCATCAGTAGTGGCGCTTAGTCGCTCGTGATATTATCTGAGGAGGCGCTTAGTCACCCGATGGTCTTGAAGTGGGGCACTGAATACTTTATTTACATTTCTCGCACTGTACCCTCTGGGCCGGAATCCCTCATCAGTAGCGCAGTGGAAACGTCGCTTGGTGACCATCAGTAGCGCTGCAGAAACGCCGCTCGATGGTAAAAGGGGTTGGGCACTGAATATTTTTTTTACTTTACTGTCTTTATACCCTTTGGGCACCATCTCAATATGTCTCCTTAACTGAAAAACAATACGAGACGGGGCACTAAGTACTTTACATTCTTATTTTGATGTGATGTTTTGGTTGGCTGACAACTAACTGCTGACTTAATCTAATGGAGTAGAAAGAATTATGAGACTCACTACACTTATCATGTTTTTGTTGGAAAATGCATGGGATCGGGTAGATAATTAATGAATGTTCTGAAATTTATATTATTATTTTATTCTTACAGATTTTTTTTATAATCTCTGCGGATAGAGGTGAAGAGATTCGAGCCAACACTTGTATTGTATTGTATTTAAACCTACTAACACCAGACTGAAATGGAACCCATGGTCACTTAAAGATGGAAAATGCTATGTAGGTCTAGAGTGTGAGACCTGACACCGTCTACATGTAAGGGATGTAAATGTTCTAAGTGTGTAGAACGTAGGCGTAAATGGGTGTTGGGGAGCCGAGGACTTATAGCCTCTAACGCAGTATGGACCCATGGAGTGTCTGGGAATTGACGGGTAAAAACTGGGTGAAGGCATTCGTGTTATTAAATCCAGTTTTATATGTTTGTGTGATATTGATTATTTTATTGATTTCTTATATTGGTATTAGATACACGGAAGGGTAAGGCTGAAATTTGGTGATTCTCTCAAAATAAGTCCCTGTGTAAGGAGGGCACTGGAAATCATGCATTATCATGCATTCGACATTTGCCTATGAAAATTTTGATTATAAGTTAAATCTGTGAAAGATAATAACTTTGGAAATCTGATATTGGCCATTGGATTATAATTGCTGAGATTAGTCGAACACCGTTTGCTGACCCCAGTTAAAAATTTGATAAAACACCTTAGAAAGTGATCCTAGGGTGAAAATAGGTTAAGTGGATTTATCGCATTACATTCAAGAAACATGCATTATTTATGGGTTCATGTATTATGTTGGATGTTATGATGAAAATGAGATAAGTGGATTAACTACATTTCGTTTAGGGAACATACATTGTTATCTATTTCACGAATATTGTATGTTGGATTTTATGGTGAGCTCTCCTCATTGGGCTAGTCGCTCATGTCTCTTACAATGCAGGATATGAACTGGAAGATGGAATGGAGGAACCAATGGTGGCTCGTTAGGAGTTGGAACATGGGAATTATCTATGGTTTTCCGCACGTGGAAAATAAGCATACTTTTGGTTATTTTTTTATGCTTTATTATAAATATGCCTCATGTGGCATAAAAACCTATGTCTATAAGTTTGGTATTTCCATGTAATATATTTGTGTGTTGGTGGCTCAATATATTACTTCCGTGTGCTTGAGTGAAAATTGTTCGGATTATTTTGCTAAATATGTTTTGGAATAGTTAAGACATGAATATCTTTCGTAGATACTAGACTCACATGGGTAGTATGTTAAGGAATTTGTGACTAATTAAGTTAAGGTTTTCAAAAAAAAAGAAATTAGTCACGTTCTAAGCCTACCTTCGGGCTCGGGGCGTGACAAAATCAATATTACAGGCTCAGTTGTGCATGAAGTACTGGCCAGCAATCTAAACCACTTGACCTATTCAACATGGGTCATACCAATTTCTTTTTAATCAACTCATTAATGAGGATTGTCCGACCCTTACTCTCAGGCAATGCTTCATCTATGATGAGATATATGATTTGGTGATTGTAATGGAATTGCTGTATTTTACAGAATGTGGACTGTATTCCATCTACTTATCCAAAAATCAGCTTAATCAAAGATTTGTTTTGTGCAGATGCATATACCTGAGTTTCAATATTATCGAGTAGATCTCCTTGGGCCTCGACTAGCACTGCCATATCTGTAAAAACCTGGGAATATATGGATAGGAACAGAATTAGAAGTTCACCTCCAGTAATGTCTAGCTCAAAGTTAGTTGATTTGTACCTGGAGCAAGTCAAGAAGCTTCTTCTCTATTTCCTTCACAGCATCATATCTCTCTTGGATTTCTTCCACCGTATCCATTATCTGTAACCATGAACCTTGATGATCTAAAATACCAAACATTTTACTACACAATAAAATTGGGTCTATCTTAGTTAGAATCAGGTTTCAACTAGTCAAGGCAGGGGATTACAGTCAACAGCGCTCCCTGGCTATATGTGAACAAATTCTGGCCCAGGTATGGCTCTGATAATATGAACCCATATTCCTACCTAATTGGGCATGTAGAAATCTAGGCTCAAGCTTCACAAAAATCTATGTAATGATCTAAGTTGCATGAGCCTTCTTCCATTGGCAATGAACTATTGGGGCTAGCTGCGAACGAGTATGACATTAGAATTGTAGAGGGAGATTTAGGGATTTATAAAGGACTTGAGTCACTTCACCTAATAGACTAGTCTTTTGGGCTGGATCGCCAGGTCCTATCAAGTGGTATCAGAGCCAAGTCTCAAGTTATCTCATGTGGAATCAGGTGATCCCCTTGGCAAACGGGATAGCTGGCGTTGTTCGAGGGTGGATTGTTAGGGCTGGTTGAGTACAAGTCCCACATTGGAAGTGTAGAAGGAGATTTAGGGATTTATGAAAGACTTAGGTCACTTCATCTAATAGGTTAGTCTTTTGGGCTGATATTCAGTTCTAACAAGTAGTATCAGAGCCAAGTTTCAAGCTATTTCATGTAGCCTCAGGAGATTCGCTAAATGGCTAGCCTCGTTCTAGGAGGGATTGTTTGGGCTGGCTGCGAACAAGTTGCACATTGGAAGTGTAGAAGGGGATTTAGGGATCTATAGAGGACTTGGGTCACTCTACTTAAGAGGTTAGTCTTTTAGACTGGATACCCTGGTCTTAACATGAACCAAATAAAATGATAATGTATGGATGTACCTATGAAGAATGATAGAATCATGTAAAAATGTTGCAGTTTCTTCAATTACCACTTCCATGCTTAATTGAAAATGGGGAAGTAAATTTTGGTAGCATGTTTAGAATGGGTTTTCTCAAAGAATCAGTATAGGAAGAACATTTTTCATGTACTCACCTGGCCTCGCCCCATTTCTTGAATTGCCTTGCTGAAAATCTGCTCGCTGTTTCCAGTCTCAATCAAATGGTCTACTGTCTATACAGGATCCAATTAACATAAGCAAATGATATGGTCTGCAATCATAAAAAAAAATTTACCCAATACAATAAAGGAATTTGTTTATCATGCTTACCTTCTCATCTGGTTTAGTCCCAGTAACTGCTTGGATAGAACAGTGAAAGGAAGAAGCAGGGAGAGAATGAACAAAGCATCAGATGACAGAAAAACATATAACCCATAAAACAATGATCATTTGATGCCATCATAAAAAAATTAAAACCTGTGAAGACCCTTCTTTCGACAACCTCACGATATTCATCTTGGATAGTTTGCCTGAGGATCTAAAATTTTGTTTTCATCAATATGAAACCTGAAAAGCATCCGATATGAATTTGAATTAACTGTGTAAAATACTGGAAGAAAGCAATAAATACCTGAAACTCTGTCATTCTATCCTTCAACTTTTTCTTCAAGGCACTATATTTCAGCAATGAAAAAACAAGAAAAGATCAGAAATGTGTCTTCTTTAGCTCATGTTTATGTGATGGGAATGAAAAAAAAAAAAAAAAGGCTGAAACTTGCATCATACTTATAACATACTTAGTCATTGCCATCCTCGACCGATCAGTGCCTGTTCCCTTTCTGCAACCAGGCTTCGATCGGTTGTTTAAATTCTTGACAGGGTTAAGAGTGTCAGTAACAATAGAAGTATGCACTTGCTACAACTAAGCTGTGGTTGACAGAAACATAAGAAAAAGAGTAATACATCTTTGTCAATCTCTTCGAGTTTTGCTTTTATGTTCTTTGTAACTTTGGCAACTTCGTCTATGTCTCTCTCCATTCGATGCTTGATTGCTGTATGGGAATTCTCTCAGTATCTATTTGCTGGATGGGCTACTATGTTAGCCATAGTAATTACAAGTTACAATGAAATCCATCGAAGTAATACCTTTCATTGCAGAGGCTTTTGTGACAGACTTGGATTCTTCATTTGCGTCCTATATATCATTTAGGAACAGGTCATTGGTTTATGTTCAACTACATTAGAACTTTAAACCATATAAAAGAAGTAATTAATCACTAATTAATAAGCATATAAGTCTCAATGTCATGAATCATATTGTAGGAGAGCAATAAGCCAATAATTCATCACTTTTGGGTCAGCATTTACATACCTCATCTTGCATGTGTTGTGGATGACCATACTTTCTGCCAAAATGTTCAAACTACCTTGTATTTTTTGGGAATTTAAAATATTTAAATTTAATCTTGTGCACATTATTTTTTTTTATTATTGAAGGTTCTAACTCTAAGCAGCATGGAAGTCATGCAGTTCAGCCATGTTCCTGTTCAACCCAAGTTGTAGTTAATTTTCAACTTAAAGTTAACCTCTTTAGTTTTTTCCACTCTAATCTATAAAAAATAACAGTTTTTTATCTGTCATGTCATATGACCTAAATCCACGTTTTCAAAGAGCTCACTCTTCATCTAATACCTTATACTTATGACTCTTTGATGTTTCATGTCGAGCTTCTCTATGTTCTTTCATAGATGTGCACAAAATCGTTTGCTGATATTCTCCTAATTATCAGAGATGAAGCTCAATTTCCTCCCTTTCTACATGGACACTCTGTTCTTGGCCTTTAATCAATGTGGCACACATTTTACAGTAAAGATAAGAATATGTAGCACAACTAGTCAAGCTTATAGTTATAGTCAAGAGGTTGTAGGTTTAAGTCTCATTGGTGTCAAATATGACAATTGGTCCATGAAAAGAATTTGCGAAATCCAAATATGAAAACTCATCCAAGATTGATGGGATAAATAGTTAGATAATAATGATCATTATGATGAAAAATGTCCTTTAATCAATGTGACACTCTTATATCACTTAACACTCCACTAACCTCCACTTATCTCACCCTATTATCATCCAATTATTTATATCAATACCTTGCATGGTATGTAAAAGAGGAAGACTTTGTAGGAACCAAACTTTTCAAACATTCTTTTCGAATTACAATTTAGTTTTGACCCATTTTTGTCTAATGATGGATCCATCTCAAAGATCTTCAATTGAATATAAGACCTAAATAAAATCAACTCAATTTAATTATAGAAGTCATGTTTTTAAGGCTCTCTAATTGCTTATCACTTTAAATTATTTTTTAGTCACTAAATTCTGGCATCCTATGTACAGTTCTACCATATATGATGAATCCTCTGAATAGATTTTTTTCCATCTATGAACATGATTAAAAAAAACATGTCAATTCAATTATAGAAGACATGTCTTTTAGGTCCCTAAGTATCAATTATGTTAAACTAATTTTAAATTCTAATAATATACATTTTATATGGGGTCCACTTTCACTCTACTCTTAGATACTCTTTTGCTAGTCACATAATAGTCAATATTTATACTTTGCGCTTACCACTTTAGTCTAATGTTAATTTATGGATATTTATAATATATAAATATAAATATAGTATAATCAAGCTAGATGAAATTTTTATAGAGCCATCTAAATAAATAAATAAATAAATAAATATATATATATATATATATATATATATATATATATATTATATAATTTTGTTCAATAGTTGCATATAATTGCTAAATTCACTATTTTAAAAATTGAACGATTAATCAAATATCTTCTGACATAATTTGAATCGAATGGTTTGCTTCCATTTTAAAACACTAACTAAATTGTTAATAATTAGTACTAAGTCTTTTTAATACAAATCCACGCTATATTATCTCATGCCGAACTGCGATGGCGATTATTTCCCACGTCCTCAGCTTCTTCCTCGCCTTTCAGAATTATCTATCAGAACGGGTTATGTGATTATATCCAACTGTTCTACTGGTATTGAAGCTGTTTGGAGATATTCCCGAGTGGGAAAAAAAACAGGAGGTACATTAATTCTATGATTAATTTATTTTGTTTCAAGTGTTGCCCACGAAGTGTTTGTCGAAATGCTCGATGTCCCAACTCATGTCCTTTGTTCGAAAAACAGAAGGTTCATCAATTCTCTATAAAAAAAATTATTTCAAGCTTTGTCCAAGAAGTGTTTGTCAAATTGTTTGCCCCGAAAGTATTAACACAGTGGTATTAGAAGTCTGACAAAATAAGGAGGTCAAGAATTTATAATCGACAATTGATACTAACAAAAGTTTTATTAAAAAAACGTACAGAGGGGTCTCATTCTATAAAGTTAGGAAGTGCCTCAATCACTATTCAATTTCTATAGAAAGGTGAATTATGACACTTTTCATTTTTTTTAAAGTGGAGTTCACCTATCGTCACTAATTCATTTTAGTTGAAGTCATTTTTCTCATCTACTTAGAATCAGGCTCTTTAAGTTTTACCTTATCAATAATCATGTTCTTTACTACTCCAAAATCTATTTATGACTGCATAAAGCCTTTGCACACCTCTTCCATGACTCTCATCCTTAACACCCTTACATATGTCAGATGGCCCAATTTTGCATCCCATTTGGTTGTTGGATTGAAATCATTTTGGTATTGAAGATAAGATCTGGGGGAAGTTTGACCTAAATTCAGCTCCTGATTTCATGTACTTAACATCCTTTGCTGATGCTTTGAATCCCAATCAAGCTGATCCCACAGAGGAAGAATACACTTTCACCAAATTTTTATCAAGATTTCTCCCACATTTTAACTTTGGTGGTCAAAGAAAATTTTGCAATCAAACATTTTTATTTCCTCCAACAAAACCTTTCAAACCTTATTGCAACCATGCTTCACACCCAACATCTAAATCTAGGAATACTAGGATTAAAGATGAGATCTTAACTTGACAATATCCCAGTACAAGCTACTTCAATAAGAGAACAAAGAGTACTGATTTAGCCATCACCTATTTTTGATACAATCAAGCACCCTTATACTAAAGGGATTTGATTGATGACAGTTATGTAAAAAGTACAGGGGTGTTTGATCGTATAAAAAATATTTAGGCTAGTGAGACTATGTAATGAGACTTCATATTAAAAGGACTACGGGTCTTACATAGTTGAGTGCATTGGATATATAATTACGTAAATATGAATTATGTAAAGTTTTACTGTCAATTGATCATACTAAGTCATGTAACTTGGCTTTTTAGTTTCGAGGAATATAAGTCATTGATGTTTAAAAATTTAAAATCAAAGGTTAGAATAAACTGGTGGAGGTAAAACATTAGACATTCTAATCATAGTCTTCTTTACATCACATCCAACCATGTAGACCCAAGACCCATTTGAAGGATAGTCTCATAAAAGAAGTCCAGTTAGGGTCATTTTTTGAGAATGCCTCAATCACTAGAAAAAAAATAACTAAAAAAGTATTATAATTAATTATTATATCATAAAAAAGGTCGACTAAGAAACAAAATTGGTCAATGATCCATCCTCCAATAAAGATTAGCAATGACTTGCATCATTCATACCTGAAGCTTCTGAAGTTGAATGGGGAGCTTCTCCATTAGTTTCTCCACTTCACGTACCTGAAATAGGCTTGAAAAGCATGATATTAGAACCAGGGATCTTAAAGAAAGTTGTAACTCCATGAATTAACCAAGTACTCTAAGAGAAAGATTGAAAAAATAATTTATCCCATTAACATCTTTAGAAACTTTTTTCTACCAAAACAAAGAAAATATTGCACAGGTAAAAATGGATAAACATGCTAAATTTCAATGATTTCCAACTTCAACCCTCCAAACATGAATTCCATTGACTGGAAAAGTTGAAGTAAATAATTCTATGAAAATTGTTGCAGTATTCTTACCTGCTTAAAGAAGGCCTCCATTCCCAAATCAGACTTATTGGTTGGTGCCAAGGTTCCTAATTCGACATCCCTTTCTCTTTGAGACTGATTTGCTTCCTTCACAAAAGTGTCCTACAAGAAACCAAAATTTAATGAAATGAATATGCAGTTGATAGTGTTCCAATAGACTTGTGAAGGTTTCTATGACAGATAAATATTTTTTTTTGAAAGATATTTTTTTTAAACAAATATTTAAGTCCATGAATGGGGCAGCATTGAAGTGCTTTGACATTGATTTTTAAAGCAAACGAAGCTGTTTAAATATAAGAAAAAAATGTCATTGATTTTTATAATAGCAGTTTGAATAAATTATCATGTCAAACTACAGAATGAGTTAGGGAATTGGTTGGTACATCAACACTTTTAACTTTGTTGTACGAAAAAAGAGTGAAATATTCATTTATCCAAACAACTAGAAAAAGGAAAAGAAGAATGATTGAAACAAATTTAGAACAAATAAGTATTTTACTCATTTTTTATGCATCAAAGTAAAAGTGTTATGCACCAATCACTTCCCTTCAATTTATCGCAAGACCATACTCAACAAAAACACTCTTATCAAAATCATTTCTCTTTATATTCTTCCAAACTTTCTTCACAAGAGTTTGCATGCCCTAAAATTAAATGCATGTTTGTGTGTTACCATTCATAAAAAAGTTGAACACAAAAGCCAACTTTCCTATCTTTCAAAAAGAGGTCTCCTTACAAATGGCCTCTTGAATATGAAAGGCTACTTTTTGCATATGTATTAATGCACATTTTTATCAAAGATCTCATCTTTTGACAAAAAATAAATTAAATTAAAAACTATTCTGCTTTTAAAAAAACGATTTTTTTATTTGAATTCCCATCTTCATTGGAAAACCTATTGTATTTCCAATGAAAAAAAATAAAAAATATGTAGAATAGTGATCGAGACAATTTTTTTTTTTTCATAAAGTGACACTCATTTTGTCTTTTTATACATTATCATCATCAAATTCAAATATCAAAATTTTATCTTTTATTACCTCACCATTTAGATAATGAAAGTACAATAAAATGTCTTCTTCCATAAATGGCCTATGTCAATACGAAAAACTCACCAATTTAAGATTTTAGATAAGGTCTTTAGACTCTAAAGTAAATGAAAGAATGATTGTTAGAATGTTTAAATTATATAAATTTAATAAATAAAGAAAATTAAAGTATTAAGATTAAATGGCATGCCTACTAAAAATAGCTGTAGAGGGGGCAAAATGTGAGTTCTAACGGATAATTTGACAAAATAAATTATGGAGTACCTACAAGAACATGAGAGGATAAGATCATAGTTACTAGTTTGTAATTCGACTAATTTATGTTCAAATTCAAATTTTACAATTTGATGATGTTATAATTTATTAATTTACTAATGTTCTTTTATTTCTTTTTTTAGTATGTTAAACTCATAATTTATATACTTCACTTGGTGTGTCCTAAGGGCACTGGGTATCATCCGTGTGGATTTTACACTGAGTTTCCAGCAATTTCTCACACGTAGATTAAAAAAAAAAAAATAACTTACATTATGTGAACTACTCTATGAAATCTACATAAGACCCTTTTCTATCAATTGACCTTTTTACATTCATGATATGTTCAGCAGTTGGCTTACTCCTAATTCAATATTGATCAAAGTAACTCTCACTATTGGATTGAAAGTGAGATTATTTGCCATCTTTAATTTTTTAACCTTAAAATCTAATTGTTTAATTTAATTGATAAATGAGAAACTACTGTTCTATGAAATAATTGTAAATTGCATTATCAAATAAGTGGTATTGACCTCCAATGACCCTATGACATGCATTTGAAAATTTCAAAGAAAAAAAATATCAATTTATCAGGAGTGAACTAAGATTAAAGGGTTTACTAAAGGTAAAGGTCTCTTTAAAATTGTTAAAAAAAAAAAAAAAAGGAACTTCAAATGAATTCAAGAAAAAAGACCCTTTCAAAAAGAAAAAAAATCCTATAAAAATCACATCCAGTAAATATTATTATCACTAGGTATCTTTTGCATTTTCCATCAACTTTTTTATTGGGTTACACATTTGTAGGGCTGAAACTCGAGTCGGGCGGGCCGGGTTTTAATAAACCCAACCCTGACCTGACTCTCTCCATATTGAACCCAACCCGACCCGACCCGACCCAAAAAAAATCCGAGATAGTGAACCTGACCCGAACCGAAATCGTAATACCCTTAACCCGACCCGACCCGACCCGACCCAACCCTTAACCCGACCCGACCCGACTCGTGTGAGTCCAAGTTAAATTAACAATCGAATTTGAGCGGAAATGGTAGAGGCGGGAGTTGTGAGACATTCAGGTTTTGGCACGAAAATGGCGGGCAGATTCAGTGTAGCTTTTTAGTCTGTAAAAAGCATCGTACAGTCAACTGCTTGTCTTGTCACCTCTCTTCATTTCACCGGATTTCACGCTCTCTCCTGAACTCAGTTAATAACTCGTTTCAGATCCGCACAAAACAAAGGAAAGTAAGGACACTGTAATACCAACTCGGGTTGGGTCGGGTTGGGTCTTCTCGGGTCAGGTTTTCTCGGGTCGGTCGGGTCGGGTTGAAATTTAAAGGCCTCAGCCCAACCCGACCCGAATTTCGGTCAGGTTTTTCTTTTCTCAATCCAACCCGACCCTAAAACCCGACCATTGTAACCTGACCAGCATGATTTCTCCGGTCGGGTCATGCGGGTCAGGCCAAAACCCGACCCGCGTTGCAGCCCTACACATTTGCTAGTGGTATGCAAAAAATGATTGATAGAGAAATTATATCAGAGAAAAATTCTTTTTTCCTATCGTATTGGTTTTGTCTTTTTAATATAAATAGTCTTCTGATTTTGACTTTAAAAATTTATTTAAAAAGATCATAAAGGTTGCATGGAGGAAGTTATTTGATACTTAACTTTATGCAGCCTCCAACTGTCCTTAATGAAAATTGATAAGAAAATTGGTGTTTTTGATAAAAAGATGTACATTTTCACTGTGCTCTTATCTATTTCTTCAATGAATGATCATGTCAGGTCAACCTCACCAAATTCTATAATAACGTCAAGGAGACCATTTAAGAGTTTTCGAAAACCCTCACAAGTATTAATTAACTCCATCTTAATCTAAAGGTTATGGTAAGTTATGACTACATAAACAGTTCTCAATTTTAATACCTCTAATTCATTTCTTTCTGTTAGAAAATTTCTCAAAACCAATATTCAAATTATACAGAAAATTCAGAATCCTTTCTAAGCATAATAAAAAAAGGGAAATCAGATTTCAAAGAAAATCTACAAACTTGAATTCAAGTCTATCACATAAATCTGGAATAGCAATATAATAAAAAGACTGCAGAACAATCAATCCCATGTATCAAATTTTTTGTACAGGTGTAGTATATTTTCATAAATCAAAGGAAAATCCAATCTCTAAATCAACCAAACATAATTATCAAAGGTAATTCTTACAGAGAGAAGGTCGTTCATCTTTGTCGAACCAGAGAGAAATCACAGAGAATCACAGAGAGAGGCAGAGAGAGAGAGAGAGTCCCTTTGTAATGTAAATATAGTTTGAAAAAAAAATTGGCCGGCCAAAGAAAACGGGCGAAAATGACAAAGGCGTTAAGAACATGATACATGAGGAAGTGGGTTGTTTAAATATGTTAACGTCTACTTCCCCTACGTACTAATTTTTATACTTAAATTAAATTAATTACTAATTAGGCACATGCTTACTACAGTATTAGTACAGTAAAATGGTTGGACAAAGCTGGAATCACCGATGTTTTTAAATTCAGCTCTGTTAACATAATCAAATTTTTAAGCTCACCTTTTTAGTGGGACTGGGTTGATGTGGGCTAGTTAGAGCCCATATAGTGTGACTGGGTGAGTAGGGTCTAACTCAACGATTTTCGATTTCAATTTGTTTCAAGAATAGATAGGTATTACTTTAATAAAGTTAAAACCTGTGACAACTGATGTGTTGACTATGGATAGAAGTGTTGAGTATGATAGATGATCTCTATAAAAAGGGCAGCTTTCTTCGGATGATTCATGTAGAACTCACTTGGAGCTTCTTGATCTAATGGATGGAGATCTGGGTCGTTGAGGCGTTGCTTCGTGTTCTCTGTTGTTCACGCCTACCTTGTTAGGTGTGTGGCTCGAATTCCTCTTGATATGAATGGGGATATTCGTATAGCAATAGAAACTGTATTATTCTATTGCAATAAGGAAGGCAATACCGAACATAGCAGGAAATCTTGGACACGTCAGAAAATGTAAGTTTAGTAGGAGTCCTTGGAGGATAAGACTCCTACACGGTTATGTTTCTTAAAACAGTAATAGCAACTTCCACTTTCACTCAACACGTGAAAGAGAGATGGGACAATGAGTTGCTATATTTAAGGCTTATTCACTCTATATATATCAAGGAATATATGGGTGATTGTATCTCCACACACGGCGACAAGATGTAGCCAAGATAGAGAGGAGGCACGGTGAAGGGCCTTCTGGCCTTTGAGTGGTACACGTAGTGATGGCATCTTGGCTATACGCGTAGAGAGGCTCCAGAAGGATGTGCCTGAGTTGATTGCGTCAACTCATTGGAGACGTAGATCTGATACTGTCTGGAGGACAGCTCGATAGCCGGAGAGGGGCAGAAGCAACAATGTAGTACCGCTGCAGATCTGGGTTCACAGATCTGTGAGTGGCAGCCAGCAGAAGTGCGGTTGGAAAGAGAAAGCCACATCGCCAGAGCAAAAGTGCAGATCTCTGTATGTGGGACACACCATCATCGGAGACGCTCGCGTTTGAGAAGCATATCGGAAGTTGCTCGTAAGACGCATGAAGCGAAGAGGGAGGAACACAGAAGTTGGGTTCACTATTCTGAGTATGAGAGAGATTCACATCAACTAAGAGGTGACGTTGATGTGTCTTTGTAATATCCTGGATTTTTCAATATAGCAATATTTACGGAAATTGCCATTGAAATGGTGAATTAAAAGGATATAACCTTAGATGAGTAAATTGTGGGGTTCATTTGTTCAATTTAGACCCAATGTACATGTTATGTGGATTAAACTAAATTAAATGGGTATTGTACATTTATTTCGGTCAAAGTGATTAAATGGCTCAAAGGACCCAATTGGGACCCAATGGGTCGTTGTGGACACAAGTGACCATTGGGTGAGCTTAAGATTAATTGGGTTAGGCTGAATTAAATGGGAATGCCAACAAGTATTTAGTTAACTCAAATTAAATGGATGAGTTGAGTTTAAAAGGTGGAGTTGAATTTATTATTGAGTTGAATTAAATGAATGGGTTGACTTGAGGAAGTTAAATTAATTTTAAGTAAGTGATGTGTGTGAATGAGAGTGGAATGGATTGATTTCAAGTGTAAAACAAAGAAAAACGTGGGCTGCATAGGGAAGTTATGTTATGCATGTAACTCCTAGTTAAGTGTTAAATGTTGGTGGAGGTTTTGGGAGTTACATGTGGTGAGGAGTTGTGTTGCAAAGTTAAAGATTCATATACACGTTGGAATTGCATGGGAGGTTATCCCATGCATGAAACTCTTAAGTAATCAATGATGTGGAGGTTTTAAGAGTTACATAGGTGAGGAGTTTATTTTCAAACCCTTAAATATGTTGGCTGCATGGAGAGGTAGTCTCATGCATGTAACCCTAGATAAGTAATGAATGGGGTGGCCGTTTTTAGGAGTTACATATGTGAGGAGTTGTGTTTCAAAAATCAATACATAAAATACGTTGGATTGCATGAGAATTATTCTATGCGTGAGAATTAAAGGGGAGTTGGAAGGTTGAGTTGGTCCAAGTGAATCACATGGGTAAATAATGGGAGATGAATGGACTTATGGAGGTTACACAAGGTTAACCAAAAACATGATCGTTGGAGCCTATGGGAGTTTTATTTTAAAATGAAACTCTCACATGCAAGGATAATGAGAGATGAATGATGGAGGGAATGCAAACAACCAAGACATACATGGAGCCGTTGGAACATGGAGGGTTTCATCTCAAAGGTGAAACCTCAAGGAAGGTATTAAGCAAATGGGGGTTACAATTGGGTTCACACTTGAGGAAGGTTGCACCTAGGGCAGCCAAGAGCCAAAACCGTTGGAGGGTTTCTCAAGGATGAAACCCCCACATGAAATAAGTTATGGAAATAAAGGAGGAGAGTTACAAGTGGTAAACTCTAGAGACAACACCAAGGACGGTTTGCATTAGACAAAGGATTTTCATTGCTCACTCTCTCTATCTCTCTCCCTCTCTTAGACGTTGCTCATCTCTCAAGACCAAAGGCTTTGGCTGATTGTATCTAATACCAATCAGTCCTTGGTTGATCCTTTCATCAAGACAAAAATCAGCAAAGGAGTTTGGCACCAAGGTTTAAGACCAAATTTCTATCTCTCTCTCTCTCAAATATATACCTTGGCTGAAGTATTCCAAGGAGGTTGCAAACAAGGTAAGTCTCAGCCAAAAGAACAAGAAGAAAGAAGGAGAGGTCAAGGAAGGAGTCAAAAGACCGAAGGAGTCGCGGTATTGGTAAGTGCACTTTGAACCCTTGTTAAATAAGTTGGTTAAGGGAATGTGATCCAGCCATTGTATGGCCAGATCCATCAATGGTTTAGATCGAGTATTGTGCTGTTTTAAAATAACAAAACATGGATTATAGGGTTCGGCCACTTTGGATGGCCGAACCCCATGAAAGAATGTGGTAATTTTATGGTCTTTGAGGGATAAAAACCATACTATATAATGAAGGTTTTAAAGGATTTAAAATGGAGATAAGTTTACTGTTTTGGAGCAGCTATGGCATGGTTGAACCATGTCAATGTTATGGCTAATTTACTGATTAAAACCATGGACAAATAGTGGAGGGTTTACATCAAGGAAACCATAGGGTTCGGCTAAGTGTATGGCCGAACCCCATGGACTGTTTTTATGGTTTAGTTAGAGTAAAGTTATGATGGAAATTATGTAATAATTATATGCTTTGATTTAAGAATTATATATGTTTATCTATGGACTTAATATATAAGAAATTAATCAGCCATCAAAGATGATGGAAAGAGGGACAAGATCAGTTTTGTGAGGTTCGGCCATGCTAAAGGGTCATTTGGTGGACTTAGTGCTAATTTATAATCGGAGATGGGTTAATGAAAGATTTAAAGGATCAAAAGTTGAGTGGTGAGGTTCGGCCACCAAGGTGGATTAGTTATGGTTATTGGTGTTTAAGGAAAATTAAACAAAAGGTTAGTCTAAATGGCATAATGGTAATTATGGATGAAATGATCAAAGATGGAATGATCATAGGATTGGATATATAGGCCAAAACCAAAGTGGTAAGGTTCGGCCATGTTGTATGGCCGAACCCTACCAAGGTCCATTTGGAAGTTTGGTTTAATTGAATGGTTTTAGTTGAATAAAAGAGAGACCAAAGTTTAAATAGGTGAGGTTCGGTCATGGGATATGGCCGAACCCCACAAAATAGATTTTTGCGACTTAGACTAAGTTGGAATCACATGGATGAATGTTTAACTTGCTGCTATGTAAATAAGGTATTGGATTGCTTGAACTGTGAACGGGTGACGGTTTAAAAGAATGGTCAACCTAAGTGATCATTGTGTAGGTTTCCTACCTTTTTGAACCATGCTCATACTTGATGTTTTATCGTAATTTTGATAAGTTATGTGCTAAGTTATCATGTTTCAAAGTAGTTTTGTATGGTGATATATATTTACAAATGGCATGAAATCATGGACATCTCATGCATGGCATGGGGTGGTAATTATGGAAACCGGAGGCCACACTCCGTCGGGGCGTCTGAAAGACCACTGTGGGGTACCTTGATGATGATTAATCCCGTCAAGAGGAATCCGGAGGCCACACTCCGTCGGGACGTCCGAAAGACCACTGTGGGGTACCTTGACGATGAGAATCCTGTCAAGAGGAGGCTATGTATAATTGTGATGGGTGGGACTCATTACATGAGCATAACATACATAGCATTGTTTTTATGAGGTTTTGATGAACATGTATTATTATATTATTTGCATATTTTGTTACTAACCTTGTGGTAGCCTTAATCGGAAACACCTACTAGGCGCGTTGATCTAACGCCCTATCTCTATCCTTAGTGGATGACGCAGGAAAGGGGAAGAACGATGATCATGAAGGAAACCAAGCATAGGTGCTTGGGCTTTCAATGGACTATGAATTATGGACTTTTTATTTAAGTTATTTGGACAATGTAATTTGATAGTTAGACGTTATTGGCATGTAATAATGTAGTTAACTATGGTTTGGATGGCTTGGTATGAATGTTTAGTTTAAGTCTATGTTAGTAATTTTGGAGATAATTATTATATGATTTGCTATCTTAAGTTATAAAATGGAGTAAAATAGGATCTATTATAACCCGCAGTTAGATTAAGATTAAGTTTATTCCGCAGTTTATTCTACCATGTGTGGATCGATTCTTATAGACTTAATCCATACACACATGGGCTTGGCCAGTTAAGGGTCGGACTTTAGAAGTCCGAACTTAACTTGCGTCGTGACACTCCGCCCCGATCACTTGATTATTATTATTAAAAAATAAACTCTGATTATTAGAGTGAAAAGGGCGGGGTGTTCCAGTCTTATACATGGGTGTACAAGGGGCTCAGGACTTCGGGTTTGGGCTTATGACTCAAGGGAGTCATCATTATTGTACTTGTATTTCTTTCTCATTTATAGTGAATATTTTGTCGCTCCATGGACGTAGGTCAGGTGGGCCGAACCACGTTAAAATATTGTGTTGTGCTGTGTTTTTATTTCCATTCTATTTTTCTTGTTTCCGCGCGTAACGCTAACAAGTAGTATCAGTAACTTTGGTTGGAGACCAGGGACTCGTGGATGATCGGAATACAACACAATGGGCATGAGAGGAGTGCCGAGCACAAAGTTCGAGGTGGAGCCCTTCAACGGGACAGACGACTTTGCAGAAGAATACTCACGACTGAGAGTGGGACGTGAGCGTGGGCTGCAGAGAAATTTGCAGCAAAGGGATATCTTCTAGCCGGGCTGATTGGAAGGTTTTTCCAAATCAGCAGAGGTGTCTGTTATCTGCTATACAAAGCAGAAAAACTGAAGTGCAGATCGGTGCTAGGGAGACGCTTGCACGTCAAGGGCGTGAGTGGTGATTGCTCTTCAAGAACAATGGCTGATTGGAGAGGTGAAGCAGTAGAGCTGATACTGCTAATAGATCTGAGAGGGAAGATCTGTGTATGCTGGGTTTTGTCGTACCGACTCTATCGTCGGTGCACAGAACGGAAGAAAGCCTGCATCGTGTGGTGAAGTTGGGCAAACATCAAAAGGTTACACATGCTAATATGTGTGTATGTTATGCATGGTGGAGGCTTCAACACACATGCTGGATATGTGCATGGCTTGATGCATGGCTCATTCATTGTGGGGACTTCTCAACGTGGAGGTGTGTTGCTATGTTAAAGAGGAGTTGTTTGCAAACAACTGGTAGCAAAAAAGTAGTGGGAAAGATCTGTCTCGTTTACAGATCTTGTACTCCTAAGAAGGGGTTGCAAGCGTTGGGCCAGACCTATGAGGCAGTGCTGTCGCAAGGTGACAGAGCAGGTGGGTTCATCACATACAGCAGAGACGTTGTTGGAGGGTTTGCTGAGAGGAGTGCAACACTAAGGTGCAGCTAGTGCACTTGGTTTTCAGAGGACTGCAACAACATGATACAGACCTGTATCTGAAAGGAAGTGTATTGGTGGCACGAGCATCAGACACAGCAGAGGCAGCAACCTGTGCTGAGCTGGAGCAGGTGGAGCTGCGATGCAGGTGGAGGAAGGCCAAGAGCGGCCAGTGTGCAGAGCTACAGGTAGAGAGGAAGACGGTAACACAATCCATCTTCGGAGGTTGATGGATTTCTCGCCAAGGTGGAGATTGTTAGGTGTGTGGCTCGAATTCCTCTTGATATGAATGGGGATATTCGTACATCAATAGAAACTGTATTATTCTATTACAATAAGGAAGGCAACACCGAACATAGCAGGAAATCTTGGACACGTCAGAAACATGTAAGTTTAGTAGGAGTCCTTGGAGGATAAGACTCTTACACAGTGATGTTTCTTAAAACAGTAATAGCAACTTCCACTTTCACTCAACACGTGAAAGAGAGATGGGACAATGAGTTGCTATGTTTAAGGCTTATTCACTCTATATATATCAAGGAATATATGGGTGATTGTATCTCCACACACGGCGACAAGATGTAGTCGAGATAGAGAGGAGGCACAGTGAAGGGCCTTCTGGCCTTTGGGTGGTACGCGTGGTGATGACATCTTGGCTATACGCGTAGAGAGGCTCCAGAAGGACGTGCCTGAGTTGATTGCGTCAACTCATTGTGGACGTAGATCTGATACTGTCTGGAGGACAGCTCGATAGCCGGAGAGGGGCAGAAGCAATAATGTAGTACCGCTGCAGATCTGGGTTCACAGATCTGTGAGTGGCAGCCAGCAGAAGTGCGGCTGGAAAGAGAAAGCCCCATCGCCAGAGCAAAAGTGCAGATCTCTGTATGTGGGACACACCATCATCGGAGACGTTCGCGTTTGAGAAGCATATCGGAAGTTGCTCGTAGGACGCAGGAAGTGTAGAGGGAGGAACACAGAAGTTAGGTTCACTATTCTGGATATGAGAGAGATTCACATCAACTGAGAAGTGATGTCGATGTGTCTTATACATGGGTGTACAAGGGGCTCGGGACTTTGGGTTTGGGCTTATGACTCAAGGGAGTCATCATTATTGTACTTGTATTTCTTTCTCATTTATAGTGAATATTCTGTTGCTCCGTGGACGTAGGCGAGGTGGGCCGAACCACGTTAAAATATTGTGTTGTGCTGTGTTTTTATTTCCATTCTATTTTTCTTGTTTCCGCGCGTAACGCTAGCAAGTCTAGAGAGGTTTGCCATCTCCTCCCGCAACTCTGCATTCTGCTCGATCAAATCATCTTTCATACTATTGATCCGGTCCGGTCCTCCAAATGTGCATTCTCTCGATGGCTGTGTCTAATGTTTCTTCCCGTCATGGACGTATGAGGAATACAGTATGTTGCTCTTCCAAGAATTTAGAAATAAATATGCAGAATAAAATAATCACAACATGATAATAATATCAAAGACACCATAACTCAGAGATTTATGTGGTTCAGCAAAATCATTTCTACATCCACAGAGCGTGAATCCACTATGAGAGTAAATAGAGATAAAACATGTACAATATAATTGCCTCTTTGAGTTTAAATCCCAAACTTGAATCCCTAAGTCCCTTGTACATCCCTCTTTTCTTACCACTCTCAATTACAAAAGAAAGAGCCCATCGTCTGTCCTGCTCTCTGACGTACTTCCTATACTCACCTACATCACCTGAATGCCATTTGTAGAATACCCAAGCACATCAGTGGTGTATGACACATACGCATTCGGCCACTCTTGCATATTGTCATTCCTCCATGCGCCAAACCTCTTGGTCTCGAAGACTAAGCGTATAAGCACACGTCCATTCACCACCATGCATAACCTCACTTCTTGTTGTATATTTCAATCTCAATAGCGTTTCCTCTTCCATGTTGCACCCCTCCACAAAAATGTTGCTTCCCCTCTCTCTCATTAGAATTCTTGGATTTTTGGAAAGAAAATCTCCAGGCAATTTAAGTCAACGTTCAACAATCTCCACATTGAAGAGAATTCGACGATCTGAGACAATGATCCGTACAGTATATGCAGCTCTGTGTCTCTGTGTAAGATGCTCATCCCCCACATTGGAATACTCCATCAGTCTTCAGTGGAAAAGACTGATCAAACTTGCTCAAAAGGCTCCACCTTGAATATGACCACTGAGATCCATCATGTTGTAACCCACTCCTGTCTCCTCCCTAATCAGAACCAAGAGTAGAGTATGTTTACTAGAAAAATTCTCTCAAGAAAATAATAACAGTGCACAATGAAGCAAAGTGTATGCTCAACAGGTTCAAGCAAGAACAAGTTCTAATTACCAACTGATGAAGGCAAGAGTCAATTATAGAACCTCTCCAAGGTTTCAAATAAATAAAAATAGTAAGCTATAATCTGGCTCAAGCTACGGTACACTTGAGTAAACCTGAATCATGTTGTCGCACAAAAAATGAGAGAGTTACTCGAATCTCTCCCCCTTTCCAAAACCAATTTATGTTTCACCTCATCTTTGGGTAACGAAAAATCAACTGGAAAAATAAAGGAGAGATGTGGAGAAGTCGTCCAAAGAGGTGTAGGCACCTGGAATTGTAAAGGAGAGATGTGGAAAAGTCTTCCATATCATGCATATGTAGAGCTCTATTCTCACTTCCTGCCACTCCTCCTTGACCGTTGCTAAGGGCCCCTCAAATGTGGGCTTTGGAGGCCCAAAACATGTTGGATCAAGTCCTAACCCATATACAACCATATGGACTCTTCATTTAATGATACTAGACCCATTTAGGCTCTTGGAAAACCCACTTTTATCTGCATCAAATTTCTCACGAAATTGGAGAGCATCCATTTCCACTATCTCATCAAATGTGTCCTCATTTTCATTAAACTTGCCTAGGATGTCATCATCATTTTCCACCGTGGTCAGATAATCAGTCTCATCCATTAAGGGAGATACAAAGATGTGTTTGCACCAAGTTTGGTGTAAACGCTCCAGGAGACTCCACCTGAGCCCACATGAATGGGTGTTTCATCCTAATTGGATAAGAGAAATCATATTTTAAAATCCTCAAATTTCTTCATCTAATAATGAAAATTCATCAAGTTAAGTTATTAACCTTTCAAAGTCAAATTCGTTAGCATTAAATCACAAGGCTTTAAAAGTCGAGTTGATGGCATATTTAGAATGGGTGCAATTCACGGAAGGTAAGTGGATATAAGGGAGAAATTGATCTATTTAGTCTAAGTATATATGTCAACCGTCATAAATGTCATTTCACAAACATATTTTAAGTGTTTTAATCGAATCCTAGTCTAATAAACTATTTTAAGGATATTTTGTCAATTACTATAATTAGTAAGTTGATAAAATGGGGATTCATTTCATTTGTTTTTTCGAACTTTTAATTTCAGTTTAGAGGTTAGTTTCTCCTCAAATTGAAACGAAGTTTAAGGGCCTTATTTCTCTTTCAAGTTTGAAGGCTACGTTTGAATGAGAGAAAAGTTGTGTAGGAGTTCCTCATGTAAGGGGAATTTCCTTGAGTATGGGTTTCTCCAGCTGAGGGATTGCCCTATATTTGTTTGGTAACTACCATGGAAAATCTACGATGAAAATAATTTTTTTTAAAAAATAAAAATTATCTGGTAAATATGAGTAGGAAAATTTTAATTTGTTGTCAATTTCATAATAATTGTCTCAATGAGTCTATGTAATAAAAAATAAAATTTTATATTTTTACACAAAAATAATTATTGAATAACATCCACCAAATAAAGAATGGTTGTCCATCTTATGAAAGAAAAATTATATTAATCTCCAAATAGTTTCATTTAGACATTGTTTCCAACAATTGTTCAAAATAAGTAATAGATAAATACATTATTTGTCAGACGCATTTCTCATGTTAAATATAACAAAATATTTGAATCTGTATCATTAAAATCAGATTATACTCTATAATTTATATAAATAAAGAATATAAGGGGTATTCATCTTAACATGGGTATACTCTTTTAGGAGACGGATTTTAGTGAACTTTTCACTTTACCCATCATCTATCCGCAGAATTCAGTTCACTTTTCAGTGAATCGGTCCATTCCATTTCCAAATGAATCGGTTCACTCATCCGTGCACCGAACAGGTGAACCGATTCACTGGAAAGTGAACCAATTTCTGTGGATGGATGGGGGAAAAGTGAGAAATTCGAAAAACCGTACCTCCTAAAAGAATTTTTCCGTGTTAGAATAGCCACCCAATATAAGTTGTAAATACGATTGAAAAAGGCATCTGGTCCTTGATTTTTCAAAATCAAATAGACCGAAAAGATGCTAACCTCAAGTAAGGAAAAGGAAGATCTTTGCAGAAATTGCTCGACAAAAAGAGAGACGATGAAGATATCTTGTTGAAAGAGAAAAAGTGAGAAGGAGAAACAAAGCTGAAGATGAAGATCTTGATGAGAGAGAAAGATATATGAAGATATCGAATATTATGTGCTAGAGAAAATAGATGGTTTTGTATATCTCTAGAATTTGATCTCAAACCTGTAGTCATGTATAGTTCTTCAAGTTGAGAAGTTTATGTAAATTTTTTTTTTCCATTTAAAGACTAATAACAATCGTTATTGCTAGTTTGCTACAACTTAAAAAAAATCTTACCTCCATTTTGAGTAAATAGATAAATATTAAGTGTTTCTATAAGATCAAAAACCTACATGTAGATTGTGAATAATTGAATTTCCTAGCTCTACGGATTGCCTTCCGGCTCAAGAAACAGGAGGTTGCTAATTCGAACCCCTATGACCTAATCTTGGTGTGCCCTAGTGGTATTGAACTCACCCATAGAAGTTTTACATTGAATATCCCACGATTTTCTGCACATAAATTGGAAAAAAAAAAAAACTCTTCCAATAGTCACACCCTCTATATTGGTAATCACCAATAATTTTTTTATTATAATTGTAGACACTATTAGATTGATTGCCATTAAATTTCTTTTGCATTCTCTTTTCATTAATATTTGTGTGCCATAAAATTAATTTGGTTTTAAGTTACTATTTATTAAAATAGATTTTTGATATGAAGAAAAAAAATAGTAACTCAAATTTAATATAAACAAATTAAGATGAATCTCTTAACTCGATCCGTAGATCCAAACTAACACTCTATCCACCACCTATGATTATTATTAATCCTCACACTCCACATAAAAAATTCTTGCTTTCCCAACAAAATAGATACTTCACATAATTTAGATAAATGATTTGAGCACCGATATTTTTTCTTAAATCAAGTGTATTATATATTTTTTTATCATAATAAATTAGAAGAATAAAATGAATATAGTACTCCATTTAGGAAAAAAATAGGAGTACCTCAACCCGCCTCTGGAAGTAGGAGGTTGTAGGTTCGAACTCTCATAATCTAACTTTGATGTGCCCTAGGTGTACTGGGCTCATTCATGGAAGTTTTACGTTGGGTATCCCACAGTTTTCCACACATAAATTCAAAAAAAAATAATTAAGGTATCTAAATCAATTTCCCTGTCACTAACTTAATCCCTTAAATCTAAGGTATCTGCTTTCTTAGGAGACTTGTTTAAGGAGCACTAGTGCTACTTTTTCTTTTCTTTTGCTTGATGCAAGTGTTGTACCAAGATTTCTTCCTTGAGTAAAGCATATTACTATTGTTGAACAAACTTTTCCCATCACATGGTCTCACGTGGTACCTTAAGCATGCTTTTTTAATCGTGGACCTGATCGAGTGTGGGGCTAACTTTTTGTTGTCGGTATTCTTAGCTGGTGAGATTCACTATGGTTATTAACTAAAGAAAAGTGGAATCTTGAGTTTAAATCTTATTTCACTTCAAAAGATCATTCCCTATCATTTTACTTAGTGTATAGACTTGCACATATTTCGAGAATTAGTCGGGTGCTCTAAAAGACTCTAGCCATTTCAGTCATTAAAAAAAAAAACCTTAAAATGAGAGAGAACTCTGTATCCAATAGATAGACAATATTATTAGTATGAAAACAAACGATGAGTGTAAATGAGTAGCAAAGTTAGGATGAATTGAATTTTAGTTTGAATATTGTTGATTTGATATTAAATTAAAAGGAGTAAAACTCATCAATTTAGAGTAAAGTTGGAGTGAAGTTTGTAAGTGTTTAATTGAGCATTTGAAGATTGAGTTTCTTTATATTTAACTTCAGCATGGTTATTTTCTCTCTTTTGATGATGCATGCCAAAAATGAATTCAAATTGATTCCAGCAATAAGCGTTAACTTATGTAAAATATTTATTATTCATATAAATACATATATATATATATATGCACATATGTAAAATATTTATTATTCATATAAATACATATATATATGCACATAAACAAGAAATGCATGCCAAGCTAGTAAGTTGAGTTTGAAGAAAATAAGAGAAAATGCACCATTTATCTCTTAGAAACCATTAATTAAGTACAAATTGAATATTTTGTGCTGGATGATCTCATTTCATGTACACATATAGCAGTTTGGATCTCTCTTTCAATGCTTTCGAAATTACTCCTTAATTAATGAGAATAGACATTTCCCTTAAAGGATTTAGTATAAAGAACAGTTGGAGCCCTTTATCATAGATGTTCTATGGACATACAATGCATCGAATGTTTCAAAGAGGTTTGAGTGATGGTCAAGAATTTGTTTCATGAAGTGAGAGTTTTGAGTTCGATTGCCACTCTACCCTAAAGGGCCACTCTCTCTCTAGGGTTACCCGGTGTGTGTATGGATAGGGAGACTTGCACATTCTAGAGATTAATCAGATTCTCTAAGAGACTTGGACACTTGGTCATCAAAATGCACCCTATGTTGGCCCCATATTCCGACAGAGTTTAGCGGAACAAGATCTGGATTGAAATTAGCTGATCAGTAGGTAAAACACTGTAATTTTTTCTGAACTGCAGCAGGAATTAGATGCACAGATGATACCAAAAAAATTCTTTGCTGGCTATGAAATGGAAAGGTGAGCTGAGTCATTGCATAACAGCTATTGAGAGAATCCTTCCCATTTAAAAAGGTACCCAAACTATTCATACCCTTCTCTTCTTTCTCCTACTCAAATGAAAAATATGAAGGAACATTTATGCACTTTGGAACTTTGCATGAAACTTCAGACTTCAGTAACCTTTTTCCAACATGTAGGCTGATTCAAAAAATGGAAGGACAAGGAATTATAAAGCAGATTTTCCAAATTCACTGTGTTTGTTCAAGTGGGTCCTGTTCTTCAAGCCATTGATATCAATGACCCACCATGGATGAGTGTAGTTCAATCATTTTACAGATAAATAAGATCTAAGCTGCCCAAAGAATGCCATTTTTACTTCTTTTTTTTAATAAGGAAAAATTTTGCAGTTCTCACTGGCAATTTACTTGTCTATTTATCAATTTATGGGTTTCACAGGGAGTTATGTACTTGGGTGTCAAGGTTTGAAATTCTTGAAAAATCTAAAATCCTTGATTCAAAATCCATGCACACAAACTGGTACTTGGATTTGATTATCCAAATGAGTCGTTTGTCACTATGGCCTATCAGATCAAAAGGGTCAATGTATTGATGATTGATTTGTTTAGTCTTCCATCGGATAACACTATACATGTCTTCTGATTTTGAGCTTCAGCGGGTGGGGCCCACTTTCAAGAATTTGGATCATCTAATGCTGTAGCATTATAAAATTCCACTTGGAAGAGCTATAAATCTTGTTTCTTGTGGCGTGTTTCTTCAGTTCAAACTGTAGTTTAAAGAGATCATGAGGAAGATTAGCTTAGTCGGGATTCTTTTAGTCTGTGTTTCGGGTTGCTTGAGCCCTGCTCAAGGTGATCTAAAAATCAGATTTTACGACCAAACTTGCCCGAAAGCTGAAGAAATTATACTGGACTATGTGAAGAAGCACGTTCCAAATGCTCCAATTTTGGCTGCATCATTTCTGAGAATGCACTTTCATGACTGCTTTGTGAGGGTCAGTCTCGTCTGTGTTCCTCTGCTTGGTATTCAGTTCCATAACTTCATCTCATGATGAGACAATTTTCTCCCAATTCATAACAATTTCTGACATTTTTCATTTACAGGGCTGTGATGCATCAGTCTTGATTAATTCTACATCAAGTAACTCAGCAGAGAAGGATGCAATTCCAAATCAGACCCTCCGAAACTTCAACTTCATTGACCGCGTAAAGAGCTTGGTAGAAGCCGAGTGCCCGGGTGTTGTTTCATGTGCTGATGTTCTTGCATTGGTTGCAAGAGATGCAGTAGTAGCAACGGTACAAATCCAATAAGTTGACTACTCCAATTTGCTCAATTGAAATTGCATTAGCATTGTTGTTTCTGTAGGCTCATTTTGTTCAATCCTCCACAACAATAGGGAGGGCCCTCATGGCAGGTTCCAACGGGTCGTAGAGATGGAACAATATCAAATTCCACAGAGGCATCAAATGACATCCCTGCTCCATCCTTCAATTTCAGTGCTCTGCAAACAAGTTTCGCAAGTAAAGGACTCGATGTAAAGGATTTAGTTCTGTTGTCAGGTAACCCATCAACGATCTTTCATCATCAGCACTAACAATGTTGGTTTCTGAATGAAATTACAGTAAATGCATACAATTTTTCATGATTTTCCTTTCTCAAGTCTGTTTTATCTCTAGCAGTAGGTTGCAATCACTTCATATATCAAATCTGACGTTTATCAAATGTTTCACTGCTGAGACCTTTGTACTTCGAGGGGGTAAAACAACATGATTAGCGGGCTGATCATTGTTAGTGTATCATTAGAGAGAAACTGCAACAAAATATACCAAGCAGCACTTTGTTATCGATGTAGCCCAGCTTTCAGAAAAGCAAATACAAATTTCAGCCACTTATGGATTTGGAAGTTTTCGCCAAGACTCTAAATTTCAAGTGAAAATTTGAAGAAAATTTCAAGAGAAAATTTCAAAAAAGTTGAATTTGTCTCTCTATAGGAAAATCAATTAAGGGCTTCAAGCAATTTTAATTTTCACAAAATTATATAGTCGACTAAGGTCCTTTTTATAGAATTCACAGAGCATATATATATCACTAAAGGAGGCACACGCTTAGGTTTCCCTCTTTGTGATTGCCAAATTCAATTCATCCAATTATCTTATACCATTTGGCATTAATGGAAATAAAATAAAATAAAATCCTAATAAGGAGGGGGGACAATTGCTTGCTGATTTGAGGAGAGAGGTTGTAGTGGAAGGTTGTCAATCTAAGGTGCTTGCTCAAATTAGAAAGGAGGTGGAGAATCTTCTAAGTTCCATGGAGAGAGTCTTTTATGCAACAAAGTCTTGTGCTCCAAATTTGTGCCTCTTCCTAGAACCAAATCAAACCCAAAATGTTAGTCAATGGTCTGATTCATTGCCCCAACGCAAGAGCCAATCATTTTAAGGTTTTGGGCCCAAAATGAGCCTTTAGTGGACCCCTTTTAACGCCCTCAAATATCTCATGTGCTACAAGTGTTATTTCCACAGTTTCTTCATTAAACTCGCCTGTCTTCCAATAATTTTTTTCCTCTTGATCTATGATGATTACCTTGTCCTCATCAGTTATGCAATCAAATGAACCTAAAACTTAATCAGTTCAAATTTTTTGGAAATCAATATGCTTAATCTTGCAGTTTGGTCAGTGGCTTATGGAAATTGGAAATGAATCAGCTGTCAATATATTCTTCCTTCCATTTTCACTTCGACTCTAATGTCTGTGAAAAGTGATGAATATCTGCCATAGAGGTAAAACAACAGACAACCCTGTGTGGACAACATCTGTTATCAAAGTAGATGGATTTAAAAGTTGGATTTTAATTTTAATTGATCTCAGCCGAAAACTAAACTGTATTTAGAACTCATTTACATGCACCTTTATATTTGAGAATGAATAGTTTCAATTACAAATTCTTGAAAATCCTGCTTACAGCCAACCGTGAAGTACAAATCAATTGTTCTTTGGGCACATCAAACACTTCTAGTTTTGGGTCTTTCATATGTACAACACCTTGTTCTGTATCAGTAACTTTCTGTATCTTAGGAGCCCACACCATCGGCATCGCTCACTGTCCAGCATTCAGCAATCGACTCTTCAACTTTACAGGAGTAGGAGATGAAGATCCTTCCCTTGATAGTGAGTATGCTGCAAACCTTAAGAAAAACAAATGCAAGACACAGACTGATAACGCTACAATCTTGGAAATGGACCCGGGTAGCTTCAGGACCTTTGATCTTAGCTACTACGGTCTTCTACTGAAGCGACGAGGGCTATTTGAGTCTGATGCTGCACTGGTCACAAACAGTACATCAAGAACTTATGTCACTGAACTTGTCGAGGGTCCCCTCGCAAAATTCTTTGAAGAGTTTGCAACATCCATGGAGAAGATGGGTAGAATTGAAGTAAAGACAGGATCAACAGGTGAAATCAGGAAGAATTGTGCTGTTGTCAATGGTTAGGATAATAGGATTATATTTGTTCAATTGATTACTACTCTGCCAAGTTAGGATTGCTGGAAATAACCCAATTCATTATGTATTCTTTCTTTCTGAATCTGGGATTTGTGTCTCCTTGTTTGTGATTCTGTATCAAACAAATGAATGGAAAGATCAACTTTGCATTAATAAGAGTTGAAATCCAAAAGAAGTAAATTAATATAGTACTAATGAAATCTTAGTTTTGTTGCAATTTGAAGATCCTATATTGAATCTGATTAGGTCCAACACCCCTTTGCTCATGTTTTGTCCACCTGCAAGCATGTTCAATGCTTGGACATTAAGGCCATTACAGGGACAAGCAATTCAGCCATTCAAATTATTGGCTCTTGATTTCATGGTTATGATCATCAAATCATGTTTCACTTCTAAATAAAAAGCAGGTATTTTCTATCCAACCATCTAATCTTTTATTTAAGTAGCTGTCTAAATGAGCTTCACAAGATTGCCAACCAGTTGGACTCAAATGATTTATCATACTAGAATTTCTATGGATGTCACTCACATCACCAGTATCTTCAAGGGATGGATACCATTTGGCTTGCAATTTGGGTAATGAGAAAATTATTTTTTTTACCATTTCTTCACCCCGAAATCAACAGAAGTATAATATCAGATTCAGATGCATAAAATGAAGAAAAACAGTATCCTACACGTCGATTCTGATCTCTAGACAACTATAAAAGATTTTTTTTAAATGCTAGCATAGCTGAAACTCACAATCTGTGTAGTTCAAATTGTAAGCTATCTCCAAATCTTACAACGCCCTCCGCTAGGTAGTCATCAGCAGATTCAAGACATTTAATGAAATTGCATCAACTAAAGAAACTCAGATAAATGTCAGGATGAGGAACGCCAGTGCCTTCTCAACTCCATTGATGACGAAGCCAGAATGACAAAATGGTTCTAAAACTTTTCCAAAATTGACTCATGAAGAGAGGTCTTGAGTTCATTCAAGTTCAATTCACTGGGCCACTCCCTATGGGGTTACTCCTCGTAGCTTAAACTCGATATATGTGTAAGCATCTCCAAATCTTGCTGCGCCCTCGCTAGGTAGTCATCAGCAGATTCAAGACATTTAATGGAAATTGCATCAACTATAAGAAACTCAGATAAATGTTAGGATCAGAACGCCAGTGCCTTCTCAACTCCATCGATGAAGAAGCCAGAATGACAAAATAGTGCTAAAACTTTTCCAAAATTGACTCACGAAGAGAGGGTCTTGAGTTCGATTCACGCTCAATTCACTAAGCCACTCCTATGGAGTTACTCTTTATCACTTAAACTCGATATATGTGTATAGAGATGTAAGGATTAATAAGGTAAAGTACCTAATGAATGAGACACTTGAACACATTTGTCATTAAAAAAACCATACGTTTTTAATTAATTATTATAAAAACTATTTGAACATTTTACATTTAAATTTCAAGTAGGATTGATTTTTAGTCTTTTAAAAACGTTGCTAAAGTTATCAAATCAAATTATTATTTTTATAAATATTATATTTAGAGATAGAATTTTCTATTCATAGAAGTCAACAATTATATTTGAACTTCTCATATATCTCTCATTATGAAAACCACTTGTAAGAATGTGGTTGAATAAGATTGAACTTTCAAAAGGTAATAGATGATCAATTATAGATATTATGTGCACTCACAATAAACAATTAATAATGAATTGAAAGTTACTAGGAGATAAGTCTACATGTAAGTAATGTTGAAATTGTAGTATTTGATCTTTGACCCTTTTTAGAAGTGAAAATTACGCAGAAGATTTTGATTCAAGTTAAATATGTCATAAAACAGAGAATATATTTTTTTATTAAATAATTGAATTATTTAATTAAAATTTTACTTTTTGATAAATGTAGAAAACAACATTGGAATGAAAACTTAAAAAGCAACTTTAGTTAAGTTTAAAATTTTTACAATATGCTTTTATTTTAAAACTTTCTAATTAGTTAATTTATCTTTTCATACAAACTTCTATAATGAAGGTTTGTTTTAAAATAATAGAAAATATATTCTTAATATATAGTGTACAGTGAATTTATGGGTCTCACCATATTGTAAAAAATTGTGAATATCTTAAATAAAAAATTGAGACAAAATCATTTTATTATTGATTTTAATATATTTAAAATTGATGATTTAAAATAATACATAATTCTAAATTATGTTGTAAAATAATATAGAGTTTGCTTGTTAGCACGATGGATTCATTGGTTTCTTATATGTTACATCTCTAATAATAAAATTTTGTTATTTTATTTAAAATAACAAATACTGTTACCTTAATATTTTCCACCATGTATGCATTTCATAATTAATTCTCTTTATTTTTAAAACCTTTTTGTTGTTTTATGTAAGGACTAATGCTTGATAATGAAGTATGCAATAAAATTTAGAATAAAAATTAGGATACCGATCTCTACAGTATAATTTTTTATCACTATTTTTAAAAGAAAAAAATTATTTTATTATTATTTTTAACTGTACAAAACACAAAAACTCATGGTGACCGAATAATTATCCTAAAAGTTATATAATTGGATTTTGCCATTTGAAATGAGAATATAGCTGCCACCACCTTTCACCTGGTGGAGAAATTCCTTTACCAGGCGATTCGCCTGGAGAACATCTCTCGATCGAACTCAAGCCGCAGAGACGTTTGAGAAGCAGTACTCCCCGGAATGGGTTGCTAGGTCTTGGACAGGGCATCACAGGACAAAACCAGGAAGTGGGGGATCTCTCGCTCTCTCTCTCTCTCTCTCTTCTCTCTCTCTCTCGCTCTCTCGCTCTCTCGTCACAGAATATCCCATTTCCCCTTCTGGCTTACTGAGGCTAAAGATACTCTTCATCTCTTTCTTTGCTTCTTTCTGTTTGTGAAGAGGGGGAATAGAGACATACCTCCTCGTTCTAGGTAAAGAAGACGACTTCCTCTAACGTTCTAAGATGTGGTCAGCTCTCTCTCTCTCTCTCTCTCTCTCTCTCTATCTGGGTGATTATATTGTGTAGAGGATCCTTTTATTGTTTGAATCCTATGGGTATTAACTTACACTAAGAAAATCAAAAACAATTTCTATATAACCCAAGAAATCAATTGCTATGCTACCTTTTTTTTTTCTTAACCTTGGGCGTTATTTTTTTTGTTTCTTCTTTGGAATGGGTTTTTGATTTCTTTTGTTGCTTGTTTGCTTCGATGTTTGTAGGACCTGGAGCTGCTGAAAGTGGAAGTGGAACTGATTTGACCGTCCACCTGAGAAGATGTCAAGGCCCCAGGTCACCATTACCCTGGGGCGTAGCGGTCAGGTGGTAACACTCTATCGATGATCCCCCTCAGGCGCTTCTCTTTGGAAAGAGAAGATGGGGTTCTTCTGTTTTCGTTTTCTTTGCTTTTGTTCTAGTTTTTTTTTTTTTTTAATAATCTTACAAAATTCTATTGCTTCTCTTGTGATTTCTGCCCTGGGTTGTTCCTTTTGCAGTCTTTCTTAGTTATCTGCATTTTCTTTTCATGGAAATATTAGTCATTACACATCAACTTGGTCTTGTGATTAGGACATGGTGACCTTGCTCTTATATAACTGTAATAGTTGCGATTTTTTTTTTTTTTTTGAAAGATAGTAATAGTTGTGATTTTAATTTAATAAATTTGTAACTACTTTAAAAAAAAGTTGCATTTTTATTAGTCAGAACTCAGAAGTGCCAGCCAAGACAGACAAATGCTATCTAATAAAACCCTGAGGCAAGATATTGCCTAATAAGTTGATGATGTGAGAGGGGTTTGCATCTTTCACTTTGCTAAGTGAAATTGGTGTTTGGAGTGATGCCCATAAAAGACATTCATAATCATTCTGTCACCATTGGATAATGATAAGAACTGAGAATAGCCATTTAAAAAAAAGGAGCTGAGAAAAGCCATTTTTGCTGGTTTTTTCTTTTTTGTTTTGAGGCAATACCTATTCTTGCCTTGTAGTTCTGCAGCCATTCAGTTCCCTTTTCTTGAAAGGTTGACATGTTATCTTGTATTTTTGTATTTTGTTCTTGAACCTCCTAATATTCTACTTATAATGATGTGAGAATCTGCTAGCAGTGATACATGGAGAACCTCAAAGAGATTTTTCTATGTGAATAAGGCTGGGCTTGTCATATATTTTATCTGAAAGCAAATTTCCCTTTTTAAGCTACACCATTATGGATGTTTGCCTATTAAATGACGGTGAGAATGATTTATAGGGGTTGAGGTAAGTTGGAGGGTGTACCTGAGAGGTTGATTATTAAGGCTGATACATAGGGCATCATGGATAGTGGCACTGTTGTCATCTGCTTTGCATAGGTCCAGATTATGGTTGGGCATTGTAATTCATTTTCATGGCCAGCTTTATTAATTACTTTTCTCTTTGATCATGTCATTGGCCATCAGTTTCTATGGGTTGATGATGGTGGGATCAACTTATGCCATGATTACTGTCTTATCTTGCCTAGTTTTAATACAATATTCTCAAAGATTACTGTGTTTCTTAAGAAAAGTATAGATGCTTGCGGTAAAAGGTTATGGTCTATAATGTTTAAAACTAAAACAGAAAAGGCAGAGTTTTGTCTCACATATATATGTGAGGATTATATTATGTCAAGTAGGGACTTGCCTACCACTACTACTACCAGACACCAATTTTTTTAAGAAGAAACTTTTATTGGAAAAGAATGAAATAATTATTCCTAGGGCTTCCAAAGGTTGAAGGCACTAAACCAGAGTAAAAAGGCATTGTATAAGCTACTCTTAACTGCTAAGAGGACAGCACCATCCAAAAACTGAGACACCTACGCTACGGCTCAGAGATGCTATTGAAATTGTGCTGCCTTGTATCATCCTTGGCGAGGTATCAATCCTTTGATTATCTTTATAAGCCACATGATTAAGAAGGAAGTTTCCTGCTGACTAGATGTCTGATTTCTAGATTGGTGCCTGCCAAATACCATGGGAAAGAAGCACCAGTAGAAGCCCAACTTATTGTACCAGAAGGGTTACTTCTGAACACACCTTCAGAATCTTGTCTTGGAGAGAAGAAGATGACACAGAAGTAATGCTTGATTTTATACTTAATTGGTACTTTTCCAATCCAATATTTCTCTTGGAAACAGCGATATCTTTCTCTCAAGTTCGCTCTTATATACCACCAGCACCCAAGGGGAGTTACAAAAACTTCCATCGAAGTTTAATTGCAAATGATCAGTTTGGAGTCAAAATTGTCGTTTTCCAGCCTCGTAGGGGTGAAAGATTCTCATGAATCTGAGTTATTGACCTTGAATAATATAGTAATCATGGAGTAACAGGAGTAGTGGCAAATTGGTGGTGTAGGAGGATTCTGCTAATGTGATAGGGATGGGCTGGTAGTATGAACTGTAACAACCCGTCCCGCCAGCACAATATTTTCCGCTTTGGGCCCACATGTCTTTGCTTTGGAATGTCAACCCGAAGTTTGCTCCCAAAAGGCCTTGTGCTAGAAGGAGGAAGCACACTACTTAAATACTAGGGGAAATCCATGCCCAATGGCGATGTGGGACAACCCAATGCCTAACTAACGATTTTCTCTCTCCTTGGGACTCTCCTGGCTATGGGCCTCCCTCTGGGGCAAGGTATCACATAACATTTCACATCAAACTACGGTCTACAAATCCAGATATAAATAATTTTGTGGATTGCTATAAAACGGGAAATCAGACTTCAGATCCGTTTTTGGTCTATCTTACAAATAAAATCCGTGGCATCAATTCAAATCACGTGGCTTTGAATTTTTTACCATAGCTAGATCTCTCTGTCTAGTTTCCGAATATATGAATTTTGTTGCAAACGGAGTTTGGTAGCCCAGATATGATATTTCTCGCAACAGTGCGTAGAAAAGACAAACCTGAATCAAAATTTGACTTTTGCAACTTTCCACAAAATTAGAGTTCTCTAATCCAAACTTAGGGATATTAAACTGGTCCTTCTAAACTTTAATTACAAATCTTAAATCTAGTTAAATCAGGGTTGAATCTTGGGCATAGAGGTTTAAGCATAAAACAATAAGGATCTCCCTTTCCTATGGTCGAATAACATGAAAGAATTAGTAGAAGACAATATTTGTACATACCTCTTTGGGAAATTGAAGGAAAGAGAAGACGAAGATCCAAGAAGAACAAAATCAAGTCTTGTTCGAGTATTCTATGGAAGAGAAGAAGAAACAAAACACTCTACAAGGAACACCAAGTTTCGGCCATGGAGGAATTTTTTAACGATAATATTCTCATGAAAACCATGGTTTCTTTATATTCGAAATTTCAACCCTTGAATGAACCTCATGGTATTCAATTTTTGGATTGGATTGCAACAACATGAGGATTGAGTTTGCCATGGAAATAATGAGAAGAAGAAAAAGGAATTCCAAAAGAAAATATCAACATACCTTGAAGAGGAGAAAATCGCCCGAGCTATGAAGAGGGAGGGTCACTTGAATTTGTGAGAGAGAGAGGAGAGTCAAACAAAGGGAATTTTCGACCAAGAGGGAGAGGAATTCTAGGGGTAGTTTCCAACTTAGGTCTCCTATCTATATTTGAATTTTCTAAAAATAATCCAAAGATAAGATTGGATGCCACCTACACTCCACACACCCAAGGCAAAAAGGGTCCACACGAATTTGGTGTTCTTTTCTTTCTAAAATTGTTACTAATACAAGGAAAAAAATTCGCAGACCTAGGATTCTTAGGATTTTCTAAATTTACAAATTTAATTTTATCTAAATCCACGAATTAAAATCCAATTTTCAAAAACCCCTAAACATATCAAACCAAAAACGTGTGACATGATTTTAGGAAAACAATTTTGACTATGCATTTTAAAAACTTGGGTTTTCAATTTATTTCATGAAATCATTTTAAAACATGGGTAAAATAGTCTTTTCATAAATCACACATCTCAAACCATTTTTTTTTTAAAACTTGAATTTGAAAAGAAAAATAAGAATGGTTTTCATAAAATTTGTCTAAGGTTTATAAAATCACAAATTTACTTTCATACACTAAAACCACTTGTTTTATGTCTGAAATAAATTTTAAATTCCCAATTTTCTTCTCTTTTTGAAATGTTTTTAAAAGAATAAAAATCAAAGTAGTGCCTTTTTCAAAATTCGGAGAATTTAAAATCATCCTTTCAATTTCATAAAATGTTAAATTCTCAGTTTAATTTCTCTTTCTCTCCAAGAAGAATATAAAATTGTGTATCTAACTGAGGAGGAGGTGTGTGAAATGGGGAAGCTATTTAAATTCAAGAAAATTCTAAGTCTTGTGTGTTTTCAGAACAATTTCTGACAAAGTATAAACTAACTCACAAACACAGAAACACACAAATACTTATTTTCTAGTCTAGCTCTACATATTTCTATTGACCCATTAATCTGGACAAGGTCATTACAGTTATGCCACTCTTGACGTGTTTTGTCATGTATAGTTGTTTGTTGTGTAAGATGGTGCATATTTCTATTACCTCTTAAAACAAAAAGAAAAAAGAAGTATGGTGTGGATAATTCCTTAGAGGGGATAGGTTTTAGGACTCCCAATTTCTTTCTTTTTTAGATAAAGCTTTGTGCATCACATGTAGACCTTGCAAAAGTTGAGCTCTTCAGTCAATTACTCTAGCTGCAAAAAGAGCTCTTCAGTGGCTGAAAAATCCTTCGGAGGGTGACACCTCCACCGGCGATGTTCGGTAGGCAACTGTCCATTTCTCAATTGTTGCAATTACTTCCACGTGTGTCAAGCGTGCTTCTGAGTCTCCCTAGCCTGTCGTCCATGCGCAGTTGAAAGTTGTCCCCCACGCACAGTTGAGAGTGGCTGTCTAGCAGCATCTGCAGACGTTGTCGACCATTGTATCGAGGAGAGAAGAGGCTTCATATGCCAGTTTTTTCTTTTTAAGAGCCTGCCAATTTTTTCTTTTCTTTTCTTTTCCCTAATAAAAGAGGGTCCATTTTGGGTTGGACTTACCTGTTTCTGTAATGTATTTACATCTCTGGTGTTGTTTTTTTATCTATTAATAATTATATGAACCATTAAAAAAAGAGCTTTGCTTGTTTTTGCCGGATTTGTGGTGACGACTTAGTTTCCTCATGAAGTTTCTCTCTTGGAATGTGAGGGGTCTTAATGACCCAATAATAATAGGGTTTTCAAGATCACAATGGAATTTCTGCAATTTCTTTGCACTCAGTTCTTCACCAATTGCGCATTTTGGCCTCCTCTCTCGTTGATTTCCAACATTTCCATGTTCGATTCCTTCTGTGGCTAGAGAGAGTGTTTTGCTTTGGCATAGTCTTATTTTATAGTATTTTTTCCTGGCTTCTTCTGGGCCCAAAAGTTTTCTGCTGTTTTGCATCTCTGTACTTGCACCTCTGGTGCCTTTTTTTTTTATTAATATAGTAACCATTTCAAAAAGAAAAATACCCGACCTGATTAACCGCCTGTTTTGATAAATGACCCGATTCTAATCAAACCCCTTTTATAAATGGGTAGACCTGACCCGAACTTGAAAATAAATGGCTAGACCTGATTGACCTGAATTTTTTTTTTTTGAAAGTTGAACTTCATTAATCAAGAGAAAAAAAGGGAGCAAATACAAACCACAAGCTACCTAGAAAAACCAAAAAGAGGAAACAACCCCAAAATTACATGAAATTATTCACAATCTCCTAACAACCTTTGAATTGGCGGACCGATGAATCCAAGACACTAAATTTCCATACAATATCATGGAATGATGAATCCTGTCCATTTTATCTAGATAGCACCAAGCACAAAGAGACCCCACAGCTCAACTGGCTACAATCTTAGAATCACCTTCTAAAATACTCTCAACTACTCTTAACTCATCCAACATCAAAACACCCCTCCACAAAGCATATAACTCCACATTTAGAACAAAACCATTGTGAATAGGACCTGCAAAAGATAGCACAGAACCACCAAAATCATTCCGAATAATCCCTCCATAGCCTGCTAAAACTGCCTCTTGCACACAACTTCCATCAAAATTAAGTTTAAGAAGGCCCGCCGCAGGAGGAGACCAAGCCACGTACCTAACCAAAACTGATTGAGGCAAGAAATGATTCACTGAGTTCCAAGCACGACAAATATCTGATTCATAACTCCCCAGAATTTTCCGATTGACCTGATTATTGCCATGCATAGGCAACCGTATGAGGTTTACACCCATTTAAGGAGTAGTGTTGGGATGTATCTCGCTTGAAAAATCTCCTTAAACCCGACCTGAATTGAACCTGAAATAGACCTGAACCAACTACACCTGTTTAACAAGACCCAGAAACAGACCCAAATCAAATGAGACCTGAACCGAACTTGATGCGACCCAATCCGTTGCTAGGTCTAATCACATGTCTAGTATAACTCTTAAACTGTGTAGTGTTTGTATCTTTTTCATACTGATACAACATATTTTACCTATTTAAAAAAGTTAGACAGTACAATAAAATCTTAAGGAGTCTCATGTGTGGCAAATTGAGATAATGAAATCAACTACACAATCTGAATTTGCATATGATATTATCAATTTGTCATGACTTTAGGTAGCATTAGTGCAAATTCATAGTTACACCATAAGATCATCGAGTGGAATTTGGAAGAACTAAATACCAGGTATAGAACTGATTACCTTTGGCTTTGGAAAATGTTAAATGAAGAGGATTTTGTGATGATTACAACAGAAGTGTGGTCCAAAAATATTCCAAAGAAGCCGGATAGGATCTCAAATGCATCTTATGATGAAGGTGTTCTTTATAGTCTTCATATTTAGTACCAAATCCATTGGGAAGCAAAGTTGGAAGGAAAGGCATTGTCTAATAATTTATCCTAGATCATTGGTTTCAAAGCTTGTTATTACTTCGTTCTTTGGCATATAAGACTTCAACCTATGATCTTATTCTTTATCTGGCTACTATTTTAGGGAAAACCATTATCCCAGAAATTTTATTAAGAGATCTAACAAAACTAGTTACTGGTTTATAAAAGCTTGGCTCCATTTAA
This sequence comes from Chimonanthus praecox, assembly GCA_022113865.1. Taxonomy (NCBI): domain Eukaryota; kingdom Viridiplantae; phylum Streptophyta; class Magnoliopsida; order Laurales; family Calycanthaceae; genus Chimonanthus; species Chimonanthus praecox. Next base: position 12,584,836 of record CM039095.1, on the reverse strand, counting down.
TAATTTGTTTCCTAAATGTCATGAATGATTAAGGATTTATACATATAATTAGGTCGGTATAAATTTCTTGTAGTAACTTAAAGATCCTCGATAGTCCTTTTTATTTATTTATTTTTGAAATAATATGAAGATTCTTGATAATACTTTGATTCATGTGAACTGATAAACATGCATATCCATCAAACTCAAGCATCTCCTGATGTTATTGTACTTAATTTTGAATGCATTGCAGGTTGTAAAGAGAGCTGCACCAGTTTTAGACACAACCGATTCTGTATATGTGCCACCAACAAGAAGTAAGAGACCCATAAGTGAGAGATTGGGTAATGCTATTGATAATCCCAAACGGTGTGTTTTCCATTTGTTTGAAATATTTTCAATTCTCATTTTTTTTTGAAGCAATGCATACATATTTCTGTGTAAGGGTTACTTTAGAGTGTTAGTGAGGATTAAATATGATTCCTTCCACTGACAATTTTGATAGCTAGTTTATTTATTTGCGACAGATTCTTTTGTTTTGTGTGACTTCTACAAAATTGTATTGATACGATGTACATTTCTTGAATTCTTGGTTAACAATTAGGGTTGCAGCTTTCTCTTAATACAACTAAGGTCGCAACTAGCGTGGGCGACTTGGGTCTAGTAGAGGCTTAGCCTGCTTAGAGAGAGAGAGAGAGGGGAGCAAATTTGCTCCTATTGGCTAAAATGAATAGAAGGTGGAGAGAGAGAGAGTTTTAGAGAAATTTGCTCCTATTGGGTAACACTTGTTCCCTTATTATAAAGCTCACTAATTTCATTGGTTATATTTTCTAAGTTAAAGAAAGATTTCCAAATCCATGACCTGCCCCTATGATCTACAATCCTACAACCCACCTTCTATTCATTTCCCCATGATTTTCTTTTGCTGCCTCCATCCATAGTAAGGTGGGTTTGGACAAGGGGAAGTTAAACTTGCGAACTTAAAGACAATGTTTTCTCTTTCTAGTGGGTAACTATGGTGGAGATTTGGGGGAATTTATGGATGGAGGCAGCAAAAGAAAATCATGGGGAAATGATTAGAAGGTGGGTTGTAGGATTGTAGATCATAGGGGCAGGTCATGGATTTGGAAATCTTTCTTTAACTTAGAAAATATAACCAATGAAATTAGTGAGCTTTATAATAAGGGAACAAGTGTTTTAGATTGTGTTTGGACAAGGGGAAGTTAAACTTGCGAACTTAAAGACAATGTTTTCTCTTTCTAGTGGGGATTCCCTATTTTTGTACTTCACCCTTTTTCATTTTTTTAGTTTGGTTCACATTTGCCATGGACCATAAACTATTTCTTGGCTCAAGCAATGAGTTGTCTAGTAGGTAGCTCCAATTATCTTTGAATTAGACTAGGGAGACACAAGAATGCAAGGAAAATGGTGAAAGCTGACTTATTAATTTTTCAATTCTAAATAAAAATGTGGATTGTGGATGCTATGTGGGATTAAAAGTCAAAAGCAACAAAAGAAAATCATGGGTAAATGAATAGAGGGTGGGTTCTCTAGGGTTGTAGATCATAGGGATTGGTCATGGATTTGGAAATCTTTTGTTAACTTGGAAAATATAACCAATGAAATTAGTGAGCTTTTTAGAACAAGGGAACACGTGTTTTAGGTTGTGTTTGGACAAGGGAAGTTAAAATAGTGAACTTAAAGACAATGGGTTCTCTGGCTAGTGGGATTCCGTGTTTTTGTAGTTCACGCGTTTTCAAAAAATTTCATCATTTAGTAGTGGGTAAATTCACATTCACCATGGATAAACTATTGCTTGGATCAAGCAGTAGGTTGTCTAGCAGGTAGCTCCAATTATCTTTGAATTAGACTTGGGGAGACACAAGAATGCAAGGAAAATGGTGAAAGATAACCTATGTTGGAGTGTTTTTCAATACTAACTAAAAATGAGGACTGAGGATGTTATTTGGGATAAAAAGTCAAAAGCGTCAATAAGGCTTTAGGATGGGGACAAAATACAACATTCTTTTATAGAATGAAAAATGCATGGAAAATGATTAATACTTTGAGAATGTTTAAAAAAAAGTTAAAATAACATCAGTTCAAGTTTCCTATCCCAATTCCCTATATCTAAACATAGGGTCAGTGGTAGGATGGCTTGTATCACAGTTGACAGGTGCTTGTAGTTGCAACTACAAAAGTTGTGGGTTTGGCTTGTGTTACAATCTCAAAACTCAAAAAGGTCATAAGAGGGGAATCAGAGGTATTTTTCCATGACTGAAGGTGTACCATACCATAGGATGTACTGCCATAGTTCAAAGTAGAGATGGGAGACAATTGTGTATGTTTTCATTATTCGAACATTTTGGTATAGAAAAGGCAGTAGTGGGGCCATAGTTTATATTTCCACAACTCGTATAGATTGTGGGTCCATGTGGTGTGTCTTCTTGATTGGGATTTTAGGTGACTGAGGACCATATGGTGCATTTTTGTGCCTTAGGGAGTTGGTATTACAAAGAGATTCATGGGGCTATGAGGTGTGTTTCCAAGAGTTGAAATGTAAGAGACATGAGACTATAAGGTGTATTTTGGTGGCTCCAGGCTTTGTTAAAAGCTACAAATTTGCAATATGAAAGAATTATCAGATTGCATTTTTTTTTTAAATAATAAATAAATAAATAAATAAAGACAGGATCATCAGACAATTAGGTATATTTTCATGACCAAGAATTTGGGAGACATAGGACCCAAGGTGTGTTTTTGTAGCTGAGTATATGGAGGATTTTTGACGCAGGATAAGGGATATAGTAACCCTAAATGCCTAAATGTGGATTAAAGAGATGAAAATAATGCACCCTAAATCTAAAATGGGCTGAAATTAAATACCAACTAATATATGCAATTAATTAATATATAAATTTACCACAAAAAATCTTGCAAATTCTTGGAATCTAATATAAGTGATTATAAGACAATCCAAACCAAGTCACATATGCAGTTAAGGTCCCTCAAAACAAAGGGGTTTGTCAAATCCCATTAATGTGTAGATCTATCATCAGAAATAAAAATTAAATTGGCTGTTTGGCAAAGAGAAATTGTAGGACAACAGTAATATGAGATCTTAACGGTATGAGACAGCAAAATAGGGGATTTCAATGGATAGGACAGCAGTAAACAGTCATATATGGGACTGCTATGGGTTGGGACAACAGTTTATGTGGGCTGTTTAGGATAGGGAAGGGGTTGGGACGAGTCTGGATGGGATTTGGGACAGGTCGGGATGGTTAACAAGGATTTTTCTAGGACAGATCTGGGACAACAATAGGATGATTCTAGGATAGATCTGGGATGGTTATGGGACGGGTCTGGGACAACAAATGGCGTGGCTATGAAAGGCGACGGCAATGGCTCAAGGGATTTTTGTTCTTGGAAGAAAAGGAAAAGAAACAAAGAGAGAGGTATGAGAGATAGAAGAGATAGAAAGAGTACTGGATGGCGGAAGGCTTCTCACCTTCTTGTTCTTGGAGATTTCTCACCTTGTGCCTTCTCATCAATTCCTTTCGCAGGAGACAAGTTTTGCAGAGAAAACTTCAAAGCTTCTTTCATTCATTAAGTGTCCATCCCATATGGAGGGGTTACATCGTATATATAATGACTTAAAAACATGAAAAAGACCAAAATACCCTCAAATAAACAAATACCAAACTACCCCCAATGATTAGAAAGTCCTAATTACATGTAAAATCACTAAATTTTCCCAAACAAAACCAACTATTAGACTAAACAAATAAATGAAAGAAAAATACAATCATGAAAAGCTTGAAATCCTACATCTAAATATATAAACTTGCTAAATATGGAAACTTGTGTGGTGCTCCGTATCAATTTTGCTTCAAAAAGGCACTTGTGGGACCATAAGATGTTTTTCAACAACTTGGACATGGATATGATGTTTGCGAAGTTCAATTTTATGACTATTGATTGAGGCGGCACGAGAACATGAGGTATAAATCTACAAGTCAAAACTATTTGGTGTAACAAGAGGGAGTTGTTGGATTGGATTGTGTATTTCCACAACTTGATGGTGATTTATCACTTAGGAGATAAGCGGCATGGAACCATTAGGCATAAATCTGTGACTTGACATGTATTGGAAGATTTAGGACGATTGGTTTTAGTTCCACATATTGAAGGTTTTGGTATAAAATGATGGTTGTAAGGACATAGAGTGAGCCTCAAAATCCTAGGTTTTTAGAAGCTATAGGACCATGAACGTTTGCTCCTGCAATTTTAAGATTAGAATCTACGAGATCAAGGATCAATGGATCTGAAACTTTGAATTTGAGGTAACAAAACCTTTAAATGGTAGGGTTGCAACTTACAACATTTGACTGGATGACTTTTTAATTTGTGGATGTATATGTCTGGTTTTGTGTTAGTAAATTTTCAGGCATGAGCGTGTTGATGCTACTCATATGATTGATATTGCAATTGCATAGATTCTGACTCAATTGGAAATTTTGTTTTAAATCTTGAGGCCTTTGGAGATACAATTAAGGGTTAACCATATGGTTGTTTGGTATGGGTGGTTTTCTCAATCAATAGTTTATATGTCCTTATGATCTGGCAAGTAATTTGATATAAAGTCTTGAGATCTTTGAGGTCACAACTAAGGACCAACCTGATGATAGTCAATTGAAGGATGATTTCCTTTGAGCAACTCTATGGAGATTGGGGTATACATATTCAATGGGGAGATTGGACATTTATTGGGAAAGCGACTACACATGATCAAGGGAAACTCTTTAATTTGATCATCACAATATCGTAAGATGGGCCATGACAATCAACCGCTTATACCAATCTAATTTTCAAACTCTAAAATCACAAGGCTAAAATAAACGGTTGAGGTTTAAATTTTATGCATATTTTTCAGAAAATATTGACCCACTTTTCATATCCTTTCGATCAATGGTTGATGTGCATTGATCCAATGTGATTTGATATTTTGAGATCTTAGGGGACCCATCTATGGATCAACCTATGGATGACAGAGAATATACTTCTTATTGATGGTGACATGCATCAATCTCAAGGCCAACAATATTTTTTTTTTATTACACCAACTACTGATTTGTTTGGACCTTTCAAGTAATTGAGGATTAGACTCAGGATTGACCTAATGGCTGGCAATCATTGATTAATATATATTAATATTAACAGATGTTGGGATGTGGCTCGTAATCCCCAAGATTCTCTCTTCTATAAGTAGGGGATTTAAATGGTATATACAACTGAAGATTTGGTTGGCGTGTGGAGCCCACATGGGCAACATGTAAATGCAAGTTGGCACACGACAATGGAGTAACTCTAGGAAGAAAGTGAGAGGTTGTTGGGTTTTCCATTGTGGGATGTAAGTCACAAGGGCATGGCATGACATGACATGAAGATGACTTACTGTTCAGAGTTCTGAATCTTGGATTCAGAAGTCTGAACTGACGCTGGATGACTTCTGGAGGCTTGCTGTTCAGAAGTCTGAACTGGCATTCAGACCTCCAAATCTACGTGAGCTGTGACCAGTGCAAGGAGAAAAATCAGGAGAAAAGATAGGTTGCCTGCAAGATGAGTAAAAGGGGGAAGCATGTATATACATGGCAAGCACTAGAGAGATTCTCTCTCTAGTGGGATACGACATTGTTGTAGTGTAGATATATGTTGGAGAGGCTTCTTGAGCCTCTTGCCCTTTTGCCTTATGTCCTTTGGCCGTTAGCCTCTTTCTCAAGGTAGAGCAACACAAAAGAAAGGGGATATCTCTAGAGCCGTAGAGATATAGACATACACGACGCTGTGTGTGGACGACCTCGTGGCCATGGGCCTTTTGGCCGTATTATGAAGAGGATCGCTTCTGGCTGGATGCAACATGGTGGAGGGCCTTGGTGGTCACCACATGACACCATTAATGAAGACTTGGGTCTTGTGGTGTGCATGCATAGCAGATGCATGATGATGGTGCATGATGATAGACGGTGGATGCGCGTCGACAACCATATGCATGGAGGTGGAACTGAAGGTGTTGTGGGGACACTAAAGGTGTTGTGGAGCCACAATAGGAAGCACATCAGGGAGCGGATTAGAAGAAAGATTTCTTCTGGAGATTGACAAGTCAGAGAAGGGCAACTGATCCAGTTGTGGTTGCAAGTAGCAACAGTGTTTCTGTACAAGGGTCTTGGGACTTGAACACAAGCGGTTGATCTTATATCTTGTACTGATATTCTCTCGTCTCTCATAGTTAAGATTTATGCTCTGTGATGTAGGCAAGTGTTTGCCTAACCACGTAAATCTCAGTGTCCAAATTTTTGGTGTGGTGTGCTTGTTTGCTTGATTTTATGATCGTGTTGTGATCTGTGTTCTGCTGATTGACTGATATCTTCTGCTGCATATCATATTCCTAACAAAAGAGACGAAGATTATATTGAGATAAATAATCATCCAACCAAACAAAAGCTCTGCATAATAAAATTATACCAGAGCAAAAGCAAAAAATCTTTACTCAAAATCAAACTATGCTCAAAACAAACACATGTGAACACACAACCCATATCCCCATACACCCAAAATCCAACTGCATCCACTCCACATACAGGTCAACCCTATCAACACCAACTTTCTCTAGGAAATTTGCTACACAATTAGCCAACTTCCTAACATGTTTGAACCACTCAACTTATCCTTTTTTTTTTGACTGGTAACATAGAAAATTTCATTAATTAAAGAAAAACAAGTACAAAACGAATCATTACATCAAATGAGACTGGTCTATAAGAGTTAGACTAGGAAAGAAAAAGTAACATGCTACAATATTACATCCTCATAAAAGATACAAAAAAACCATGTTCGAATCCCACCTTGCTCAAAGGAAGAAGACCCCTGATTCTGATTGTTAATTTCGTGTTAGGCAAAGAAATCTTTAACCCCGTTTGCTGGAGGACTCACTTGAACAAAATAGACATTCAATCCCGAGGATTGATCCCTAATCTCCATGGTTATGGAAATAAGTTTCCACGGGGGTCGCTTGAGTCCTTTGGCCCATTTAATTGCATTTGCCAAGTCCCCTTCAATGACTAGTGAGCCGTGTCCATAGAATTTCCAGATGGTCAACACCCTCCTAATACTAATGAATTTCGCCTCATTTGAGTCCCTGATCCCCATCTCTTCTGTAAAGATCACTGAATTCTCACTCCTATAGACCCTAAGCACTCCTCCTATCCCTGCTGGTTTTGTCTTTCCTCGAGAGGCTCCATCAACGATAAATTTCCTCACATCCTGTTGAGGAGGTCCCAAGTGGCAATTGCCTTCAGTTTCCTACTCACTCCACTCATACAACCCTCCTACGATGACAGGAAATCCATTGGTTTGAGCCCTTGAAATCTTTCCTAGAAAGAAGCCATACACATAACTTCCACTTAGCCCTTTGAAAGAGTTCATTGACCTCTTATACATGGATTGACTTCCTAATGTCTCTTACAATATGAATTAGTCTCCAATGAGGAATCTCTCTTTCACTTGCTATAGCATTTGCAGGGTCCCCCTTAATAATCAAATTATCCAATCCATGACTGCATTATAGTATAAGTGCCCTTCTAATACCTAGAAGTTCTGCCCATTCCACTTTTTACTCCCAACTGGTTCTGAGAAGAACAACACAATTTCCCCGTATCATTATGAACAACCCCTCCAATACCCATAGGTCATGGTTTACTCCTTGCTGCACCATCAACATTGAACTTAAAAAACCCACTATTTTTTAAACTATTACATGCTCTATGCATTGCTAGCTCTTGATGGTAGAGTGAACCAAGGGAAATCAAGTGAATTGACTGATCTGTGGAAAAATGGAATTTCTTTATCAGCACGATTATAGGTAATTAAGGAAATTGTTTCATGAAAGATAGGTAATGGAGGCCATTGCTCTTGAGAAAAGTTGTAATATGTGGCTGTGCAGTGCTTTTGTTAATCTAATGCAATATGTTATTTGTTTTAAGATTTCAATGCTTAGAGCTCTTCTCAAGTGTACTGAGCATCCATTTTTAAAATTTTAATTGTTTTCATTTTCTCATGCAGCCAGCGCCGAGATGATTTGGTTGGTGACAAGCGTTACATTTCCAGTATCCATTCTCTTTGCATTGAACTATTGGATGTTGTATTTTTAAGTAGGTTTGCTATTACTACCTTTGATGTCCTTAACTGCCTAAAGATGCTCGAATTGGTAGAGATGACCTGAGATTCAAACTGAAGCGTAAACAGTTATCTAGGAGAACCCGGAGTGATGTAGATCTTCGTGAAAAGCTTTCACGAGCACCTCAAGCTCCATATGGAGATGATTTGCAAGAAGGCATTGTTGAGCGAAAGGGCAATGGTCTTGTGAAGGGAGTTCCTCCCAGAAGAAGTGCAGATATGCTGCAGATGGACTCATTAAGAAAGTCTTCTGCCCGGGCTTTAGATGGACGTAGGCATAGATCTCCAGATAGAGTCGTAAGTTCTTCTAGAGGCATCTCGCCCACAAGAAATTTAGGTGAGCTGAGGCAACGTCCACCAGCGAGGTCCATGAATGCTTCAAGATCTAATCCTTTTTCGAAAGATGGTGCCGTTGATACTTCAAGGCTCACGCTTTTATGACTAAAACTCCAGTTTCTTTTGATGCCACAAAGCCAGTTATGCAACTTCCTCCACCAACTGGCATGATACAAAAGAGTTCTTATGCTGTAGGTTTTACTCTCTTTTCACTGCTTTATTTCTTGTCCTAATAAAATGTCTTATTATTAAGATAGCCTTTTCATACATATGGGACACCTTCTACTTGCTTGGCTTACTTGTTCACAGAAGTATTTTCAGTATATATGGAAATGGAGATCTATTTTGTACAGCATAAAATTAGTATTTGTCACAAATTATTTGGAAGAGTCAGATAATTATCATCTATTTATTTTTTGTGTGTAAAGTTAGGTCCTTTGGTGTGGAACCAGGAGAAATAATTGTTATCATAGAAAAATCATGCATCCATACTCAGAGATTGGTGTTTTACATCCCAGGGGAAGTCCTTAAGCTGATTAAGAGTACATTTCACATTTCTCCAACTTTGGCGACATGCTTAGCTGATCAAGCATGGCTTTTCTTGATCAATTTTGTGACCATAAATACCAGGAAACTCCCTTCTTATTTATTTATATATTTATTATTATTATTATTTTTTAGGGAGGGGGGCGAAGGGTGGAGAAATAGTAATACCAGGAAACTGGAAACTTTCCCCAAACAAATGCCCACTTCTATCACTTCGTGTTTCTGGTATTTATTTATTTATTTTTTCGTGTGTAAGCATAAATACTTCAAAGATGTTGCAAAGTGAGGCATTATTTTGTTGCATAATTCCTATGTCTGGTTTTCAATTAATCAGTGATGTTAATCCTAGATACCAAAATCTTACCCAAAAAATAGTATCTTTTTTGTCAATTTTCCTTTCTTTTATGTGTTTCCAACACGTGGTTTCTGCCACCATCAAGATTAAAAAAGAAATGTTTCTGTATCATTTCCTTCCTATTGTTTTTTCCCCCATTTGTAGATTGGTATCTGTGGGTTTAAGCTTAAACACATAATGAGGATCTGATTTGTATATGCCATGGAGTTCATTTACATGCCATGACTTAACCTCACATGACTGAACAATCCTATGTCACCATTTATGAGAGCAAAGGCATACTGGCAAAACTTTGTTTGCTTTTTATCTTAATCATTCGTGTACTCTCTCAAAGACCTATAAAGAAATTGTTGGGATCTTTTTTTTTTAATTGTCCAAAGAGTGAGTTTTGGGCTCTGGCACATCCAACATAGGTCTACTGAGAAATTGGCTTGGAACTATTTCACACTCGTCAAAAGTTAGCCACTGTTACATCATTTGAACATATGCATTTAACAGGGTAGTTTACTTCATTAAATAATGATATTGATTTTTCTCTTCAAGCAGGCTGAAGAACCACTTACTGTTTCTGAGTTGTTGCATTCCTTGGGTTTGGGAAAGTACTCTATTCTCTTTCAGGCAGAGGAGGTAAATTGATTTCACCTTTCTAGCGGTGCATGCCAAATCTTGTTTTTGCAAATATGTGCAATTGAGGTTGTCATTTTGATTTTGTATATTGATCCCACTTACAATTCCAAGCTTCCTTGCTCTCTCTTCCTAGTCAATGCATTATTGTTATCAATTACTGCATAAGATTAACTGCAGCCTGTAGCCCAGTTGCTGTACTCATTTTTTCAACCACATGGTTGTCTTGTCAAGTTCTGTGAGCATTACATAGGCTGAAAAAATTGTCAAATCTAATTATGAATGCCACTCATAGATGGGGTAAGTGGCCTTGATGATATGATGATGATAAATAGTTACTTTATAAGATTTGTCTTCTATGAACAAAATCCCATTGTTATGACGAGGTAACATACAAGAAACTGGAAACATTGGCCAGGTTCCGTCCAAACATGCTCACGAAGGGAGGCCTCCTCCGGTAGGACATAATTGCCTCCTCTCCCTGCCCTCCCTCCCAAATTACCCACTCTCCCCCTGTTCCTGTGCCTTCCAATCGCTGGGAAGCAACTAGGAAATCCTCATTTTCACTCTACATCTCAAATCTCCTTGACCCCTTTTCAAAGCTTGACATCTTTACTCTGTTTAGCAAATCTGAAAGGATAGTTGGCGGCTTCATACCTGCTGGCAAGGATCCCGGCAAACATTGGGGATTCGCTTCAAAACTAAGCCGGAGGCCCTCCGTGCCATTGTCGATGTCAATGGAGGATCCTTCCGCTGTCAGAAAATTTCTGTCCAGATGGCGAAGTTTCCCGAGTCTGTTCCGAAGGTGGACGAGACACAACTTCAGCTGCCTCTGGCCCCTTCAGGACCTCAGGCTCATTCCTTTGCTCAGGTGGCCTCGACACCAGTCTGGTTTGTCCTCTCTGTTAAAGGAAAATCAATCATCCTTAGCTAACATTTGGTTGATCTTTGATCTAATCAACTGAAGAGTTGCCTCGTCGCTACTTTGATGTCTCCCTCCTCTAGAATTTCCACTGTTGAAGATTGGATTACTGACTGGAATTGCCTTGGATCTGTGTCTGTCAGTAGAATTGATTCTACCTACGCTCTTTTTTTTTCTGAAGTGGTTGAAGAAGCTTCCCGATTACTGAGAGAATTTCCAATTCTTTGAGACTCTCTTTTTCCTCTCTGGTTTTTTGGTCTCCTGATATTGACTCAAAAGCTGTCTGGGTAAGGGTCTTCGGCCTTCCCCTCAAAGCCTAGTTTCCGGAAGCCCTCAATGCCATTGGAGCGTTTTTCGTTAAAGTAGTGGAGGTTGATCCTTTCACTTCATCTGGGAGGCACTTTCTTTTTGCAAGATTTTGAGTTGTCTGATCTCCTCATCTTCAAGAGCTCAAATCCATCCCTTTGAAGGTAGGAGGAGACTGGGTTGATTTGGGTGTGCTATTAGTATCCGACCTTTCCATTCCTGGTGCTTCTCCCTCTCTTGAGATTGGAAGACCTAGCCAGTTGCCTGTAGCTCCGCCACTTTCAACTCCTTTTGTTGCCGCCAAGTCCGTTCCAGGTCCAGGTCGACCTCCTCAGCCTCAGGTAGCTCAATGCTATTCCCAATCCCTCCCTCTAGTTGGCAACCCCGACACTTAGCAGCTCCTTCAGCCCCCCTTTGCCACACCTGGATCCTGCTCATCTTCCGGTCTCTCCCCTGAGAAGAGATTCTTTGTCGCCTAATAACCCTATCGATGTTAGGTTGCGGCAGCCACCTTCTCTTTCATCTAGAAGGGATTTGGGGAGCTTGACGTGTTCGTTAGGAGATCCCCTCAGCCCAGTCAATGAGTTGACCAACTCCGGTCAACTTTCCCCTAGGGCAAGATATGCCGTTGATCAAACCTTAGAGCCTCTTTTTGCTCCATTTGTGACCCTCCTTTGATTGACCATGCTATCCAAGGTCTAGATCAACCCGACCTGCCGTGGATTTCAGTCAATCTTCACTTGTTCTCATTGTATTTTGATTTGGCATGTTTGCAGGTTTGGATAGTATATTTAGTATAACTGGTAAGTGTGGATGTAGGTGTCTCTGTCCTTATCTTATAGCTGCAGAATTTTGGGTAACTTGCTTATTCCCTGTTCTTTTGGCTTGGAGGTGTGCACTATTCCTCAATCCTGTTTAATGCAATAGTGACTAGGACAATGGGCAAGGTTCTCCATTCTTTGCTAAACTTCTGTGGACCCTCAAACTTCTATATCATTTGGAGGATGGTTCTTGTGGTGATTCTTTGGTGCATTTGGAAGTGGAGGAGAAATATGTCTTCTATGATAAACTGCAGTCCTTGGTGGCTCTTTGGATAATGTGTATTGAGCCATATAGTCACTCTTACCTCAAAAGAGATTGAGGACATTTCGAGGTCTTGCCTACCTGAATCCTGGTTGGAGTGCATGTCGAATGGTGCCATGAGCTTGATGTAATCCTATTTTTTCTTCTTTTTGTTTAGGAATAGATGCTCTATTTTTAGGATGGTATTTTTTTTTTGCAGCATTTTCATAATAGTCTTCCATTATCACCTCAAAAAAAAAAAAAAAAGAAAAAGAAAAAAGGTTGGGGCCGTAAGGGTGAGCCATGGAATTGCTTTGACCATTGTTTCATGGTTTGTTGCATAAGAATCCAACTTTAATTAAGTGTCTAAGTAGGTGAATCCTAGAAACATGATCCAGGGATTGTGCATAATATTTGAATAGTGAAATGTTCATTTTTGAATGAAATTCATTGCCACTAACAAAACCTTACCCATCTGTCTTGGCTTTGTGAATTTATTTTCTGCAGTCATCCATGTTTAGGGTAAAATTGTTTGCCATTTTGGTAACATGTCAGATCTATGTACTTACTAATTGGTCTCCTTCTAATATCACCCTGAACTAGCAGCTATGGGTTGTTATTTGTTAAAGCATGGATTTATCTTGCGCTCTTTACAAACATGCCCAGTTATCTCTTCTATGAGTGCTGCCAATTGGTTGATGACTCCTTATTTTTAATGAAGATATTAGAATAAAAATAATGTGCAGATTTAATGTAGGTGATCGATTTGATGCAGATTTCATATTTTATTTGGATTTCAAAGAGGAAATGGTATGATAAGATTTTCATCTGGAGCAACAATTTTATATAGTAATATAAGAATCCATGAATCCTACATGGAGATGTCTGGCATGGTTCATTACTTATGTCAAAGAATTTGTTCATAGCGCTTGTGATGTATTTTTCATTTCCCCACACACACAAATAAAAGAGTTTGAGGTATTGAATTTGGGACTAAAATAGCAGGTTAATTCAAAATAGTCCAACATATTTGGGGCATACCCAAGTTGTAGAGTTGAGAGGTTACAAGTTGTAGGTACAAGGAAGAGGAGTAGATTTACTGAAAATGTGTAGGGAAGAGATGAAGAAAGACATGTTATACAGTGGAGGGATTGCGATTTTAGGGTTTATGATAGGATCAAATATAGAAGTAGAACTTGAAAAGCCGACCCCAGATAGATGGGGATTTTGGCTTTGATGATGATGATGATATCATTCTCAGGTCATGCAATACTTCATTTTCATGTATCATGCTCTCTTCGTGCATTGTATGTTTGGAATTGTAAAAGTTGCTATATATAGTTTCCCTGATTTTTTCCCCTTTCTGCTGTCTTTTGTAATTACTGAGAAGCACAGTGGCATGGAGAAATTCTGTCTCTTGAACTGGGATTTTGAAAATATATTGGGTTAATTGGGAAGCAGTATAAAAGGTAAAATAGTTTGGTGGCACTAATATGATTTTCATGTTTCGTCTGTTGCTTGTACATTATGACTGTCAATGTTGAAGTAGATAAGCTTGAGGAAGTTAGGAGATTATAAGGGAAAGAAATTGATTTTCTCCAGATTCTCAGGGACTCATGTTTGAGTGTTTAGCTAGCCAAGGAGTAGATTTACATAAATCCAAGATTTATGATGAATGATTATAACAGGAGTTTGGCTGTTCTTTCAGCCATGGGCTGTGCAATCCCTCTGTTATTTATGGAACAGTAGTTGTTCCTACATTTTAATCTTTTCAGGATGTCATCGTCCAGTTTGTAATCTTTTAGTTATTTACTATATATTCTTTTTCCTCTGTTTTTTTCCTTAAAACAGAAGGTTTTTTTGGTCCTCTTTGTTTTTCTTCTTTCCTAATGATTTTTCTTTCTTCTTCAAAATAAAAAATCAATGACTCCCCAAAAAAGGTCGGAGTCTCATGGGCATTTAAGTTTTTATAATTTAAACACAATCTTTTGGACTTCTGACTTGTTCTTATTATTTATGATATTGGTCCAATTTGCAGGTTGACATGACTGCATTGAAGCAGATGGGAGATAGTGATCTTAAGGAGTTGGGAATACCAATGGTATATTTAGTTATTGCTCTTTATTGGTTTTATAACAGGCTTCATCTAACTTTGCCAGGTGGTTTTGATCCATGCATTAGTGGACTGTAGTCATAAAAATGAAGGATGCCTTATTTCATGTTAGTAATGTTTGTGGTGTATGTATGGAATCAGAAATGTAGTGTATTCTCCTCCAATCCACCCCTTTCCTCCCCCAAAACAAAAAATGAAAGTCATCATTTGCTCCAATTCTATCCTGAATCATTTTGTCATTGTCTAAAAACTGGTAAAAAAGAATAGTGAAATTCTTGAATGGGATTAGATGCGGGTCTGGGTTTCTTTTGTATCATTGACAGCCATTCCCTAGATATGGTGGAGCATGAAGTACCAAGGAAGTCTGATCTCCACTTCACCCAAGAAATAGCTCCAGCCTTGCATAACTCAAAAGATATCTCAATTATGCATTCTTTGCCCTAAAAAATCTTGTTATTCATCTCCTTCCAAACTGACCAACAAATTGTCACTGGAATGACCTTCAATTAGAGTTTTTGATGCAGGACATGGTATAGGGTGACCCTACATGCCTATGTGGTCCCCAAAATTAAAAGGGTTGAAAATAATGCACCCTATACTAAATATGGGCTGAAATTAAAATTAATAAATTAACAATGAAATAATATGATAAGCTGCAAATAATAAAGAAATCCAGAAATCCAATGTAACTAATTAAATAATAATCCAAACACTTAAAATGGGTAATGGGTGTGGTTAAGTTAGGCACATGTGGGGGTAACTTAAAGGAGCTCAAGTCACGTGGGAAACTTGGGAATTAGGGCAACCATGCGAAGGATGGAATGTGATAGGCTTTAGGGACATGCGAAGAAGGGAAAGGAAAATAGGATTTCTCGGCAAACTTCAGGTGAATCGAGGGGCACGGAAGGCACAAGGGTGGGATATGTGGCTGCGACAAAGTGTAGGATGGCTTTAGAGGAAGAGGCGACAAGGTTCAAGAGGGAGTAGGGAAGTCACGGAAGCCAGAGAGGAGATTTGGGGATGGTGGAAAGGTGGATCTGGTTAGTGACAGGGGACGAAGGTGAAGGAGGAGAAAAGAGAAGAAGACAAGAGGTAGAAGGGGGAGAGAAGTACCTGAAGCAGAAGTAGGGCCTCTCGCCAAGCCTCACGCCGTAGCCTCATGCTCTTTGGAATCACTCTAACAATCAATCGCACCTTACAAAAGTATCTTGCAAAAAATCTCAATCTTTATTCATAAAAAATCGTCTTTGCCTTATGGACGCTACAACTTATATAAGCTTCTCCTTACTAAAAATAAATTCTTGCTAATTACTAAAAAAAAAACTATCTAAAAATAAAAATAAAAAACGAAAATAGCCAAAATACGAAAATGGAAAGTAAGGTAAATGGAAGGGTCCGGATCTGGAGAATGCATCGCATCAATCTCCCTATCTGAAAAAAAACTAGACCTCGAGTTCAAACAGATGAAAAGACATCAATCTTCCCACGCACGTGTCTTCCAGTGTGGGGTCTTCAATATGCATCACGCGCACATGAGGTCTTCAAATGTCATCCAATGGAGTCATCATCAAGCCACAATGTTGCTAGAGTGGCTTTCTTCGTCGCTGGGATGCTCGGAAATCTGAACTTTCACTGTGGTCAACATGCTATAAATGAGAAGAAGACGCCTCTGGTGATACAAAGCTGTGGTATCTCCCCAAAAGAGGCGGATCCTGTCGCTGAAGGTCATCTGTTGTCAACAATGTGAATTCTGTTTTCGGCGAGCGTGTGGGAACCACTTTCTCATTCAATATAAACTCTACCTTCTTTCTCTTGGGTGATAGGGAAGTCTTTGTAGATTCAGGCCAAGGATTAAGAAGTGGGCTAGGTAGGCCAATATGTGGGTCATGATGAGGCTCATATGAGGTGGGGTGGAGTGGTAAAGCTGTTGGGTCATGGAACACACACTGGGTCCAATTTGCCTCAAGATTCCTTGTGGGAATCGTTCAGGCCTCATGTGGATTGTCATAGATCACCCACATCGACATCCTGGAATTTACAATAAGAATCTGCAGCAAGCTCATATTGTTCATTGCATGTATTAATTTTATTTTTAATTGCAACATGCAATGGATGTGTATATGGTGCAAATGCAGATGCAGACTCAGACAACTTGGACGACACTGGCACTGAACTAGGGTTTATGATGGGGATGATATGGGAACACACCTAACCAACGCAAGGGGATATTCGTCGAAATCGTCAATACCCTCATCACTTTCAGGATGCTCGCCTGCCTATAATAATTTATTCTCAACGTCTTGGTCAGTCTTTTCATTGGACTGTTTTTCCATCATAAGGGTTCTTTCCTTATTCCGATTCTTGGTAGGACATTCATGAGCGAAATGCTCATAACCATGACAGTTGTAACATTTGGTCCCTTGTTTTGAAGAACTCGCACCAGAAACTCCTTTAACACTTACATCTTTGTTTTGGAATGGAGCATTGGTGGTTGACTTGGATTGACTCACTCGTATCCCGTGGAGTAGACTCAAATTGCTTAACAGGGTTCGGGGTCAAGTAACGCTCCAACTCTTGAACTCTCTGATAAATATCCTCCAAGGTGTTGACACTGTGAGGAATCAACTCTTTTTGGAGATCTGGACGGAGACCCATTCGGAACCGAGTAAGAGTCACAAGAAGGTCCTCCCTGACGAAGTGCTTGCCATTAATCTATTAATCTCTCTCTATAGGTCAAAGGAAGGTGTTTTTCTTTCATTTCATCCCAATGAGAAATAGGCTCACCTCCGACTCTTTCAATTTGGCGCTCTACATTGGTCCAGAAAAGTTTACCTTGACCTAACAATTTCATTTTTGCAAATTTCACACTACGCCCTTCTGACATGTTATACCATTCAAAGTAGTGTTCCATGCCAGACAACTAGTCAATAAAAGCCTTTGGGTCATGTCGACCATCAAAACTCAGAGCCTCAGCTTTAACAGATTTCACTATTTTAGATTCAGGGTCAGGAAGGACATGAAAAACATAATGGTTGTGGGGACCATTTCTTCTTCTACCACGCCCTCGGTCACCAACTCTACCTCGACCTCTACCACTAACAACTTCCATATCAATGTTTTGATTGAGGGAAAGCTCTAATTCATCGAAGCGGTTATTGGTTTTGGCCGCTTGTTCTGCTACTCTGGTTTCTATGTTGGTTAAGCGGGCATTGATATCGTCTAAGATTTTGGTAAACGATGTGAGATCCATATTGGGTTGATATTCTCGGCCACTACGTGTGGGCATGCACAGGAAGACACGCTAAATGATTTGACTTAATTCTAATGACTGCAGTGATGTAATGACCTAAGTCTATATGCCATGAATGAGTTTTTTTTTTTTTTTTAAATAATAAAGAATGCAAATTTTTTTTTTTTTTTAAAAAAAAGAAAGAAAAAGATGCAACCTAAGACCGTAGGTGTTTAAGGAAACAACCTAACCTTGCTTTGATACCAAATTTGATGTAGGATAGGGTATAGGGTGACCCTACATACCTAATGTGGTCCCCAAACTTAAAAGGGATGAATGCACCCTATACTAAATATGGGCTGAAATTAAATTAATAAATTAACAATGAAATAATATGATAAGCTGCAAATAATAAAGAAATCCAGAAATCCAATGTAACTAATTAAATAATAATCCAAGCACTTAAAGTGGGTAATGGATGTGGTTAAGTTTGGCACATGTGGGGGTAACTTAAAGGAGCTTAAGTCACGTGGGAAACTTGGGAATTAGGGCAACCATGCAAAGGATGGAATGTGATAGGCTATAGGGACATGCGAAGAAGGGAAAGGAAAATAGGATTTCATGGCAAACTTCAGGTGAATCGAGGGGCACGGAAGGCACATGGATGGGATATGTGGCTGCGACAAAGTGTAGGATGGCTTTAGAGGAAGAGGCGACAAGGTTCAAGAGGGAGTAGGGAAGTCACGGAAGCCAGAGAGGAGATTTGGGGATGGTGGAAAGGTGGATCTGGTTAGGGAAAGGGACGAAGGTGAAGGAGAAAAGAGAAGAAGACAAGAGAGGTAGAAGGGGAAGAGGAGTACCTGAAGTAGAAGTAGGGCCTCTCACCAAGCCTCACGCTCTTTGGAATCACTCCAACAATCAATCGCACCTTACAAAGGTATCTTGCAAAAAATCTCAATCTTTATTCATAAAAAATCGTCTTTGCCTCATGGACGCTACAACTTATATGAGCTTCTCCTTACTAAAAATAAATTCTTGCTAATTACTAAAAAAAAACCTATCTAAAAATAAAAATAGTCAAAATACGAAAATGGAAAGTAAGGTAAATGGCAGGTCCGGATCTGGAGAATGCACCGCATCAGTGTTGCTTTCCCCCCAAATGGACTTCTCCTCTGATCCAACAAGAGGTCTCCTACCTTGGAGTTGATAATCCAAGAGACCCCACAATGGGCTAAGAAGGAAACACATAAGTTGAAGGGGCAATGAAGATGATCCACAGTCTTTTGAGCCTCTTTGCATAGAATAGTGGATGAGTTTGCTTTGAGTGGTATGATTCCTCTCCTCTTAAGGTGACATTTGGTTAGAGCTTTGTCATGGATAATGGTCCATCATAGAACCTCCACGGTAGTAGGGACAAGTGATGTAGGTCAAACTCTAATACCAAATCTAATGTAGGACAAGTCAAAATATTGAAAGCCTATATCAGAATGCAAAATGCGTAACATGAATCATGGACTAATTTAATCATACCAAACCCTGTATATGGTAGAGCATGAAGTACCAAGGAAGTCTGATCTCCACTTCACCCAAGAAATAGCTCTAGCGTTGCATAACTCAAAGATTTCTCAATTGTGCATTCTTTGCCCTAAAAAATCCATGTTATCCATCTCCTTCCAAACTGACCAACAAATTGTCACTGGAATGACCTTCAATTAGAGTTTTGCTTTCCCCCCAAATGGACTTCTCCTCCAACCCAACAAGAGGTCTCCTACCTTGGAGTTGATAGTCCAAGAGACCCCACAATGGGCTAAGAAGGAAAGGCATAAGTTGAAGGGGCAATGAAGATGATCCAGAGTCTTCTGAGCCTCTTTGCATAGAATAGTGGATGAGTTTGCTTTGAGTGGTATGATTCCTCTCCTCTTAAGGTGACATCTGGTTTGAGCTTTGAGTGGTATGATTCCTCTCCTCTCCACCGTGGTAGGGACAAGTGATGTAAGTCAAACTCTAATACCAAATCTAACGTAGGACAAGTCAAAATATTGAAAGCCCTAGATCTTAATGATATATGGAAGCCTATATCAGAATGCAAAATGCATAACGTGAATCATGGACTAATTTAATCATACCAAACCCTGTCCTAGGTCTTCTAGATTTAAAAATCAGTCACCCAGGGGTTGAAATAGGGCTATGGGGCCACCTAGGGTCGCCAAAGGAATTAGGGTGGTTATTTTTTTCAATTCTTGGGCAAAGCTAAGTCTCAAATAGGGTAAAACAATAGTTTATGGTTAGATCTACGAGTGTAAGATAGGGATCTAGAGGTTGGGATGCGAAATAGGGAAAACGGGTCTAAAGCAGGCCTGTTGTTACATACGAATATGTACAGACATCGTATATCGACTAGTGGGTCCCAGCAGGTCTTTGGTGGCTGATGGCGGGGTTCCTGGTTTAGTTAGGGTTAGGATTTGGATGAAAAAGGGACAAAAATAAGGTGTAGAAAGATAAAATAGTGGGGAAAAAGAAGAAAAGAAAATGGAAGGAAAGAAAAAGAGAGAAGATTTGTACCTTGAGTCACATAAGATTCCTTGATCTCACACCAAGAAGGTAGGAGTCACGCCAGATTTGCAGATGAGGGAAACTTGAATTTCTCCATTCATTCATCATTCATTAATTCCTAAAAGTGTCTCTAGAAAAAGAATGAAAACTACATGGACTGAAGGCACACATGTGGATAATTTAAAACCATAAAAACCATACAAGTCCATAACAATCTCGGAACTATATAAACTAGAACAATATGAAACTAATAAAATATTAAAAAAGCAAATCCTTGGATGGCATTGGATCAATGGTCAGATCGGTCCAATCCTTAAATGAATGACTCAGATGATGTAAATGGATGGGTCAAGCCAAATCTTCAAATCCCTGCTTGATCAATGTACAATCTGGGCCATCCATGGTTAGATCTATCTCTATCTATGGTTGTATATATTAGAAATACGCACAAAATCATCATTCAACCATGTTGAGGAAGAATCTAGATTTTGATGTATCTTTCTTTGATGCGTCCCATTATGTCCTTGTCAATTAGTCCTTGCCAAGCTACCGCCCTACCATGCGGTTGATAAGTAGATGTGGACATGAGACCAACCAAGGAGGAAACTCTGAAATCCCCAAAAGGATCACTCTGACCCTCTCCGAAACATGTAGTATCTTCGTGTCAGTTTCCATTTTTGTAGAATCATAACCATTTGAAATATTTTAACTTGTTTAATGTCATATTATGAGAGGGGTGCTAGTTATTTCAGGTTTTCCCCAGTTGTACTTTTGCTTTTTCTTTTTTTGGTAGTAATTTTTTTATCATCTGGCAATAGAACTTATGAGAGGCTGTGTTGGTTGCAGGGACCAAGGAAGAAGATTCTCTTAGCTGTCTTGCCCCGTTCCAAACAACGCCAGTCGAGAGTGGTTTCATGAGAATTGATTTCCCTTTTAAGTGATTGGTAGCACAAGGATCGTGTATGTAATCAAAACATTTCTGTCTATTGCTTTCTGAATTTGCATATGAAGTTGGCCATTTAGATTGATTAAAAAGATTAAAATTTATGTGTTTCCAAAGATGCTTTTGAAATATTTAGAATTGGCAAGTTAACGTGTTTTTATTGCATTTTCTGATGCTAGTGTATATCATTGAACTGCTGAAAAGATCTTTAACAAATCAAACATTTGAAGAGAAAATAAAAAAGGCTTTGGCAGATGGAATTCCCCCTATGCACGTTCCTTAGCACTTACTCTCAGCCAAGGCGAACCATGAGCTTTGATCCCTGGGAAGCATCTGCAGATTTGTTGCATTCATGGTTGGAGGAGAATCAATGCTTCAAGTACACACAGGTGCCAACTTTTGCAGGTATTGGTGTTTGGAAAACATCAGTTCTTGTTTGCATCACTTGGCTGAGCAAGGATTTGCAATCTGCAGATTTCTTATCACTCTTTAAGATTGTTTTCTGTTGTGCTCTGCTTTGAAGAAATGTAACAAATATTTGCTGATATTTGTCTTTCCTGTGATTTTATCATGCGAATATTGATGGACAAAGTATCTCGTAGTTCTCACAAGATTAGTAAGTATGGCTGCAACATATCACAAAATATCATGTGTTTATTGCATATGTTTTTTTACATATATCATACATTATAGGCATATGTAACGCTGTTAGCCACGGTGAAGTCTAGGTTCTCAATCCTCATGGCATTTTACCCCAGCTTACACACTCCCTCCCTAGATCTCCAGGCCTCTCATTCCACCCCCACCTCCCCTTCTGCCGTCGACATCTCTATGGCCATGCGTTGAGTCCCATTCCCTGTTGTTTTTGATTTTTCGTATTCTTCCGTCTCCCTTCATCCCTTAACCACTCAGGCTCACATCACTTAGTGGTCAGCCACCCGACAATCTCCACAGCGACAACAATCCCCCCTGTTAGTATTAGTTGTTGGCTGCTGTTGATTTGCTCTCCTTTCCTCTCTCTCAACTCTAAAATGGACTTTTCAGTTCTACTTTTCTATTTGATCCATCATAAATCATGCAGTCAATCAGTCTTATGGGATACTATTGACTAAAATAATGTTGAAACATTTTCATTTGAGGTATTTTTGGAGATGGTACGTTGAAAATAACGTAGAGAACACAACAGTTCTAAAAAATATAAAATACAAAGGTTTAGTAGATAAATGTGCAAATTAGAAATGATATTTAGAAATGAAACACTACAGTTTTTCATTTATTTTGATGATGATGACTATCTCGAAAGGATTTATGATCCATAAAAGACAATTGCCAACATTATGATTTTCTTTAATTGTTTACTACTTAATAACCACTCATAATTATAATGAAAATAATCACATGTAAGGCACATTATCAATCCAAACCATTTGTCTGGGTGATTAGAGTTTATTTTTTGGCCATTAATACCGTACAAATCATAAATTGTATATTAGGTATTTAATATTTTATACCCCCGACCCAAAAATATTTTTGGTCCTGTCCTACGACCGTCCTTGCTGGATCATTCCAAATTTTTGTTTTGCAAATGAGGCTGGTTGCTCATCGTTCAGATGTAGATAAGTTTACAACTTTGGAGACTCCTGCCTAAATGGGATGGGTCGACTAAATGTGGCTCCTGAACGGTGGCTTATGAGGCGTGGCCCAGGGGTTAAAAAACCATGGTGATACGGGCTGCCTTTATGCTCGGATTGTCGATATGCTCTCTTCTGATTTTTTTTTTTACAGAAAAAAATCTGGGCTTTATTTCTATGTATTTATGTCATTATTTAATAGTTATTTAGACATCAAAATGGGGTGTACAAGTTAGAAATTTAGATTTCAATAATTTCACAATAATTTTTGAAAAAATAGCCAAAAAATACCAGAAAAATTGAAAATAATTTCTATCAAAATTTTGACCTAGTTAATTAGTACGAAATGGTTATGTTTAAAAAATTACTCGTAATTTAAATAAATTGTTGTAAACATGAGGAAAAATGGGATTTATATGAAAATAATTGAAAAAAATGAAATGAATATATAAAAATAATTACAGATAAATAATGAGATATAATAATGAAAATAAATAAAAAAATAAGTTTTTATAACATGTACTTCTGTAGGGGTATACGTATCGAAATTGTCTATCTTCAAAAGTTATATAGTTTATGAAAAAGTATATGCCATGAATGTTCTATTTATCTTAACAGAACAAGATAACAAATTATGATTAGGGTTAATTGTGTTAAGGGGGAAAGGGAAGGTATAGTGGTGGTAAAGGCTTTTTGTGGGATTGGGAATGCCTAGGGGGTGATGGGCAAAGCTTTTAGAGATGGTTTGAGATCTTCTGTAGCACAGGAAGCAAGGTATCTTTTTGGGAGGATCTTTGGATTGGAGAGAGAAAACTTAATGAGTTACTTTCCCAGTCTTTATATGTTAATAAATAGAAGGGAAGTGATTGGTGCAACACAGTTTACCTTAGGTGCACCAAAATTATGTGAAATACTCATTTTGTATAAATTTTCTTCAATTCCTTATCTTTCTTTCTTCTCATTTGTTTGGATAAAATAGGTATTTCACTTAATTTTGGTATATCATAGGTAAAAGTGTTGATACACCCATCAATTCTTTAAATAAAAGGATATTTGAGAAGGGTTCTATGAGATGATTTGGGGGGTGGGGGTGTTGGTGACTTGGTGGGTTACTTTTAGAAGAGCTCTTGAGGACATTGAGGTTAGCAGATATAAACCTTTTGATATTGTTGAATGACGCGTCCGTTTGCAATGATGAGGAGATTTTTATGCTGCATTTAGATGAATGGCAAATTTTGCGGGTATTTAGGGATGGATAACAAATTATGAATACCCTTTGCTTGAAAAGGGTTTTCAAAAGTGAGAGTGAAGAAATAAAAAAAGTAAAATTGAGATTTTTCATCCTTACCTTTAATTTACCAAACAAGGGTAATGAAGGGTAACACCTAATTCTAATGCAGCCTTAGTGATGATGGGGTGTCCATATGTACTTAGTAGTACCAATGGGAGAGTGTTAGGGTCGATGGACTGGTCCTTTTAGGAGCCAAAAGGAAAGTTGCTAGGGACACTGTTTTGATAATTGTATTTGATTGAAAAGTGTATAAAGTTTATTACAGTCCTCTTATTTGATCCATCCAAACGGTGGGCCTAATAGTTTTAGATCTTAGAAATTAATGAACAAATTAGATTTTTACTAGATGGACCCTACATGTCCCAAATAATGCCACAACATAGGATCATTCCTATGAAGATACCATGCCAAAGAAGAGAACCCAACTCAAGGAGAAAGAAGCCAAGACATCAGTAGAGTGTCAAAACTTAAATCGTCCAATGACAAAAAATCAAAACAAAGACGATGGTTTTGTACAACTGAGAGAGAAGATATTGAAGAGCACCTCTTCCCTGTTTTAACACAAAAACAAAGGTAATATACATGAAGATCATCTACCATTTTCATTTACAAGACCACTCTTACCTGAGTAATGTTTAGCGTAAGCTATAAACATCAAGAAACTCATGGTGCCCAAAATAACTAGTATCCAATAGTAGTTGTCGATACGAGCTTCTCTCATGTCATCAGAAAACCAGCACTTTCTCTGCCCTGTTGAACTGGTGATCAGCTCAATGAGAGAGATAAGAAGGGCACTGAGGAAGCTACCAACCCCAAAAACACTAAGATAAAGAGCTATGCCTATGGATCTCATTCTACTAGGTACTTGGCTATAGAAGAACTCTTGCATTCCCACCACTGTAAACACATCAGAAACCCCTAACAGAACATACTGAGGTAGCAACCAAAAAATGCTCATGGGCACAGTTATCCCTTGTGATTGCGAATGCGGCACCTTCTTACTCATCTCAAGTCTCTTTGATTCAGTAAGTGCTGCAATGACCATGGCAACTATTGAAAGAAACATCCCTATCCCCATCCGCGGTAGCACATTATCTCCCTCGTCATTGCGTGCAATCATCCGTATGATTGGGGCTATTAGCTTATCATATAATGGCATCAATGATATTATGGAGATGGTTATTGCACTTTGGAGAGTTGCTGGAGGGATGATGAAGTTTCCCATGTTTCTCTTCATTGTCATCCCTTGTTTGGTGAAGAAAGTTGCTGGTTGTTGGAATATGATGGCAAACATGAGAAGCATTGTCCATACGGGCAGCACCCTCGATATGGCTTTCACATTGTAGAAGGGAATTTCCTCATTGTCGTGGTTTTTATCTGAGCAGACCAAGCCCTCCACATCTTCTTTCAGTGGTTTTTCTTGTAATCTGAAAACAAGCACAATGGCTTCAGCATGTTTGAAGCTATATCGGACATTAGTCTGCGGATTTACGTAAAGGATCTAAATGAATGTCGGAATTTGGATGAATTAGTGGACAGGATTTCCATTGAGTTAAACTGGATAACATTACATCACCCACTGTAAAGTTGTTTCTATCATTTGAAGCTCATATGAAATCTCTCTGGATGGTCCTAAATGGAGAGGCTAGAAAAGTACAGCGCAAAAACCTACCTAAATGATCAGAAAATATATAGCTTAAGCAATGCTCATAGCAAGGTATTTAAATTGAATTGAATTTCCCTTTGACAGTCAGGTCAGGGCTTCAATAGTTCTCTGTAATTCTACAAATATAGCAGTATAAACCATTATTACATTGGTCCATCTCATTCTCCTACAACTGCAAAAACTAAAATGTTCAGGAAATTGTGAAAATGAAAATCTTAATAGTTTCAATGGTTTTTATCTTGTTCTAGTCAGTCAATTTTTTGGGTTCTACTTTTTCATTCTAACCCATAAACTTGGCATGCTAAGTAACCTTTTTCTAAGACAATATTTGCTTGAACTGAAGAAAAAAAATCCAATAAAATCAGTGAAAGGGAGTAGTAGTAGTAGTAGTAGTAGCTTACTCTAGCTCAGCAAGGTCAGCTTCATTTCTTGGTAAGTTGTTTCTCCCAGCCACTAATTTTCTGGCAGCTGCCTTGATGGCTTGAATTGCCTTCTCAATGGGCTTGTGCTTGACTTTGGTCTGCTTATGAAGGTAGAAACGAGAACCACATGAGAAACAGAGTACAGAGATAGCCATAGCAATAGTTGGGATGGCAAAACCCCAGCCCCAACCATATGTATCCTGTATATATGACATGATTGTGACACCCAGGAGGCTCCCACTGCAAATTCCCAAGTACCACCAGCGGAAGAACAAGCTCTTTCTACTGGGGCTTTCACCATCTTTATTGCAAGGTTCATCTTCCACATTCTCCAGTTGATCTGCTCCAAATGCTTGCAAGCATGGGTTGTATCCACCTTGTGCTACTGAGATGATATACAGAGAGAAGAAGAGAGATGAAGAAGAAGAGTTGGTCTTGCTCTGAGGAGTCCTTGTCGACGACAATGCCCGGGATGTTAAAGCTGATAGTCCCTGGAATTAACCAAGAAAGGAAGTTGATCGGTAAAAAGTAAAACAAGCCAGAGATTTCACTTTGACTAAAAATTGATCGGTATTCATTTTAACTAACTGTAAGAAAATTTTCCCTTCTCTTTTTTTTTTTTTGGAATAAAGACTTTTTGTTAAGACTTAAGAGCATAAATATGACACATTTTATTATTCTATAAAAAAGTTCATTTTTCATAAAGAGATGAAAATTTAATGAGAAAAATAGGGAGGTTTTCCTTATTCGACAAGAGAACTTGTCATTTATATTTTTTGTGAAAATAAGATTATTAACGCAAACAATTGAAACATGGGATTTTAGTGGCCTGACAGAGTGCCAAATTTTATGACATATCTTGGATAACATGGATTTCACTTGTAAAATTAACTTCTTCAATGAAATTGGCAAACAACCCTTTAAAAAATAGCAAAAGCAATGGTTGAAAAAATTTCAATTTCATCTCATTCTTTTAGTTTTAAAGTTGTTATGATTTTTCATGGCCCATCTTACAAAACTACGATGATTGAATAAATAAAAAAAATTCTTCAATTATATCATCATTAAATCCTCTATCCATTTCATCCAACAATACATTCTTTATAAAATAAGATTAATACTTCATTCTCTCTAAAACTTCTCTAAAAGTTTATAATAGAGTATGATTGCCATGAAATAATTAACAGTTATAAAAGGATGTAACTGCATGTAATGAGACCATAAAGGGAAATTAACCAATAATGTGTCTTCTCCTGCTAATTTCCCATGCTACCCTTTGCTTTATTCCATGGGACCCATTGATTTTGCTTGTGATTATTATTAAACTAAATCTCACTTTAAACAGAGGTAGGAACAAAATTAATTGATAATCTGTCTTACCTTTCATTACCAACAGTGGCTATAATTCTAGCTAAATTGGAATTTAGAGCAATGATTGTTGTCGAGGGGTTAGTTTATGAATGGTTTAGGAGGAGTTCTACACGCATGCTAGTGCCACAATTTTACTTTAGTAGAGGTCCATTTAATAATGAATTTATATTTATTGAATATTAACTTTTTTTAAATTCAAATTTGATTTGAAAGAATAACTTATTTCCGTTTGTCAGATTAAGATGTTAGAATATAAAAATTTATATAATAATTCAAATGTAATTTTCAAAATAAAAATTCAATATATTTTAATAAAGTTTACTTTAAACAATTTTCTAATTCATAAAATTTCATAACCATCTTCACCTCCATCGAATATAAATGTTTGTCCATTAAAAAATTAACTTAACTAGATATTACTGATTATTTAATTTAGTTTAAGACATATATTATAGACCTTTAATGTATAAACACAATCAATAGTTTAACATTATTATCTTAGCATTTGGCTA
Source organism: Chimonanthus praecox (assembly GCA_022113865.1). NCBI lineage: Eukaryota > Viridiplantae > Streptophyta > Magnoliopsida > Laurales > Calycanthaceae > Chimonanthus > Chimonanthus praecox. The sequence goes on along the minus strand of CM039095.1, from coordinate 12,556,740 downwards.
GAAATATATTATACATCGTATTATAGAACCTATTTCAAGAAAACTGAAAAAGTAGGCTCAACAACATGTCATGCAATGAATGTGTCAAGAAGTTCAATTTTGCTTTCATGGGAATAGATCTGAAGAGAGAGTATCATTGAAAGGATTTTATAATTTCTTTTATGATCAAAATGTTCAAATTTTTTAGAGTGGATTAATTTTTGGAGCATGTTAAAGACTCCCTTTTCTTGCGGGCGGGTTCTTGATCATCCGTCTAAATCCTTTGAACTATACTCATGCGAAAGCAATCCATATTTATAATATTGATTTTTAGGTGTTCCTAAAGTTTGAGACTTATTTAATCATTCCAACTATTATTTTAAAGTTTCATAATTTCTAAGACACATAAAAACATATTTTAAATTTATCACTGAAGATTGTCTAAATAAAAATTAAATTATTTATAAAACTTAAACTTTTAAGATATGAAATTAGAAAAAAAAAAACGTAAAACTCCTCCAGGAAGAAAAAGATGGTACAGAGCTCACCAAAATATAGAGAAGAGAAGAAGCCAAGATGGTGGAATAACGATCCCAGTAGGAGTCGGCCAGAAATGCCCCAACCAGTGGAAGCATCGACGTCACTCCACACCAACTGTTCACTGTCTTTGCCGCCGCCGACGTTCTCATCTTCACATCCTCCGTCAGATACGTCACAAGGTTCGACGCCACGCCCTTGTATGCAAACCTCTCCACACTCGCCACCACTGCACCACCACCATCTCGCAACCACTAAGCTTTTCAGAAATTCTTTGTTTGATTCAACATTCAGTTCAAACAGAACTAATAATTATAAAAGGGAACTATAAAATTGGATACAATTACGGCCAAAACGCAATAAGCCAAACTTGGCTAGAAATGGCTTATTCTACTGGTTTAATTGTCAGTTTGTAGCTAGATCTAGACTCATTAACTATGAAAAAGTTAGATGATCCATTGAAAATGGATAGATCAGTTGGTCTAAGTTTTTAGGATTCGACTAGAGGTCTTGAATTCGACTCTTCTTGAACTTACCTGATACACGAGGCTTGCAGGTGATTTCTTATATCCATGGTATTAGTCTCACCTTTGTTGTCTTAGAGTCTTTGACAATGCATGGAACAAAGCAGATTGATATACTTGAAATATTGAGTTATGGACTAAAATATCGCCCGATACGGCGATGACCCAAGTGGTGAAATGATTCTCAAAGGGAGAAATTGATGAGAAAAAGGAGTAGAATAAATTACCTATAATAAGAATACATGACTTGCTGAGTTCACCTGATGCCCTGTGTCCATCCATTTGAGTGAGATTTAGAGAGAAACCTCACCATGTACATATACTGTTGAGTGCAGCAAGTGTTTCAGTACAAGAAGCAAAGGAGAAAGAGAACTCCAATCAATCAACCAGCATATTTGTAGAAATGAAGAAAGAAGATTTAAGTAGCTGCTTTGTTTTTCCCTTTCCATGTTTTGTTTTTCCTTTTAAGTAGAATGGAAAGGGAATGGGAATGGGAGGGGAGTAGTGGATGATTGAAAGATCAAATATTTTTCAACAAGAGTGACAGTCAGTCCACAGGTGTTTAAAGGTGGTCAAGGGAAGAATGGGTTATGATTTTATGAGTAAGCAAACCCACAAGAAATGATACAGCCCTTCGGCATCAAATATTTTTCAACAAGAGTGACAGTCAGTCCACAGGTGTTTAAAGGTGGTCAAGGGAGGAATGGGTTATGATTTTATGAGTAAGCAAACCCACAAGAAATGATACAGCCCTTCGGCATGAACGACATTTGTGACTCACTATGTACCATCTTTTTCTTATTCTTACGAGAAACATGGTTTTCACCGTCTCGACAAGTTCAGTTTTTTTTATTTTTTATGTTTTATTTGTTTATAATTGGGCCAAGTACCGATGTCCTTGTCTGTGGATTTGAAATTTGAATGCCATTTACAATAAAACTAGCTGAAAGTCGGGCTGCTTGTGCCATATAAAAAAAATATTGAACTCAAACTGAGTCGATGGGCTGAATTGCTCAACTTGAATTGAACCAAGTTGTCGGCTTGACCTAATTTGAGTTGTTGGCCAGACACTATGAGCCGTTTTTAATCCAAATTTAGAGGAAAAAATCAGCAATAGATTTTTTATATTTCATGAATCGAGTTGTTGGAACGAAAGTATGACCCGTTTTTAGTCCAAATTTGGAGAGAAAAAAAATTAGCGATAGGCTTTTTATATTTCTTGAAACTCGTGTTGAGTTGGTTTAAAATTTATGAGCCTAACCTGATATGAATTGCATAGGGTTTTTTTTCCGGCTCGATCCAACCCTAAATTTACAAATACATAATCCAACTCGTTGATTTCTCTGGTCAGGTCTTGCGGGTCGAGTTAAAACCTAGGCCAAGTTTCACCCCCAACAAAAACCATTCGATCATGGAAAATTAAGTATACCAAATCGAAATTATATTGGGTCGATTAAGTTGACCCAATGGGACACGGGGTTCATTTACTCTTTATTTTATTGTAATAAATTTAAAATAAAAAGACAAAAGGAACATTGTCAATTTGTCATGTAAAATGTAAGACAAAATGAACTCGATACTCCATTTTAATAAACATACTTTGGTGTTCAAATCAATTTCCTTTAAAACAATCATCCTCCTTCCCTTCTTCCTCCATGTACTATTCTTAAATAAACAGGTCTAACTCAACCTAATATTGAGTCCAACCCATTCCACCCCTTATTCATTTAAATCTATCTTTGGTTTAAAAAATCTTTTTTCTTTTAGAAAAAGGTATTCTTTTCAAAATTTCATAAAAAAATATATAAAAGTATGTCCACAATTATCTCAAAATAAGTCAATTCAAGTTAACTTGATTCCACCCGTTTATAAATGAGTTCAAGTCAATATAAGCCCATTTTATAAATTGATCAGAAATCTAAAACTTGTACTATTTATATAATACAATTTGAGTCAAATTGACAAGTCAAGTCAAAGGACCATTCCCTATAGTATTATCCAGTATGTGTGGGGTAGAGAAGCTTGCACATGACCGAAAATTAGTCGGGTGCTCTAAGAGACGTGGACACTTGCTCAACAAAAAAGAGTTTTGCATAAATTTTGAAATAAATACAAACATTTTTAGACAGTCATCAGACACCGGCTGTGCTCCTTACGTGCAACATGCACCAAAATGAGCCCCTACAAAATTTTGTCCTTTGCAATAGTACCATTAAAAAAATGTCCTAATCAAAAAATTAGATGGGAGTGGCTTTATCTAAAGTGCAACAAAAGGTGGAGCATGATACCAACGGGAGGTGTAAGTAAAGTAGTGAGGGTTTTGTGGACAAGCACTTGGGTTGAGAAGTGTGACATGACAAATAAGAGGGCACACAAGCACAAATGTAGTGTTGCTTGTCGTGATGGATTTCACTTGCTGCCCCCATGGCTACCCACTCTTGAAAGCCATTAACAATACAACCATAGTGCGCTTATTTCTGTTTCTGATTTCTTTGTCCACTTGCTTGCAAACTTAATCACTCAAAGCACAAATGATAGTGACATTTGAAAGATATATTTACTATTTTTTGGAATTTCTTATTCTCTATCTTCATCATCGTCATCATTTGAAATTTTGCATCCATCATTGTTGAAATTTTATCTCATGTATCTTGGAGGAGTCTTAGAAGTTCTTATTTCTCCAATTATGCATATCTAAACAGCACGATTCGTCTATCGTGGAACTGAACTGGACACCTTCGTCATACTTCGATCGAATAGTGACGCCACTTTAATATCAATAATATCAGGCTCATCAACTGTCTAAAGAGGTAGAGAGAAAGAGAGATTCTGAAAGATTGGAAATTAACATGTCATGTCTCCAATAGAGAATAAGAAATTTGGCTAGTATCTTCTGTCCACAAGATTGGACTTCATCATGTCATGTCTCCAATATAGAATAAGAAATGTGACTAGTATCTTCTGTCCACAAGATTGGACTTTATCATGTCTTTTCTCCAATATGGAATAAGAAATTTGACCAGTATCTTCTGAACAATGCATCTTCTGCAAATTATCCAGATTCTCATCATCAAATTCAATGTAAGATTTGGGAAGCCTTCATACCACATGTTCAGACCAAATTAGGGATTACCACGGGCCATTTTTCTTTGAGAAGAAACATCTGATCATTCAGCTTTGGTGGCATGAGTTGGTTGTCGCCAAGTTTTAGACAGAAATGGATTCCTGTATAGGCATGTTTGCCTCACTTGAGATTTCAACAGGGTCTCATTCAAGTCTTCAGAATTCAACTCATCAACCAGTATTGAAACTAATAAACCCTTCGGCAATCACAAACTTTTGGGACAGATTATGTAGCTGTAGGAATGCATATCAGCAACCATGCATTTCATTTTTTACTTTTAATTTTGTTGAAGTTCAGGATCAAGTCACATTACAAGCATTAGCCAACAAACAGATTGGGCTAACTGAACCTAGTTATTCTAAACCCTAACTAGTAAAGAAAAGAAGGATCAAAACCAGCAACAGAGAAGAATGATAGCCTCAGGCCTAAGAAATGACTCAAGGACCAGGCTTAGGCATCCAATCCAGTGCAGCCTGAATTGAGGAGAATGCTTCCTCATAGAGTGGATGTGCTCTTGATGATCTTCCCCACCAGACCTGCTGGGCTTATGATGTCACATTTGTTTCAACTCTAAAAACAGTCCCACCAAACTTCGAAGGGTGAGTCCTGCCTTCCATTCTTGTTCTCCTCCCAGCCCAAAGCTTGGAGTATGAGAGCCATCCCTTCAAGAAATGAGCCAACTTAAATTCTGTGTTTCTGATGATTGCTTCTTCATTGCTTCCAAGATGATGGATTTTGTCCTCTGGATAGTTATCTTCAATATAATCCTCAGCATTCTCACCATCCTCCTGGTGGATATCCAATCCCGTTGATGACCTACAGATAACCAATTTGTGATTTACAGATTGAATTCCATGTCTTAAGAGTACCCACTCAAGTTTTATACCATTCTTTAATGACCATAAACTAGTGCATGTAGAATCCTAAGAACTTAGGCAGAGTATGAGTAAGCAGTAATGAGTCAATAACCAGGAAGCAAGGGACAAGCAATTTGAGGCCTTACATTCTGCGACCTTCACGAGATGCTGTGTGAATTCTAGTGCGTCTTTTCTCTGGATTATAGTTGATAGATAGGTGCCTAATGAACTGAAGCTGCACAAACCTAATAAATAGTTAAAAAGCAGTTTTCATTGTAGTATTAGGTTACTTAATACTTCCATTTTTTTCTTCTTTTCTTATCTTTTCTGAGTGACTATGAGCTAGTTAACACACACAAGTGCATTTTGTTTTTTAACAAACTAAATACGCATGCCTAGGTGGCAGATGTATCGAAGAGTTCATCAAAGTGGGCCCAAATCAAGTTAGACACTTAATGTGGGCCACAATGTAAAAATTTGACAAGTGAAAAAGCTTTGGCAAGCAGCCCCTTCAGAGCATCCTGGTGAATGAACTGATTTTTCAGTTGATTTATCCACTTGTAGGCCCCATCAGATGCATCTCTTGAAACTAGTGCACATATTCCACAGCAGCACAAACAGATTAGGTGAAAGGGTGTGAAAATATCCTTGTGTAATAATACACCAGGTAAATGAGTGTCAGTGGTCCAGGCAAAGAAAGTTTGTAAAAAAGAAGACAAAGTTTGGGATGCATCTAGATTTCAGAATTATAGGAAAAACAATGGACAAATCAATCACAAGAGACCCTACAGTTCTAGTATGAAACCTTTGGACAGTTTGCAACACATCAAACTTGTCTCACACTATATTGGCATCACGTCATGATGAATTTGATGAATAGAACAGTAACAAGATTGTTCGATACTTTGATAAATATTATGTATGGGGACTTCTTGTGTACTAAATACAGTACATTAGGAGTTTTTGACAGACCATGTCAAAGAGTGGGCCCGATTTTGACACATTGGATGAGAGAGATGAGTGTCGAATCTTGAGATCTAGTTCCCTATCAAATATGGGCCCATTTGATCATCCCAGACATTGAATCTAAAACGTTCATTTTATGCCCATGAACCTCTGGGTCCTAAGATCAAGGGTTGGGATGACCAGATGGACCTAAACGTGACATGCACCTGGATCCCAAGACACCACATTCATCTAGATTGTCCAATGTATCAAAAGTTGCGACCCAACTCCTAACATAGGAGGTTAGAAATTTCCAATATAAAAGTAGACAAGAAATCCCTTTTAAGTATTTCTTTACTCGCAATTCCCACTCTTTCTTGATTTAAAAAAAATGATATGTTTGATTAATGAAAAAGTCCATAATAACACTAAATGAAGCTTCTACTAGTTCAATTTTCCAGACTTCCAATTTTGTTTATTTTCCATCTATATAAATGTGAACACATCAAGCGAAGTATGAAATTATCAGCATGTACCACAATATGCATTATAAAAGCAGAGCAGGCAACTCATCTTAAAACAACAATTTGAATCCTTGTTACAAATTATTCATAAAGATCCCAGATAATTAAGTACAACCCTACAATACAAAAGGATAATAAAAAATAGCATGTTAGTATTCTTTTTATGGTACAAGAGAAAAATAATTGTTTATTTTCCTGGATTGTAGTGCAGTATCAAGTGCAAACATTTGGAATAATGAAAGACGTTGATAGATAATCAAAATGAAAAATGTAAACCTATTTACCTGATGTAGTTTTGATCCATAGATAGAAGAGATGTGAAGAATCTGAATAGAATTTGGGCTCTGTTTAGATTTTTAGATGCCCTCTTGTCTTGAATAATGATGATGGGTGGATGAATGATTTTACTCGTTTAAGTGGTAGGCCTTGTTTAGGTTAGCAACTTTCACAGGGTGTTTGGATAACTAGGAAGATTGTGATGAGATTTAGCCATGCACTGAATGAGGAAGCTAATCAGATAAAGATCTCTTCGATCGTTTGTGATTCTCTTAAGATCTACATAATGTATGTGTATCTACACAATGTTGTTTTCATGAAATTATATAGCAGTTTCATGAGATTCTATCAAATTATCACAGAAGGAATTTAATTGGTGGAATAGGGTGAGTATTACGCAATTCAGATGCCTTTATCACCTCTTCTTTCTCAAAAGTTTCTCCATATAGAAACACAAATGATATTGAGGTTATGGCTTTGCTTAGAGGTTCCGTCATTAGAATCTCTTGATTCATCTCAAGTGTTAAATGAGGAATATTTAGAAATATCATTGACTGGTGTTACAAGAAAATCCTTTTCCTTGGCACCTTGCGGACTTAATATAGGAAATCAAAGAGCTTATTCACCTCCAAGTAGCACTCTATCCAAAAGATCCGCCATTTGGCAAAAGCCAAGGCAGACAAGATAGTGAGATTGGTAATTGATGGCATTAAGTTTAATATGGACACTATATTTCTTGTTTTATTTACCCTTTAGAAAGCCTTGGATTTCTTGCATCTCTATAGCTTTCGGGCTTTCCGTTTGTATTCCTTTCCTTTTCAATGAATTCCTTTTAACTTCTAAAAAGGGCCTGTAGGGAACATCTATAGAAAGTCAAGGGCAATATGTTAATCATTGAATCAAGGAGAACTGATTATAGAAATCTATAAAGACAGCAAATGCCTACAACTGTGAATGAGTCAAGCATCTTCTATGGTTTATACTATATCTTCTATGGTTTTGTACTATGTAACACCACTCAAAAAAAGGGTTATATTGTGTGTCATACCTAAATTGCCCAGGTATGGATACAGATACATCAGAATCAACCATGGATACCAGTTAAATATTCAGAAATCCCAAAACATAGGCTTCATGGATTTAGCACAATATTTGGATTGATTTAAATTAATATTGTTGTTACAATAAAAATTAAAAATAACACCAATAAACATAAATTGTCATACAAGCATTACTACAATAATCAAGCAATTAACATTTCCCTACTTCTAGTTTATTTCAAAAGATAAAGGTTGCAAAATATAGTCATCCTGAAAACCAATGTTAAGGTGGTACTTAATGAAGCTATGAAGATTCTGGCATAGATGCGTCCCATACATGTAAGCTTATATGAAAGAATCAGATAAACTTGAGGTAGGAATACTTTGTGGAAATTACCCTGCCACAGGAATGGTGCAATTCTGCCAGAATAGGACTGTTTTTGGCTGTGCTAGAAATGTATTCAACTAGGCAACAACACCTTACTATGGGAAATCACTACTGCCAGGTTTTGCTCTGACCAGTCCTTAGATTTGATATCTTGAGTGCATGGTTCTATATACAAGAACTAAAGGTCATCAAAAGTTCAAAACATCAGATTCCGAGTGGATGGCTTGATATGCAGAAACTGGAGGTCATCCAGCTTAGGATTCTCACCCATCAGGTGAAAATGGAACATGTAGATCTCTACCATTGAATTTATAGTACAAGTGAACTCCCAGCAATATTTTATGCTCTAGACAAGATTCTCCTAATTCTGGTTCACTAAAAAAACAAAAAAGAAAAGTAGTATCTTGGATGTTATTGAAGCAGATTCATTTATGAAAGACACCATTCAGATCATGGGCCAAAAAACAACTCTTATATCTTTGTGATCCCACAAACTACCCTTTCAAAATGTACAAATTATGATCCTGAGGAAACTCTACACATCCAATTGAAACATGTGTAAATCTTCCATTAACCTTACCTGTATCAAACCCACCTGCATGGGTGCAGCTCAGTTGGGTTGAGCTTCCGGGAATAGAAAAGAGGTCTTGGATTCGACCATCTGCGGAGTTACCCAATACATGATACTTGCGGGCCAGTTTTGTGTATCTGTGAGATTAGTCTCACCTCTAATATGGGGTGGGGATACCCAGGTTACTCAATTAAAGAAAATTCCCTGTATCAAACCTATAGTAAAGACAGAGGAGGCAGAGAGAGGTCTGGAGCAGTGTAAAGATACATAACGTTAACCTCATAAACCATCTAGAAATTCTATCACCAAAAGTCTAGGTCAAATAACTCATAGAATTGGAAAGGTCTAATTCCACAATTGGATACTCCAAAAGCAACTGTAACAGTGACAGTTCAAATAACTCAAAGCACCAAGTTCCAATTAGTCATAGGTGAGCACAACTAAAGTTGACAGAAAACTTGGATAAAAATATGAGATGCTGAATGCCATCGCAGTTAAAGAGACATATATGTCTTATCAGTGAAAACATTAAAGCCAGTTACAAAAAAATGCAGTGGTTCAGCCAGTTACAAACATTAAAACCAGTTTATAATAGCAGCGATTTTCTAACATACCTGATCACCATCCTTAATTGCTAAGGTTCGAAGAGATTCTTTGTCATTAAGTAGTTTGTGACCTTCATAGCATAAGCAGAAATGACCCCATACATGAGACCTGCATGCAAAGGAGACCCATCATCATTTCTGAAAACCACTGTACCATAATCATCAAAGTTAAGAAACAAAAACAAGGCAGTAGAACCCAACATACCAAGAAATCTCCTCCTTTGGTGACTGGCTAAAAATCTTCTCCACAGCTAGCTTGAGTTCAGAGACAGTAGCTGTCCTTGATATCTGAACATCTAAAAAATGAAGAAAAAGAAAAGAAAATGGGGGTTGTTGCTGTAAATCCTAAGCTAGAAGAATGAGATATAAATAAGAGGAATATGAAGGGCACAATTGCGTACAAAGATGAAAGAACCACTAAGAACGTGAAAACACCTACTTCCCATTGTTTTGCATGTCCCATAAACTAGGAAAACAATGTATTACTTAGGTAGTCAATATTTGAGGTTTTGATACAAATAGAACTGCAGGAAATGTTTGCTACCTTCCACAAGTTAAAAAAGAAAAAGAAAAAGGAAACAGCTTTCCTATCATCCATCATCAAAACTAGTTTTTTTTCTCTTTTTTTTTAAGGTAAAACTAGATTTTCTCTTTTTTTTTTTTTTTAACGTTCTCTCGTCAGAAAGGAAAATCTACTTTTTGCACAAAAGCTAAGTCACTTTTTCATTGAAAATTTGCTTCTTATCAACCATCAGAAAAAAAAACAATAATATAAAATGCCCGGGGTTGCAAAAGCTATCTTGTTTTTAGGAAATGCTATTGTCATATAAATTGGCAAATGTGCTCTAGAAGGAGAAACAAAGAAATGAATAGAAAAAAAAAATTGTTTTAAGGCTTGTGAGTGGTTTCGTGTATCCATGAGATTATTCTCACCTCCAATATGGGGTAGGGATACCCCACGTTATCAAAAAAGAAAAAAGAACAGAATAGAAACATGAAAATGAAGTTGTCCAAAAGCACTATTAAGAAAACAACTATAAGATCTAATTAGTTATCTAGATTCATTTCCCTTCAAATAACTTTTTTTTTTGGACAATAGTTAAAATTCAAACTTCATTAGGATGCATTATAAATTAAGATACCTTTCTTAAAAAGGTAAAGATTTTTATTAAGAAAACAACTATGTTTTATTTTTTATAAAAAGTTCTTTCCTTTGAAAGATCCAAATGGAGCCATTGAATGTTCACTTTCTTGGATTCTGCAAACTAGGGGAGATATGCTTTGCAGAATCCAAGAAATATTGAGTTGAGCGCCATCATGGTACACCAGTTTGAGCAATTTTTAGATTTCTTAGATTCAGAATAAACATGTCTATTTTCGTGATTTTAATTTATGGCCATATTTCGGGTTCAACATGATGTTCAAGTAACATGAAATTGGATTGATTATTCAAAGGATATGCTACATTTACCCTAAATTATACCTTTCTATACCCTCATGTGCATGAGGCAAGTGACAATTGGTTGAAGATACCAACCAAATGAAATGCTGTCACATCAAAATAGGGAATAAAAAGGTACAGATTGAAGGTAAGTTTAGTATTTTGCCTAATTCAATTACCCGTCCAACAAGCCCAAGTTTGTGCAATTCTAACACCACTGAAAAATCGTTACTATTTTCTATTAGGGGGAATATTAAGGTGATGAGTTGGGGGTACTTTGGGCATTTTAATTTACGTTGTTTTTAAATGACTGGGAGACTGGGATTATATTTTGCAAGTGATGTTTAAGAACCTAGATTATCATTAGGCCTTCTCTTTGTATTGAAACAATATAAAGATTAATGAAAAGCCTAGGCTAAAGAGTTTTTGGTTTTTGGTGAATTTTGTTTTTTACTTTGAAAGCTTTTGGGAGAAAGATTGAGGCATTCATCTCCTATTTTATGTGAAATCTATTCTAAAGAAGGATTTCTCACATATTTCTTCTTGTAATTTTCTTGATTCTTCATGTGTGTGTTTGGTTTTGGTTCTTTGAAAGGGGTTTTGCATTAGAAATCATAGATCTTTGAAGACTGCGTCAAATACAAATTCCTACAATGCCACAATTCTCCACTTCAGATCCATCCAAACAAATTTCCTTGAAACAAATTTCGTTTTCAAAGTCAAAGATCTTTCTATTTAGGTCTATCAAAACGAAAGTATTTCCCTTAAAAATAATCACTACTTCAAAATGAGTGCAACCAAAAAGAGCCTGCGTGCCCCTTATTCATAGAGGGCATTAGAGTGGGAACCAAGGCTGCGTTTGGATGAGGGGTAAATTTTGCAGGTGTGGGTAACCAATTATGAATACCCTTTGCTTCAAAAGGATTTTCAAAAGTGAGAGTGAAGGGGTAAACAAGGGTAAAATTGAATTTTTTTACCCTTACCCTTTAGTTACCAAACAAGGGTAATGAGGGTAACACCTCATTTCCCTTACACCCACTCATCCAAACACATCCCGAATCATGCAGTAAGGGTTAATGTGTTGATTGTCATGGCCCCAAGTCACACCTTCAACGACGAAAGGATTTTAATCCAACAATGGACATCAATTGGATGGGTGACAAAATTAACAGGAGAATATGGGTATATGGGGCCCTATATTGAGGATAGGTGGCTCCACTATAAAAAATAGTAGGGTTATTCACGGGCCAGGGTTCCCGCTTCTCAAGCCAATGCTTGTTTGTATTCTCAAAGTCCAAGAAACCCTCAGTCTATCAAGCTTTCTAGGCTAAAGCTCCTTCTCATTTGAATAGATGAAAAGCCTAGGTCCACCTAATAAAGTCCATTTGTAGATTAGCATGCTTGGAGAAAGTGAGTCTAAAGCCCACTTGGGCCTAATTTCAAATTTCAATTGAATAAAAAGTAAACCCCCATGAAGGTCCAATTTCAAATTTCAATGAGATGATTTTAATTTTTATTGAGGGAGGGATTAGTATATATATATATATATATATATATATAGTCTAAAATAATAAGGTATGTAACTATTATATATTTATAAATATATAATTAACAATGGGTGTGGGCTGGGTTTGAGCCCATGAACAACACTAAAATGGAAAAGGAGCACAATCTTGAGTAGGGGTGCAAGTTGTGTAGGCCCAGTCAATTCAAGCTAAGGCAACATTGTAATTATATTGCCCAAACTTAGATGAGGCCAATATAAGCCCTAATTATTTTAAGTCAGGCTTGGGCCTAAAAAGTAAATAAGGGCCCAAACATGGGTCTTTAGGCCCTTCCTTAATTCACCTTTTTCTATCTGAGTCTTTCTCAATACTATCCCACTATCATTAATGGATCGTTTCCTTCTACAAAATAAGAGCAAATTTCTATTTCAATTAAAAATGGTTGTTAAAAAGGATAAGTTGATAGAAGCCCTAATGATTTTGCTTAATTTGAAAACCCAATTATTTTTCTCTATTCTAAAAGAAGTCCAATCCTTTTATAAGATTAAAAGAAGAACTTTATATTCCAATTCAATGTATACTTCATAGATTTCAATTTAGCATTTCTAAAATTGGAACTTGTCATTGTTGTGGAACCCATTCTACCATGCAAATTAAAAAGAGACATAAAGATTTGCCAACATACAAAAATTTAGAGGCATTTGTATCTCTAACCCCAATTGATTTTCAACTTTAGTCATCAATTTCATAGCCTTAAATTAGGTGCTAAAATTTTTATATGCAGTTGAATTTTGATATTTTAGCTAATCTAGGGATTCTCCTTCCGTTTCTCACATTAGGTGGAATGAAAACCACGTACGACTTCATTTTTATGCTAGATGAAAATCGTATAGCATATGCTAAGTTGAAGAGAAAAAGAAAGGTTTATTTAATATTATAAAAATATTATTTTTCCATAATATAAAAATATCAATTTTGAAATTAAACAAAAATACTAAGGCTTCTTCAAAATATCTCCAAATTGTTTTTTCTATGCATCCAAACAATCCAAATGGAGTTTGGATTCGTCTGGCACTTGTAGCACCAAAATCTATGCTGCAAATGAAATTTTCTAATAAATTAATATATAACATATTTTGATACTTACCTGTTAAAAAAAAAAACATATTTTGACACTTACCACCATATCAAATGAAATATATTTTCTACATCTACTTGAGTATAAACTTTATTTCTGAAAGAAATAGATGGAAGGAACTTAAAAGCCGTTTTAAAATAAAGAATTTCAAGGTTGGCCATCTATTTTCATGAATTTAGGTCAAAATCAAAGAAACTATTTTTAGAATAAATTTTGGCACAAATAGATCTAGATAATGTATTTCATTTAATCTCCAAAAGTGATTCTACATGTCAATTTTATTAAAAAAGTGTGGAGACTGATCCAAATGTGTCAGATTTCAGTTTTTTAACTCAAACTCAATTCAAAATTCAACAGAATCTAACTCGGTGATTTTTTATTGTCTAAATTTTTGTCAAGACACTAGGTAAAGCTCACTGATTCATTCCATCGATTAGAAACCCAGACGACGGGTTAAGAGTTTTTTTCCTTTTCTGAGCTTTAACCTATGGTTCCAAGGGAAATGGGGAGTGTCAAAGCATAAAAAGGAAAGTAAATTCCTGAAAAACAAAATTTGAGGCAGGAAATGGACTTTTCAGAAATCATCAATCAATCTTATGCAGCTAAAGGAGTTCCAAGGGAAATGGGGAGTACCGAAGCAAGAGCCATCCAATTTAAGGATAGAGAGCCTGAGGAGCTGAGATGGAAGCTTGGAATAGGAGAATTTCCGGCGCGGAATGAGGATTTCTCTTTCTCCAACTCCTGGTAAATGCCCCATCTCCAGAAGCTTATGTCCTTTTAATTTGGTCATTTTCTCTCCTCTTTTCACACGCTCCTTTCAAAGCTTCGGAGGAAGAGATGAGATCAGAGAGAGAACAGCAGGCATTTCTTTCTACAGATCAGAGAAGATTCTGATTCGAATCGAACTCCTTTTTTCTTCTTCCCAAACAAGTGAAGACGGCTGCAGAGGAAGAGAAAGGAATTCTCAGGTAGAAATTTGGAAATTGGAAGAGAAATTAATTGGTTTTATTTTCACTTTTCAGCAGTTTGTTTGGCTTGGTAATCGGGCGGGCAGTTAACGTCTCTTTCAAAAGTCATCTGGCAAGTTGCGATTTGGCGGGCATACACGAGGAACAAGGAGGCTCAAGCCCGGTCTTTGCACTGTTTGTTTGAGTGTAAATCTGAGATTTGGCCTCAATTTCTCCTGGTTTGATGTATGACAAGAATTAGTCATTAAAACTATAGTAGAGATCAATTCAGGTTTCATGTTATTTAAGGCTACATATGTACATATTTTTAAAGTATATATTCATAAAAAATTCCATTAAAAGTATAAATTATGATAGGTGACAAATTCACGTCTGATATTAAGATTTGGTGTCATTAAAAGTATTGAAATGGTAACAAATATTGATTTACTAAAAGTTTACGTTAAGATGAGTGACATATTAATATGAAATATGGGTTTTGCTTAGTTCAACACAGACAATTTGATTTGATTTAAGAATCAAAGGTTTTAAGTTCGAATTTCGTAGTTATTCAACGTTCGTATCGTGTGAGTCTTAAATTCTTTATTATATATACTAAATGTGTATCGTATTGCTCTGCTACCTATAAAAAAGAGGTTGAGGATCATGACTGCCTAGAGGTAAATTATCAAATTGAGATTGCAAGTAACGTTTATTATAATTACAATAAGTATTCAGTAGACAATTTTAAAAAAAAAAAATCTTTACCTTTCAATTGGTCTTAGTACTGTATCTTGTAATTCTAATTAAATTCACAAATATATCATCATCAAAAGTTAAAATTCTACAATAAAAGCTATATATAAAGTTTTTTTTTCAAAAATATGATAAATCAAGTGTGACAGAGAAATACTGCATGTACCAGTTAGCCAAAATCTCAATGGCAGAGAAATGCAAAATGAAACTTGTTTCATTTCAGGTTGAAATTTAATTTTACTTTTAGAAGTATGATTCTTAACATTATATTATGGGAGTTTAGAACTAAAAGAGGTTAGAGTGATGGAAAGAACTCGCGAGTCTTGAGTTTGATTCTCACTCCGAATCACTCCCCGTAGAATTATCCAGTTTGTATGGGTAGGAAGACTTGCTTATGCCATGATGATTAGTCGGTTGCTCTAAGAGACATGGACACTTTAGTCTAAAAAAATTAGAGAAGTTTAGCATTCAAGATTAAAAGAAATTATTCAACAGAAAATTAATTTAAAATCTTGAATTTAAATATCTCAATTTTAACATATTTTGTATTCTCAAGACCAAACACAAATCTCAAACTCTCTGTTCTCCCAAATAATTTGAAGAACAGTTGTATATAATATATAATCAATTGTACATGATTACATTTTTCACAACAGTGAGCAACTACCATAATTTTAAAAGCCAACTCAAATGACCAAAACCCACAATCAATGCATCATCAGAACTACTTTGAATGAACAATTTAACAAACATTTCACAGGCAATCTGCCTCTCAACTCTCAAGTATAGTAGGTATAGGAAGCAACTGCCACAGTTTTAGATCAACTATAATGCAACACACAAATCCCCCAAGTCAAATGGCTGTGACCCACACAATTCATGCACCAAAAGAACTAATTTGAACAAACAATTGACAAGCAATCTGCCTCACATAGATGGTAATTTTTTTTTTAAAAAAAATCTAAAAAAATTATGCCGACAAATATGCTTAAAAGAAAAGTCTAATAAGAGCCGCTCTTTTTAGTTTTCTTTTTCTTAAGACCAAGGTATTTAAGTACAGAATAATAGAAGGTGACTCTTTTTTGTATTGACAGAAACTTGATCTCAAAATTTCTCATAAAGTGCGACAGATTTTGACCACCAAGCGAACCCTTTAAAATTGAACTACTCTTTTTACTTATAACGTTTTTTAAGACAATATAGATATCTTCATTATGCATTGATAATGACTAATTAGACTAATTCTACATATACATAAAACTACCTATAAATTATATGTCAAGACTAAGATTAGAACAGTACAAATAATCATCCACTGTCTATCCTTCCGTCGATGACATTCAGCCTTTGATGGCCGACGAAAGACAGCAAGACTGCCAAGTTCATGGCCATTTCTTGTCGAGATCTTCGAGCCTTTGGGCAATAATGACAATTGGGCCCAAGGCTCACCAAACATGGGTTAATGGTCCATCATCAATCAAAGCTCAATGCTGGTCAAAGCTAAGTCCCAGAGGCACCTTTGCAACAATCAAGATTGAAGAGCCATCAAGAAAAGGTATAAGGCATGTCATTCCTTGAAGTCTTAAATGCTTGTGGAGTTTCAAGAATATATGAAATTGAATACAATATGTTAGATATATTTGGAATTGGCTCAATTTTAAGTAGACAAATTTGTTTTATTTCATTTCCACTTATTCTTGAAATTCAAACACAGTCAAGTGCATTCCATTCTATTCGATTTTCACTTATTTGTAAAATCAAACATAGCCCATATTATGACTTACAATCACCACTCAAAGCTAAATAACTCAAATTTAAAAATTCAAATCTAAGAGTGGAGACTCCAACTCAATTTTTGTTAAAGAGTAAATGTACTAATTGTAATTTTGTGCTAGATGTTTTATATCTATCAAATCTTACACTGGGTTGGGCTCTGGTCGGGCCTACACTGTGTCAAGGCCGAGCCAATTTTGACAATGAAAGCCCAATGAGGTGCCCGACAGGAAGCCCGAATTGTAACATACCTACTACTTATCAGGACTGTGTACATCACATTACTTCATTCATTTCTCTATTTTTTAAATTTCAGTTATTTCATAAAAAAATCAACCATAAAGTTTGAAAATATTTAATGAGCTACAAGTCCACAAAGTTTTAAGCATAAAACTCAACTTAAAGTCACTTGATTTTAATCGCAAAAGTTATCTAATGTCTCTAAAAAAATTAAAGAAAGGACGTCAAGTGACTTTGGCTACTAAAATCAAGTGGCTATAATTTGAATTTTAAGATGAAATTTGATGCAAATATAGCTAATCAAGTTCACTTTGAATCTCTTTGGTTGATTTTATCATGTTTATTGAAAATATAAAAATATACATAAAATGTTCAGACTAAGAATCGAGTTCGAGCTTGAGCATTGAAATGTAAAGTTTGAGCCCAATTAACAATTGGGCTATAAATGAATGATCAAGCCCTATTTATCTAGGGCTGGATTGGATTTGTCGGATTTTTTGAGGGAGTCATACTGTGTATTTTTCTATTACTTGGGTGCCCCGGTGATTAAATAAGTAAATGGATCTCACTACAGATTATAAGTAGCATTTTTATTTAGCAAAACAATAAAGTTAAATATTACTATCTCCCATTTATAATGTCCACACATTTTAAATTATCTTGTGAGAATAAAGTTCTCTACTCTAAATTATCAAACAAGTGTACTAAATAATAATAAAAATGGCGATAAAGGATCAACCTACATAGAAACTCCTTGTTTTTTAAGTTTTTTTTTTTTAAAAAAAAGAGTTGTAGGATAGTAAGGAACTTGTTTCAGGAAGCGGGAGTTCTAAGTTCGATTTCCACTCTATTCCAAGGGGCCACAGTTATTCGGTGTGTGTGAGTAGGGAGGCATGTTGATGCCCCGAAGGTTAGTCGGATACTCTAAGAGATCTGGACATTTTAGTAATAAAAAGAGAGAATTAATTAAAAGAATAAAGAAGTAAAATAAAAATATTATCAATTTACAATACACTAAATGAAAACAAAATGGATCCAGTCCCATTGAAACAAATTTAGAGGTTTCCAAATCAATTCCCATCTAAAATCATATATGTTTGTCCTTCAGATGTAAGATTGATGTTGAGCCCATCATTGTTGGATAAGTGCGAGGTCATTTCAAGACTTCAAATTAGATAATTTTACTTAACATTCCATTTTTATACATTGCGATCTATGAAAAGATTTTCTTTTCATTAAATGAGCATGGCATGTAATCCTATTTTAGATGATTACATAACCTAGCACTAAATACTAAATACTATTGTACTATTTTCTTAACTGGTTATCTCCCTATCTTTTATATTTTAATTGGTCCTACTTTCCTTCCTTGTTGCATGGGGCGATTAACGCAAGGATGAATGCACTTTCCAAAGTCGCCTTTTCTGGGAAGGATTTCAGGATGGCTTATTCAGCTGAACATGCAAAACACTTGCCACTTTCTTCCTCTGTTCCTTCTTCTTGTTCTTGTTCTTCTTCTTCAGCACCTCTCTCCATTCCCGTCTTGAAATGGATATGATTTCCAGTGGAAAAAATGGAAGGTGAGCAACAGAAACATCATCGACTCAGAAGGCTGAGCAGATGGCTCAATAGGAAATTCAAAGGGTCAGAAGACCCATCTGATTGGAATTCAGATGCAACAGGTTTCAGTTTCATCCATTCACATTTAAGCTAATCTCATCATCATCATCACTGACACTTTTCAATTTATCTGAAGTAATCTTCCTGCAATTTACTTATCCATTCCAACTCTAAGAAATCATCTTCTCCACATGATTTGAGAGCTTAGCTGAAACCATGTCAAGAATCACTTTCCCCTGAGTGACAGTCATCCTTCGGCCCGGTTGGACTCACAATAGTGAGTCCTATGCATGAGAGTGGATAAAAAAGTTCAGTTCTATTGAATTTTAAAAGCCATGATTTTGAAGAGCTGGTGTCTGTTTTGGATGAATTCGAAATAAATTTAAATTATGCACCGATAAGATTCACAGAGTAGATAATGTGAGAAGGAGATGGTATAAAATCAGAACCCAGAGGTCCCTCATGGAGCTCAGGGCATACTGTCGCTCTTTAGTGAGTCAGCTATGTGAAAACTTTTGTTTTACCCCCACCCCAAGAGAGGGGGCTGTTATACCCCAGCCCCAATAGAGGTTGTGTGGTGAGGGGCGATAATATTGTGCTAGAGGGATGGGTCATTACAATTTCTGACCAAATTAATACTTTAAATACATGTAAGTACCAGCAACCATTTTTTAATGGTGATTTCTCCTAAAATTCTCTAAGCGTAACCTTTCACTTCATGGTAATGGGGCTATTGCCAATTTTATGTCTGTCTACCCAAACAATCTTAAAAAATGATCTTTCATCTTATTTTATATAGGATCAAATTGGAATTTTCGTCTGACCCTTGAGGAAAATATATTTATTTATGTATATGGTGATCGCAGGTTCATTTTTATAATCTACAACTGTACAAGCCACTAATATTCTTTGAAAATGTTTTCAGATGATGATTACGATGATGACGATGATATTGAAGAAGATTGCTTCCTAGATGATTTCATTATCCGGTCGTTAGACATGGGTGGATGTATTCTCACAAATGACTTGAGGTTGTGTGTTCATTATCATCTATTTATCAATAGCAACCACTTTGAAACTGATATGTCAGCATAGATTTGAAAGATCTCCCTCTCTCTCTCCACATTACTAGAATTAGCTCATTTATTTTTCTTCTTGTTCTGTTTGTTTCATGGCAGAATATTTGTGGGTACATGGAATGTGGCTGGAAGATCTGCTGTAGGGAGCTTGGCAGTGGACTTGGGTGAATGGCTGAATCTCAAGGATCCAGCTGACATCTATGTTCTTGGGTATGATATGATAAACCATGATAAACCATCGCCCACAAACTTATCTTGCT
The DNA here is from genome assembly GCA_022113865.1 of Chimonanthus praecox. Taxonomy (NCBI): domain Eukaryota; kingdom Viridiplantae; phylum Streptophyta; class Magnoliopsida; order Laurales; family Calycanthaceae; genus Chimonanthus; species Chimonanthus praecox. The sequence continues at coordinate 12,536,611 of CM039095.1, read as the reverse complement.
AGCAGCAAACACGCACTTAGGCTCATGTGACACTGGTTAAATATTTATTATAAATAATTCTTTCTTCATTTTACAAATTTTTGTACAATTTTTTATTTATTTTAAATTCTGATGTAAAAAATGTCAGTGTTATCCTTCAAATCACTAAATTTGATAATAAAATCCCTTTTCTATTTCTTAGTCAATTTTTGTATGAATTTCATTTATTTTCAGATAATAATATGATATAGTTGGACTAAATTCTTTTAACCAACCAAGTCGACAAATCTCATCTTAAAATCTCTTTTTTTATTTTTTTTATTTGTCAATATGGAGGCAAATAACAATCGTTTAAGGAAAGAACTGTCAAAATTCATTCATTTGATGATCACCTTAAACGATCTCTTTATATAAAGTGAAATATTCCTACCCAAGTTGGTGAGTGAAGTGCTTTATTAATGCCGTGGTCACCTGCATCAGGCAGTCTTAATTTTCAGGCAAGCATTCGCCATGGGCAGGAAGAAGTCATCTGGTCGGCATACCAGATTAATGGCAATGGAGTGAATGTCCTCATGATAAGAATTTCATCAATTTGGTGCCATCTTTTCCTGTTTCAAGTAATCAAACAGTAGCATGCTTTTTTTTTTAACCATAAATTCTAGTTGAATTCTATGGATAATCCTATCTTTGCAGTAGACCCACCACATGAACAGTCTCCTATCTGTCTTTCATGAAAGACATACATCAATGACTGCTGGCCCAAACTACGGCAAGTGCTTTGGATGTAATTTCTTCTTTCTTGATATTGTATTTTACTTATCAAGTTGAAAAAGATCAGGTTCAGCTGTTGATTTTTCTCACTTTTCTCTGATTTCATTTCCTCAAGATCATCTCTTCCTTTGCTGTTGTGGACGACATGGTTTCGAAATAAGACCGTTGATTAACAGTTCTGAAATTGACGATTACTAAATTTTATGACTTGTGTGAAGCATGCTCTGCTAAACTTATATGTTCTATGTTTTTATCATATTCTGTACATAAAAAATGTCTTGGAAACCATAAGAAATGGAGATTTCACTTTTTTCACTTTCTATACAATTGTTTTAAAATATATTTTGTTTATAGGCAAGAAATGGACCAATATAATGGTTCAGACAACTACAGAAGCTGCTTGTAAAGCTAAATTATATTTTCCTTTGTTTCACAAAATGGTTGCCTTATGACAACGAAATTCAAAATTGGTTGCAGCTTTCAGGAGATAGTCCCTCTCAGGACTCGAACTGTAATTGGAGTAGAAGATCCAAATCCGGCAGTGAAATGGAACACACTTATTGGGAAGACCCTAAATAGCAAACGTGCATGCCCATGGACGACACCCTACAGGTGTTCAAGTGCTGATGGTACCAATCATGGAGAAATCTTTACTGCTGAAATTAGGTCCAAAAACAGGATGAAGACACCCATGAAAGATGGGAAGCATGACCAATGGGAGGATGAAAGTGGGTGCAGTTACATGATATTGGCAAGCAAGAAGATGGTTGGGGTTTTCATTAGCATATGGGTGAAGAAGGATTTATTGAAGAGATGCTACATCTCAAATGTAAAGGTTTGTGCAGTCGGGTGCGGCATCATGGGCTATCTAGGCAATAAGGGATCAGTATCAGTTAGCATGTGCATTGAGGGAACCAATTTTTGCTTCATCGCAGCCCATCTGGCTTCTGGAGAGAAGAAGGGTGATGAGGAGCGTAGAAACTATCAGGTCTCTGAGATCTTTCGTCGTACTGTCTTCCCTAGTCATCCTGGAGAAGATGAAAATCACCATCCGAAAACAATCTTGGGACATGAGTAAGCAATACCAATTACATACTACTTGGTTGTTAATTTTGAAAAAGTCAAGTAGAAGCAACTTATAAAATAAGGCATGCATTTGACTCTTGCCAATCTCAAGAGTGTAGAAAACTCTCAATTCACTCATTGTTTCTAGTTGATTTTGGGGATCTCTACTTGAATTATCATGTTTACTGAATATACCTGTAGAGCAGCATTTTAGTCAAATGCAGTGTAAAACAGGGAAGAAAATCTATTCTCATGCATACAGAGTTTGTTAGTTGCTATGCTAGACTACTTCTGATGATCTTGAAAAAAAAAATAGAAGAAAATAAAACTGTTCTGACGACATAACATTTTTCTATCATAGCTCTAACAAAGGGCATGTCTATAATTCTCGTGTGCAACAGACAGATATTCTGGCTTGGCGACCTCAACTATAGATTATGTTTGGAAGACTGTTTGGCAAGGCAATTGATACAAAAGCAGGATTGGAAAGCCCTGCAAGAATTCGACCAGCTCAAAAAGGAACAGAAAGACGGAGGGGTGTTTCAAGGATGGAGAGAAGGAGATATTGAATTTGCACCAACTTACAAATACTCCTTTCTAAATTGCAATCACTATTCTGGTGGCCTCCCTGGCAAAGCAAGAGAAAAACAGAGAACTCCAGCATGGTATGTCAGCAAAATTGTCAGTAGTTGTCAAACTTAAAATGGGTCAGATTGATCCAAGCATGGGTCTCAGTCCTCTTAATATTTCTGAAAAATTGGATCTGGACTCAGACTATGAAGATTCAATTAATAATCAGGCCTTAATATTTACTACAAATGATTTGTAAATATCAATAAGCTTTACTACTAAAGTCATGGAATACTGTCTAGAATTGGATATAGACCTCAAAGTGGGTCGGTTTGCGAGTTTGATCTGCTCTCTGAGATATAAAGATATTCAAATCCAAATCTTGGACTGCTTACCCAAAAGTCAAAACTAGGACCCAGAATTGTTATTTGGATTTTTTTTTATTTCTCTTTACACATTGTGAATTCAACCATTTACATCCCTATCATAGCATTAAGAAACACTGCTATAAGTTACACTGATTTTGTGGATATGGTGGTGATTGTAAATGAAATAATCACAGAAGTATTAACATCATTCCTTTTGTTTGTTTATCTTATTTCAAATTAAAAAAAAAACATGCTTGAGATATAGTTTGATTGGGACAAGATCCTATAGCACCAGTTAAAATTGTTCATAATTGCAATCATAAAGCTGTAGGTATGAATCATATCAGCATCAGATTGGTAATCGGCCCGTGGAAAACAATTTAAAATCCAATGATGAGTGTCTATATGTATATATATGTATGATAAACAGATTGACGATGATGATGTGATATATAGAATGATATGATCACAGGTGTGACAGGATTCTTTGGAATGGGAAAGGGGTGAAGCAACTATCATATGTTCGTAGCGAAAGCAGGTTTTCAGATCACAGACCTGTTTCTGCGCTTTTCTCTTCACAGATTGAAGTGGTGAGATGCACCAACACACCAATCACTTCTCCACCTAATCAAGTCGATGTTTGTCCAGACAAAAATGTGAGTATACAATCTTCTCTCGTGTTTATAATTGAAGCAGTTTCTTCAAAATGATGCTCTTCACATTGTTTCTTTGCAGGATAATGGCATGGCCAAATCCACATTGCTTTCTTTATTGGTACAGGACATGGAACATTCAGAAAGTAAAGGCACAACGGTACTGCAGTCCTTAGGAGGGCTTGCATAGAACTGAATTTCCATGCTGCTGGCAGTTGTCGATAGTTGTATTCGGGGTTTTCCTACATATGATCGTCATCGATGTTTCTTAAATTTGCTTCCCTTTCTTTTGGGAAGAATTGCTCATCTTCCTTCAGTGCCACTGCCATTTAGAGAAAGCTTGAGGGAGTGTCCATATTCAGTGGGTAACAGAAACAGACCTTGTAAAAGCTACTGTTAAAAGGCATGCCATCGTGCTTCCCAATCCCTTCAGATACAAGAAGCCCATTGAAGTCAATACCCAATAAAAAAAATGATTCATTACCTTTGAGAATACTAAGTAATCCTATCGAATGCATGCTTTTTAAGCAACAATACTAGCTAAATCTAATGATACCATTGATTTCATGCCATTGCATGAAAAAAGAAGAAAACTGTTCATGATAAAGCCACAGTAATACTATTCATGAAAAAGGAAGAGATCTTTACTGGTTTGGGGTGTTTTGGTATGGAGTTCTCTCTTCTCCTTAGAGTTTATTATATACTTTCATTCTATTTGTTTTGATACTTTCATTTGAATCTATAGTCTTATATAGCTTTCCTATAAAGGCCTGTATACACTACTGTATTCTTAGAAATTGCTATTAATAAAACTATTCTGAGTCTAAAAAAAGCTACATTAATACAACTGATAAAGCTTAAACATGAAAATTTTGAAGTGAGAGAAATACCTTTGGATAAATGCCTTTATAATCTTGATGGGACTCATCTTGATAACATTCTAACATGATTTTTAAAGATAGACATGTTAGATGGCGGAGTGACCGTCAGTATAGTGTATGATAGAGTCAAATGACAAAATAAAACTCAAAAATGCACCTCAGATAGATGGGATTTAAGTTTATAATGATGATAAGTAATTATTTTTCTTAATTTGAATGAGGTACTCCACACCAGGAACTTCATTTTGAAAACCTCAGAGGCCCTCAAATCCTTAAATAGAGAAGTTCCTAGTTCTATAGTTTTATTAGTTGCCACAGGAGTGCATTTTAATAGTTTTAAATCCCCAGAATGGTCCTTTGTCTCAGGAAGGATTGAAACTATGCAAAAAAAAAAAAATTCATGTTTTAAAGAGCTCTCAATATTTGGGTATATATCATTTATTTTATATAATCATAATGGAGTTTAGAGAGATGGATTCAATGGAATAGATTATTGGAGAATTAGCTACAAAATAGTAGCTTCTGCATAATTTTGATCATTCAAATTAAGAAAAAAAATTACTTGTCATCATTATAAACTTAAATCCCATTTATCTGAGGTTGCATTTTTCAAATTTTATTTTGACTCTATCATAACTATATCAGCAGTCACTCCGCCATCTAACATGTCTATCTTTATTTATTTCCTCCACATTTTTTCAAAGGGTCAACCTCTTCTGTTTGTGCCTACAATTTAAAGCTTCTCAATTATACGCATTGGGACAGTATCTGGTCTTCTACTAATATAACTAAACCACCTTTATTGGATTTTTATCAACTTGTTTTCTGCATTGACTATTTTAACTCTATCTTTAAGAGTTAATCTACATAAATTAAGAGTAATTTTTTTTTTGAATTTACGTGTGGGAAACCGTGGAAAATCCAGTGTGAAACCCCCACAGGTGATACTCACTGTTCCTAGAGCACACCAGGTGAAGTCATGGGGGCTCGAATCTAACACCTCCTGCTTTCTGATGCAGGAGATTACTAATTGAGCTACACCCATTTTGAAACATTCAAATTCGAATAGTGTAACATGTTTGTATAGATGTTCAAAACACATTTTGAAGAATAAATTGAAACATTTGGAAGTAACAAATGGAACGATTTGAAACGTTTCAAATGAAGCCAGAAACAAATCTAAAATGTTTAGCAGCAGGTAGCACCACAATTCTTCCAACAATAAATATTTGTCCTCGCTGAGGCACATCGATGACCCTTCAACCCCGTAGAAGCATTGGTTGATGCGGTATGTATCAATTCCCAGTTTCCCACTATGCGAAATCGACAATACCGGGTGGGTGGTGTTATTGGCCGATACATCCCTCTTAAAAAAAAAAAAAATGGCTTTCGACCTATTCTCGAGTTATTTTTTATCAATATTTTCAAATTTCAAAAAATTTAAAAGAAATTTATTGAATTTTAGAGTTATTAAGAATTTTTTTTTATCAAATGGTAACATTTTTAGTTATTTTCATTATTTTCTTCGAGTTTTGGCTCTAAGATAATTTCAAAATTCATTTTTTTAAATAATTTAATGAAATAATATCCATAAGTTATGGAATTCAATAGAGATATATCCATGTCTTTCACATAGCTTTTAGAGCGGTGTGATTTTCCAAGATTTTTCTGACAATTTGATAAAATTGATATTTTTAAGATATTTCCCATTTTCGAGTTTCTTGTAAAAAAATTGAATATAATAATATCCAAATGTTTCTAAAATTAAATAAAGGGCCCTTAATGTGATTGGTAGAGTTTTTACGGCCCTTATCTAAATTTTTTAATATTTTGACACTTTCAGAAAACTCAAAAATTATGAATGTAATATAAGATACAAATCACTAAGGGAGACTTAAAAACGTGAAGTTCATATTAGGTGTTTTCCCGTATTGCTTTCCTTCATTATAAAACTTTTAGACATTTTTCAAAATTTTATACCATTTTTAAAAAAATTATTACATATCAAAATTTTGACTTTGTAAGGTCTAAAACTCCATAAAGACCTTTAATTTTTTTTTAAAAAAAAAAAAAATGTTCATCTTAAGTTTTGTCTATATTTTTTAAAAAAGAAAAAAATTAAGAAAAAAGAAGAGAGAATTGCTGATTCGCTTTGTATCACCAATGCATATGTATCGACAATACGTATCCGATACACATTTTTAATCCCTAACGTTCTCAACTAAACCACCCTCAAGGTACATGGCCTACCAATTCTGGCATTTAACCTAGAACAATGAACAATCACACTCTGACTGGATCTAGACTTCCAGCAACCTTTTCAATACGATATTTCCAATTTGTTTACCCCTGAAAAGGCAAGGAGAGAGAGATTGAGAAAAACATTAAGAGGAAGAGAAAATAAGAACAAGCAGTGAATGTTAAAAGGAGGAAAAGTAGGGAAAAAAGGTAATTGGTAGAGAATAGCCTTCTTTTTTATTTTTTATATCGGACAAAAATTACAAACTATTCCATCATTTGGAAGGTCTTTTAATGTTTGATCTAGAGAGCACATCTAGAAACAAAAATAGTAGTATCAATAATTAACTAAAACAAAACGTAAAAAAAAAAATATCATCAGTGATCTCACAATTTCATCTTCCATGTAAGCATGGCAATGGGTCAGGTTGAGTTGATTTCGAGTCTAAGTCTTATTCAAGTTCGAATTAACAATCTTCAATTTATTATTTACTTATTATTAAATGAATTAATCAAATCAGATCTAATTCAAGTTCGAGTCAAAATTTTAAACCTATACTCATTTAAAATGCTTGCGCTCAATTTGGTCTTACACACAGTAAAAATTATCTTAATTGGATCAACAGTCATAGTTTTAAAGCCACAAAATTTAAAGAGCATAAAAAAACATGGATTGATTGATCTATTAAGGTGGTTTTTTGTGGATCTGATATTCAATAAAAACACTTCCAATAGACCAACCATAATAAGCTAAAGCCAACCCCATGCATCGGAAGAGGGTGCACAGGTGACCATGTCTTCCTATATAATTTGTGATTTCATAGCTGCAAGTAAGGAAACTTTTGGCTTTGCAGTGGTGCTCGAGTAGACTATTTCAGGAGACTATGGAGTGGCCTCCGTCCCTGCACATCCATCTTGGCCATACCCCACCCACCCAACTCCGCCCCACTCCGCCTAAGGAAGCCTCCCTGAAGTTTTTGATATTCCGTTCCAAGTAACCTTTTCATGACAAAGAAATGATGAAGCATATGTTTAATCAAAACAAAACATCAAAAAAGAAGGAAAGAAAAATATATACAATCGCCAAATCATTATATTGTCGGTAACTTCATCCGACAAGTTCACTTATAGGTGCTCGGTCCATGACATTGGATGCAATAGCGGCATTCCTTTGCAGCAACGGGTCAATATCAGGCAACTTGGGAATCTGTGGCCAACATATACAAATTTTGCATGTTAAGACCACTTTTTCTAGTATTATTTAACATTAATTTTTTTTAAAAAAAGGTGTACACATAGGTCCACCTTTCATCATGGGAAACTATGCATCTTAATGTCTCTATATAGTAGGTTATTGAGGAGCATCACCTATTATAGAGAGACATTGACACCCAAGAGTTTTTTATGAGAGTGAGTCCACTAGTACAGAGATCAGAAAAATAAAATGGACCTCATTGAATCATTCCTCTTATGAATGAATTCAATCTTAAAAAGTGAAATAATATACACAGAGTTTGCCAGTAAAAAAATTATGAACATGAAAAACTAGTAGAATCAAACTTGAGGAAAGATATATAAATTAATAGCATTCAATTTGGTCAAAACCCATTTCTAGTTTCTTCCCCAATAATGTTGCAAGGAAGTAGGTACCCATCTACTCTAGAAGGCACTATGTTGGAGCAAGCTTTATAGATTGATCCGAGGGGCTTGACAGGGCTCGACATACATCAGCACTATTCTAAAGAATCACACATCATGATATAAGAATGAAATGCACTTTGAACTATTGAAAAAACCAAACAGATAAAAGTTAACCTATGTAAAACAGGTTATGATGAAGATTGTGGGAAAGTTGATTTATCTGTCCATCACTCAGTTTAGTCTTTCATATGCAGTTTGAGTAGTTAGTTCATATATGCATGCTCCTAAAGATACTAATCCTCAAGTTGTTTTTCACATCTTACACGACATAAAGGGCATCCCTGGACATGATATACTTTATCAATCTCAAGGCCATCTCCAACTCCAAGGGTACTCAAATGTAGATTGCGCAAGATCACCAAATGATCATCAGTCAACCTCAAGCTACTTTATTTTCCTTATAGGCAAAATCTTGATTCACGGAGTAAGAAACAAAATGTTGTTGCCCGATTTAGTGTTGAAGCAGAATATCAGGGCATGATCAATATTGCATGCGAGCTTTTATGGCTCAAACAACCTGGCAAACAGTAGTAGTTGAAGACAAAACAATAGAAGAATGAAGAAAAGAACCCCAAGAAAGACATCAATTGAAAGAAGAAATCCCAAATTTTGATTAGGCTTTGCATATCATGTTGTAAGGATTGAAGAGAGACAAGAAGAAGAAATCCTTGAGAGGATAAAACTGTTGTCTTTTCCTAAGAACATGTACAAGAATATATACAGTACAATGAACAATCTAGGGAAAAGAAATACAAGCAGAATCAATTTATAATAATTATCACACTAGCATCTCTTAGTCAACTCTGATGCGCTTAGTGCTTTTGCACACTATACAAAAAATGTATGTACACAGTCGTACAATAAATGTATACAAAAAATATTGTATGACTGTGCATACTTTTTTTCCATATAGGGTGCAGTAGCACCAAGTGCATGAGAGTCGACAAGGAAATGTTAGTTATGGTAATTATACATTGATCTTAATAGCATTTATTTTCCTCTTTGTTCTCTCTAAATTGTTCAGTGTACTCTATTTTTTCTTTTACATGATCTAAGAGAGAACTTTTTTTTTAATGACCAAGGTGTCCAGGAGTCTCACTTGTATTTGGACAAGGAACATTTTAACCCGACTAGTCCTTGAGGCATGTGCAAGTCTCCCAATCCCACACACACTGGATAAGCAACTATGGGGAGTGCCCAGAGGGGTGTTGCGCGTGAATCGAACTCAAGACCTCCCTTCATGAGGAGAGTTTCTTGACCGTCAGGCCAACCCCCTCTTGGGTTAAGAGAAAACATTTTACCCTCTCAAGGATTTCTTCTTCGCTTCTTTTTCAAACATAAAAACACCAAATGGATTTAGAGGTTTGGGAGAGAGATGGTACTTTTTCTCTGTCTAACATCTTGGTACACTGCATCAAGATTCTTTGCATACCAATCACTAGAATACTAAACATCAAAATTGTTTGAGCTTTCACCATAACTTTTTTGGTTCCCAAAGAAGTAGGTGTCTTTTTCTCCCTCTCTTGATTCTCAAATAAGTATGGGTTGTGCCAATTTAAGGTGGATTTTCTACTTGACAAGTGACAAGGGATTCTTGAAACTGAGAACTCATCAAGAAAGATATTGGTGGCGAGATATAGTTTGAGACATTTGGGGGGTGGATGCTAGGGGAAAAGGCAATTAAGGAAGGTTCAGTGGTAGTTAAGACCCTTTGTAGGATAGGAGGGGTAGAGGGGAGGATGGGTAGCTTATTCAAAGAAAGGTTGGGGATGATGGTGGGAAGAGGGGATATAACACTTTTTTGGGGAGGACATAGGGATTGGTAATAGAGCCCTAAAAGGCAATTTATCCTAGGTTATTTAAGGCGGCACGTGATAAGAAAGCTAAGGTTCAAGACTATTATGTGGTGGAGGGTACAATGGGGCATTGGAAGATTACCTTCAAGAGGGTTCGAAGGCTGTTGGAACAAGAAGTTTTGAGGAGTTGGAAGGCAATGCTCGGGGATCTCCTTATCTTCAAAGAGGAAAAGGATCAATGTACTCGGATCAGAGATTCATTAAGTTTATGCTCAGTGCCGGGATCAAATTGGCCTATTAATGAGGAGCGTCAAGAAGAGGCCATGGCCTTTGGCTTGGAAATGGCTGGCCCCCAAGTGTTCCAAGTGTTTCTATACTGTGCCTTGAGGGGAAAGATTCTAACAAGTGTTTGTTTAAGATAAAGGGGTTTGATTTATCAAGATAATGAATTGTCTTGCACTTTGTATGGACATTTGGAGGAGGACAATGACCATTCGTTTGGCAGGTGTGTGGTTGCAACAAGAATTTGATTTAGATTTGTAGACTTGATGGGTTGCTCGTGGTCTTTAGCAATTCGCTTGTATATTTTTGAGAGGCGGAAATTCAAGTCATTTAAGCGTAGGAGTCAACTGGCCTGGGACATAATTCCAACTGCAATTCTATGGTCATTATGGAAAGAGAAAGTTGAGGATTTTCTCTCGAGGTGAAGTGAGCGAGTGGAGAATATCTTTAAGTGTGCTAACCGAAAGTTTTGTGCATAGCTGTCAATTAATATGGAGTTATAAGGAGGTGCCTTTAGCTAACTTTTATATATTGTAGGAGGGTTGCTTGAGAGAGGGTTTTAGGAGGAGCAAGAGGATAGAACCCCTCCCATGGAAGGATGTTTCAAATTAAGTGTTGGCAAAGTAACAGAGGGTAAACCAAGCCCAACAAGGATAGGAGTAGTGCATAATGGGAGGGGTGAGACTATTTTATACTTTTCAAAATAAGTAGGTAATAGAGACCTCCATGGAAATTAACACCAATGGTTAAAGAGATCCAATGAAGCTGAGTTGTCAAGTATTAGGAGGGCCTTGAACCTTTGGGCTAGACACGATTTAGGAAGCTAGTCTTGGATAGGCAATTCAACAACTGCAATCAAATGGGCTAGTGGCTGTAAGAGACCTCCATGAAAATTAAAATCAATGGTTAAAGAGATCCAAGACCTATGTTTTGCAATGGACGTATTTTTCAAGCATGTTAGGCGATTGACTAATGGTGTGGTTGACTTGGCGAAGTTTGGGATGGATGGGGAATAGGCAATTGTAGACTTCTGTCAAACATACTTGATGAGAGTTTGTAATTGGGCTGTATAGGTGACGCAGCGGAGGTAATCAGACTAAAGGGACCGGGTCAAACCTGGTCAAATATGGTCAAACGATGGTCGAAGTGTCAAACAGTCAATGGGATGGACTAGGGATGGTCAAATTGGGCAATTGGAAAGGGTAAATAGGGAAAGATGGAAAAAAGAAAGCAGCATTTAATGAAGCATTAAATGAGGTTGCATGGAAAAGCTTGTCAAGGCCCAAAAGATCCTCAACTCCCAATTGCTTAGGCTCAGGCACCAACGAAAGTTAGTCTTGGGAAGGGAGTGAGGGGAAAAAAAAGGGGAAGATTATGTGAAAAGAAGGATGGGAATCAGCAGGTGAAGGAAAAAAAAAAAAAGATGGATGAAGGAAGGTAGAAGATCGCAGGAAGGAGGATGCTGGAACAGAACAGGGATGATTTGGGATTTAGATTGGAGAATGGGTTTTGGGAAGGACTGAGAGGAGGGTGAAGGGAGATAGAAAGATGGGCGAATGGCAGGTGCAGATGGAGGATAGAAGTTGGGAAAGATAGAGAGATGTGAGACCTGGGCAGATGAAATCAGAAAAGAGAATGGGAAAGTCTCTTGCCTGGCCGCACAGGAATCAGGTACAGCCTTGAGCGGAGCCGGAGTGGATACCGTCGGTTGACCTGGAAGACCCAAGGGAGGCAACGGGGCCTCCAACTGTCTGCAACAGTGGCAGAATACACCTGAGATTAAGCCCAAGTTTTGGTGGCTGTCGTAGAACCATGATGGACCACCGATGAGGAGCCTTGACTTCACCGAGTCAAGGCAGCGTAGAAAATCCCAGAAGCGGGCTGATCTGCTCACTGGCAGATCTCAAGACGAGAAGGAAGATTAAGAAGATAGAAATTGATAACTTGATTTCTATTACTGTTTGAGAGAGAAGAAGTGCCCCTCTCAATCCAGTACTCCTTATTTTTTATTTTTTTTTAAAGACACACATAACTCCACTTCAAACAGGAATCAAAATCCCATCTACACTAGGACACCGAACACAAAACTAAATTAACAATTTTTTTTAAAAATCTGCCAAGTAGGATAATAATAATAAAAAAAAAAAGGAGTGAGGTGTCCGTATGCCATGTACTACATCAATAGGTCTGTGGAATTCAAGTCTTTAGCTAAGTACCTCCTTTCATTTGGCATAGATGGCATGTCTCTTGTACCACCTTTTGTACTCTTTCTTTTAGTAATATTCTTTTGTAATGTTTCATAAAAAACAAAATAAAAACTGCACCTACCATTCCAATTTTTGACATTTCAAAGTTGAATTAATGCTTTTCCTACTTGAGTTCCTAGGTATGATCAAAACCATTAATATTCTAAAGGTTCAATTTACATTAGAAATTTAATACAATCAAGAAACAACTATGAAGTGATTAGGATCATCCAGAAAAAGAAAAAAGAAAAAAACCATTACTAGGGCTTCCAACAAACAACGATGAATAGACACAACATGGATGTTTCAAGAACATGCCATGGATACAAGGATCACAATTTTATAAATAACACTGAAGTGTTGGCACGACGAGATATAAGAACGTTGCATGCTTTTTAAGTGTCCAGGCATGACAGCAAATGAGATAGAGAACAGTTGTAAACAAAATAATCAGAATCATGATACAAATCGGGAACTCTGACAAAATAATCGCCATCATGATACAAACAGGAAAATAGAAGGTAATAAAACATTCTATTAAATAGGATGAGCCTTCAACGATGATGATGATGTTGATGATGACAACAATGATAACAATCATGTTGGACACTTAAAACATACCTGAGCCAATAAATCAACTGTACGCCGCAAGAGGCGAGCTAGATCCCCCTCGTCCATTGCACAATCCATCATAATTTCTCTCCAACTTAAGCCAGAGGCCCAAGCTTCAACCATACCACAAAATTGGCTATCTAGTTCACAGGGTATCTATATAACAAAAAATGGTTTTATAATCATCTTTAGGAAAAAATGCAAGATGGAAGAGAAATCTTCATTCATCATACTCACATTTACCCCATGTTTATCTTGGAGTAGCACAAATGAGTTCCTCTGCTCATCCAAAAACTTGATGACATTGATCACCTTTCTAGAAGGTTCATATATATAACTGCAAATGCCAAAATAAAATCTTAAGCAAAATGCTTCATTTAAAAATCAGTTTTATTTTGACTATACCTATGGGTAAGTCAGCTCCCATCAATTGCAATGCATACGATTTTCTTAGCATTGTTGTATCTAAGACGACCATAAAAAAGTTAACATTCAACATCATATGTGTGCAAAATAAAATGATGTGAAAAAAGCTACATTATTAAAGACAATAAAAACAATTAACAAGCAAAAAAGAATATATTAGTGATGCAGGAGCCTTCATGGACCACAAGTTTGAGTAAATTTAGATTATTTAGATTTTGAATAAATATATGTTAGTTTACTTTAATAATCTTAGTTTATGGTCATATTTTAGTTGCAATACGATGTCTAAATGACATGAAATTGGATTTCATTGGATAGTTTATTCAATTACTAGGGTTGCAAATTTGGGAAGTTAAGTCATTTTTATTTTTTATTATGATTAAAGAGTCAACATTAAAACAATCTAATGTGTTTAACAGTTGAGATTTATTTAGAGTTTTAATTTGTATTAAACAATACAAATATGAATGAAAGCCCTGGAGCAAGAGAGTTTTCTGGTTTTTGGTGAACTTTATGTGAAGCTTGGAAGCTTTGAAAGAGAGATTGAGACCTCTCCCTCATACGTGAGATCTAATGTAAGGTAGGATTTCTCACACATTCCTCTTGTGATTTTCTTGATTCTTCATGTTTGGTTTTGGTTCTTTAAGAGGGTTGTTACAATTAAAACCAAGATCTTTGAGTTGTAGTCTTGGGAGAGACCCTAGGAGTGCATCAACTAACAATGAAATGCTAAGCCAGTTTTTTTTTTTTGAACGGTAACAAATAGAAAAAAAATTATATTAAGGAGAACAAGGTAGATGAGGCAACAACATTGGGTCCCTCCCGAAGGGTACCATGAAAAAGAGAGAAAATACATCAATCCTCATATCAAATCACCACGTGAAGATATCGGCGAATCTCTCCCGCCTAAAGGATTCTTAAAGGTGGAACATGCTGATAGTAATGGAGTCTACCCCATTCTTAGTAAAGAAGTCGACTACTCCGTTTGCTGATCTCTAAACCAAAGCAAAAGAAATCTCTCTGCTTGAATAAAGCGCCCTAATTTCTCTCACTATTGTGATAAAAAAAAAAAAAGGGAGGTCTTTTTAGTCCCTTTGCCCACTTAATCACATTTGTAGTCCCCTCAATGATTAGTTTCCCCCCTCCCAATAACGACCATATAGATAAGGCTTTCCTAATACTAATAAGTTATGCCTCATTTGAATCCCTTCAACCTATTGACTCAGAGAAAACTAGGGATGTACTACCATTGCAGTCGTGGAGCATTCCGTCTATACTCACCAGACCCGGTTTTCCCCTTGCTACCCCATCAACATTAAATTTGTGTGAATCCGATTGAGGGGGACACCAAGTGGTATGGACATTGGGCTTCCTTGGCCCTCTACCCATGAAGCCCTCCCAAGTGGTATAGAAGTCTACCATTCTGAGGCCCTTGAACTCTGTCCCATATAAGATCATGTGTGGAGTCTCCATTTTGCTTTCTGAACAAGACTCTCCTCTGACTCCTTATTCTCAAAAATCTTGAAATTTCTTTCCTTCCACACGGACCAGTGAACAGCTGTTGGAATAGTGTTCCAGGTCACTTTCATCTTAGGGCGGGTGTGCTGAATGGTCCCAGATTGAACGATTCCTTTGCAAGTTTGCTTGAATACCCATGACGCCCCCAACATGTTTACAAAACTTATCCACAGTTTTCTAGTCATTGGACATTCGGCAAACAAATGATTGGTGTCCACCTCCGTGTGGCCACAGAGTGTGCATTGTAGGTTGTCATCTGAATTGAGCTCTCATCTTCTGTTGAGGGTCGATCTAGACAACACCTTCCCTTTCAGGGCACACCACACGAAAGTTTGCACTCTTGGGAGGGCGAGGCCCCTCCAGACTAGGCACGATATAGGGTCCCCCTCGTTCTATTGATTAAGGGACAACTCAGTCAACGACTTGACTGAGAAAGCTCCCGAGGAATCTCCTACCCAAAGCAGTTCGTCCTCTTCCTCAATGGATAGAGGGAATTCCCCTAACAACGCTTTCAGTTCCTCATTATGAAAATCCAGTTGCCAAGAGATCTTGCCATGTCTCTCTATGTAGCAATCCTCGACTAGGGCTTGTTTATTTCTAGCTATCCTATATAGCCTAGCTTTCAAGCATCTTTCTTTGAGCCATAAGTCTATTGAAAAACAGGTGATGGCTGCATTTCCAACCAACAACCTTAATTTATCCTGAAAGACGTGACCTAATGGGCTTCCCCCTAAGGTTGTCAAACTCAAATCGTATCGTGAATCGGTTGAGGGGTGTGAATCGCAAATCATAGAATCGTAAGATTCATAATATTTTTTCTAAAATTATTATTTATAGTATAGCTACAAATAGTATGATATAGAATAATAAGATGATTTTACAAGCTACAAAAAGTTAGGGTAAAGGCTACTATGCGATGGTGTTAAGGAGTGAAGAATGGAAGAAAACCAGCGGCTGCAGAAAAGGGAATGAGAAAAAAATGAAACCAGCAGAGGGAGACAATGGCAAAATTGTAGAAAATACAACAAAAAACGAAGAGAAGAAGAAGAAGAAAGAGGAAGGAGGAAGGTAAGAAGAAGGTGTGGAAGATGGAAATGTATACTTTCTTTCACATGTACCTCTACCCTTCTATCCTAAGAAGCACCGATACGGGTACGCGTATCGGATACGATATGTATCCAATACGATACGGCAAATTTTGAAAAACTAGGATACGGGTGCAACGGGATACGCCGAATTTAAAAAATTATAATACACACACACACACACACACACACACACACACACACACACATATATATATATATATATATATATATATATATATATATATATATATCAACAAGAAATAGGGACTAGTCATGATTTATACATTTTTATTAATTTTAACTTCTATTTCCATCTTCTATTTTTTTATTCTTAGACATAAAAATTATCATCGATTAAGCACATACATAACATAAGTCAGTCTAAACTTTTTGATGTGGTAACTACTATTCTCAACCTCCCCTCTTGATGCAATAGTTTAAAATTAAAATATCAGATTATAAGGAAACTTTGTCTTTCAAGAGACTAAAAGTTATTGGTTGATAATTTGATATTTTACTTGAACTTTGTCTTTCAAGAGACTGAAGCCATTGGTTGATATTTTTTTTTCACCTTTTCTCTCGTGTTGCCGTATCCTGCCTCCCGTGTCCCTCCGTGTCTGCTGCCGTATTAGTCAACCGGTCTTGAAGTGGGTCCCACAACAGTGGGCCCACTAGTGTCAAGACACTACGCATCTTCGTAAGAGGGAGATATTTGTTGTCCAATATTATTCTCAATTAAACAGTATATGTGAAGACACTGCGTGTCTTCACCTCTAATCATATTTTTCACTAGAAAACAAATCATATTGAAGTCGATTGTCACTTCGTTTGTCATCGTGTTTCATCCAATACTATTTCCAACCCTTATGTGAAGTCTAAGGATCAAGTAGCTAATTTACTCAAAGGCAATTGCTCATAATTTCAGGAGTTTATGGGCAAGTTGGGCTAGTCAATATCTATGCTCCAGCTTGAGGGGGAGTGTTGTAGGATATTAAGGTGTATTTTTACATATTTTGCACATGTGGGATGTCTTCGGATTGTAAATATTCTCTTTCCTTCTTTGAGCCTAAATTATTCCTTGTATTCTATAAAATCATTTATTTTCTTTTGCTAAAGGAGAACAATACAATTATACCATTCTCCACCCATTTCTTCTTCTTCTTGTCACCTATGAGTTGTTAATGCTATCGATTCCTCAGAGACTTAGGCATTCATCAAATAAAAGAAATGGCTATATTTTGTGATGATCAAACAACCATTAGCATTGTCACTCCTATTTTTTATGACATAACCAAGTAAATTGAAGTAGAATTCTATTTCATCCAATATCACATTTCTTCTGACAATATTGTCACTTCCTATCTCAAATTAAAAGATCAGCTCATCATCATGCTCACTAAGGTTGCTTCTGCACAAAACTACATGAATCCCTAAACGAGTGCACTTGATCAACATTTATGCTCCAACTTGAGACGGAGTTTTGTAGGACTACTTTTTAGCCATTAGGACTACCATAGAACGGTGTACCTATATGTTTATTTAGTATAGACACTAGGACCACCATAACTTTTTTTTAACTTTCAACATTTAGGTAAACTATGTAATATTGTGTAAAGCAATGCCTTTCTATTGGTGATTACCTTGTAAACCATGGAAAATAAAAGATTCTTAAATTTCCTAAAATTTTCTCCATTCAAATATTCCTTTCTCAATCAACACTAGTTGCCACTGAGAATAGAATATCCAGGTATTTTTAAAGGTTATGCTACAATGTACATATAAGAACTTGAAATATTCAACTATAATTATGGGAGGAGAATGTAGCAAGCATGAAATTATCATGAACCCTTTTTCTTTTTAAAATCTCACAGCAGCAGCAACAATTTCTACTTCCATATGAGAACCTCAATTTGTTCATCCACTGGTGGAAAATTTTCTAAGAATGCAAATATATACTAGAATCTAAAACTAATACCTGTTATTTTTCCAAGGGCGAAGTTTTATTCCTTCTGAAACTAAACTTCCGCAAATAGCAGCAAGTTCCACTGGCTTCAAATCTAACACTATCTTATTCCGAAGCACCATCGCAAGCCAGAGCTCATTTTCTCCACGGATAGCTGCTGCCGTTTCACCAAGAGGAAATATCACATGTGTATTGATATCCAATGCTCTAGCTTCATGAATTACATTGCTGATCTGTCATTACGCAAGGAAAGCAAGCATGTAAATCAGCCAATCTTTGACCAAATATTGATACATTATACAATACCTTCTGGTTCATGACTAACATCACTAAAAGGTCAGCTCTTAACAGATCAATTATTCATATTAAAAAAATAAATTGTGCCATTCTGTTACCTCAACTCAATTACCATTCTCCCCATTCCAACAATAACAGATCCTTGAGAGGAATGGAAAAGTAGGAAAAGCGGAAGGAGAGTAGAGATGGACATGTGAACATGGCCCATTCTTATCTACCAAGCATTGTTTAAAATGGGAATGGAGCCAAGTCAGCTCTCATTCCCATTCCATTCCATTGATTCGAACAGCCAAATGGCTTTTTTCCTTCAAATTGTGTCTAAAATTGGATCAACAATTGATTTTGTAATTGCTTGCAAGTGGTTTAGTGTATCCATGGGATTTGTCTCACCTCCAATGTAGGGTGGGGATACCTATGTTATCCAAAAAAAACAAATTGAGTTTGTAATTTGGTTTCTTACTTGGATCACTAGGCCTAGCATTGGGTCTCGAAATGTGTCTAGAAATGGGTATTTCATTGGGTATAGAATTCAGTGTAGGATTGGATCTTTTCCTACATCTTCAACACCTCTCCAGTCATCTAATTATAGACCCCAAGACAACTAGTGTAGCCTAGGGCTCAATTAACTAAAGTCCAAAATATGAAATCCAAGAAATTTATGCAAATCCTGGATTTCCACTCACCAAAACTCAAACACAAAGGAAAATACAACAATAGAACAGGAAAAATATTTTGAAACTCACATGAACTGTGATTATACTAGCATAAGATCACACACCAATTATGGAGGACTTTAGAAGACCCTTTGTTGATTCTCCAAGAGAAATAACAAAAATAATAGGAGACCCAAAAAAGTTGATAGTGTTGTAGAATGTAGCACCCCCACCCAAAGGTCCCACATCGGTTGGGAGCTTGGGTGGTGGGGGCTTTATTTGAGAGGGGGCAACCCTCCACATTGTAAGGCCCAAAGCAAAACCATGCGGGTCGGGTAGTGCCCAAAGCCGACAATATCACGATGGGCTAGGGTCAGATCGTCACATAGAATATGTAATATTGCAAATATTGTAGGAAGTCTCTTAATTCCAATAGTGTACTAGTATTGACAGGAGCATAGTTGACTTTCTTCTTCTGAGTTAAACCAGTGTCATTTCTTTTTGAAAAGATAACAGAAACATTTTATTAATCCAAAAAATGAGTACAAAAGAAAAGAAAACAGGCCCAGAGAGTGATTGGCCTGGCTACAAGATCTAATACAAAAGATTTGTGAACCAGATCATGTCAAATCCGTCCAGCATCCATTAAACAGACCAATGACAAAACCTGAAAAAGAATTCAAAGCCAAAGCCCATTTCTGCAAACTAAGACCTCTGTTGATGTAGATTTGACTTCAAAAATTCTTCTGTTACGCTCCAGTGATACAAACCAGAGGACTGCTACAGGGATCATTCTCCAAAGAACTTGGCTTCTCTTAGGAAAAGGCCTTGATCCCCATTCAGATAAGAGAGCCAGAAGAGAAGAAGGGAAAAAAGGGATAAGAAGAATGACCAAATAGGCCCCAGAAAAGGATAGTGAATAAACACATGATTAATAGGTTCCTCATTTCTCCAGCATAGAAGCCACATATTAGGAGTACAAAAATTCCTCAACTTAAGATTATCTGACGTAGCGGAAGCGATGCGGGTTTAAGGGAGACTGGTCAATCCCGGTAAACTCGGGTCAAACAGTCAACAGTTTGGTCAAGGGTTGATGTGTGAAGGCTTGGGATAGGTGGGTAAAAACTAAGAAGGGATGGGTATTTATGGAGAAGTTGGGAAAATGGTAAGTGGGTAAGAAGAGAGAAGTTGAGGGGTATTTGAGTAGGAGACAAGCGCATTAATGGCATTAAATGAAGAGAGAGGGAAAAGAGGGCAAAGGTTTTTGTCTCACGTGGGTGACTTTGGATGAGCTTTTCTTAAAGATGAAATAAAGGTAGGTAAAATAGAGAAGGGTACGTTGGGTTTGGAGACAGAAGAGTAGGAGGAAGACGACTTAGCGATGGCGAAGGGCAACGCATGGGAAGAAGAGGTCAGATTAGCAGACTTGGATGGAGATGGGCTGCAGCTGGTTGTAGCTTACCTGGGATAAGGCCCAGGTTATGGTAGCGGCGGCGGCGATGGCGGAAGCAGATCTGTCTTAAAGCCCAGATTTAGGTGGCGATGGAGGCTCGCCTGAGATAATGCTTAGGCTCCAGTGGGTGGCAGGCTGGAACTCGGCCAGCAGTTGTTGGATCTTCAGCAAAGGCAGAAGGCAGAGGCTAGATAGAAAATAAAGATAGCAATTCTAAAATCTGATTTCCATTATCAATATTCAAATGAGGTGCTTTCCTCCTTGTACATCAAGATAGATATATATACATATATATAATAAAATAAGAGACCTAACCTAAACTAATCAGAACACTTACATTCGGTTGGATTAGAAACCCAATATGGAATTTTAATCAAACTTGCTAATTAGAAAAAATAAAAATAAAATAAATTAATTAATGAAAATAGAAGTGGGGTCCACTTGTGATGATGGCCACATCTCTTACATCATTATCAATGGTCAAGGCTTTGTTAAGATAAGATGTCCAACCAAAACTCTTGACTTTAGAAGGAGGAGCAGATAAGATATGCATGAAATGATCCCACTACGTTCCTTGTTCCAAATCCTCCTATCTGAATTACCCTGTTCCAAAAAGCATCTTCCAAGAAAAGATAAGAGCTCCATGAACAAAGGGATTTCATAATCCATCAAGTTCCTTCCCCCCCTCCCCACCGTCACCCACTACAAGTTCTGAATTTACCTTTTAGAACAGCACCCGCTCTATGACTCTCTCTTCCAAAACTAGAGATATCTGTCCACAACTGAGAACCCACGTCTCTGTGATACTACTTTTGGAGTCCAACCAACCCCCAACTCCCCCATATTTTATCCTGATTACTTCCCTCCATAAAGCCTCTTTTTCTTCACCAAATCTCCACCACATTTTTGCAAGAAGAGCCCAATTCTTTTCCATAATAATCCCCAATCTCGAACCTCCCTTTTTCATAGGTAGAGAAAACTCCTCCCATTCCAGAAGACGAATCTTCTTCTTATATACCACACCATCCACAAGAAATCACTTTGGATCTTTTTGCCACTTAAGGAATTTTGAAAAGGAATTGATAGGAAAAAGGAAAACTCAACTCGGCGCAACCAACTGAGTTTACCAAATCAACAACCTGATCCTCTGGTGCTAGCAACCGGCAATTGCATTCTTTGCAATGTTAACCTTGAGACCAGATATTGCTTGAAAACATCTCAAGATCCTGAAGACATTAAGAAGCTGAAGCTCATTATCTCTGCAGAAAATTATAGTATGATCCAAGTCACCAATGCGAAATCCACAAACTAAACCTTCTGATTGGCCTTTTTGGAACTTTGCACTTAGGCCTTCCATCACCAAGGAGAAAACAAATGGTGAAGTTGGATCACCCTACATATTGCTTGAAAACATCCCTTGTTAGTTGAAAACATACAGAAATTGAGAATATTATCTTAATTGGCTAGCCATCGTACACATACAGAAATTAAGAACCATTTCTTTTCTCTTTATCTTTTTCTTCATTCCTTTCCCCATATTTTGTGTTCACACAACAACATGGTATCAACCTTGTTGCACCTCATCTCCCATCAGTGCTTCTACCTTTTATTTATTCTACAAAATCAAGTCAAAATCTGGGCTTACTGTTTTTTTTCATGGCAGGGTTTCTATTGCGACAGGTTTTTGTGTTTGGCCAAGAATTGCTACATCTTTGCAAATCTAACCCTGAAACCTCCTTAAACCCCTATTACCTTTTGCACTAGGATTCATCTAAGGGGAATCTAGGGTTCAGATTCAGGTGGGGCCTCTTTCTGCCCATTTTTCAGATCCAACCCAAAGTTGTAACTGGCTTTTTTATTTTTTTTATTTTCTGCTTAGATCTAGGAGCTCAATGATAGATTGCACCTGGATCTCTTCTGTTTATTGTCGCCAATCTCTGGATTCAATCTGTGAAGCCTTCCTGTTTGCATATTGTGGGGCCCTCTTTTTCTCACTATTGGGCATTGAATTCATGTAACTACACCAGTCCCCTCCCCCCTGGCATAATCTTGTGGCTGGTTATATTACATTATGACTTCTTTTGAATAAAAATGATATTCTTGGTAGCACTAAAATCACTTATATTGGCAAAATCACAACACTCTTGAATGAGTATGATCATCTCCAATGGTCCCATTCAATGAAAATGTCTACTGGCGGTAAATGCAAAATAGATTATATTTATTGGAATGTCGTGGAGCCTCCTCCAACCAATCCTAAGCATAAGGAACAGACATCCAATATCAAAGAGACATTTTCTCTCTATTGTCTTCTCTTTTCCCTTTTATTTTCTACATGGTATCTGCCAAAAACGATGTCTAGAGTTTTAAGGGAGTATTCTTCTTCCGTTTTACTGTCCCTCTAGCCAGAATTACTGTTCATGACCGGAATCCGGCGTCAACTTCGGATCAGATTTCTGAGGTTCTTTGTAGCAGATCTTCTTCTCCCTTCTGTCGTTTCAGTTCTGGATTTTGGTCACCACTGTTGTGCCCTTTGCTGCTCTCAGATCCGTTTCCATCAGGCAACCCCAAACAAAGACTTCTTCCAAGTTTGGCTTCGATCTATGTCACCTGTTATCCGATCGTGATCAAATTTTGTATAGTTGTTTGCCCCTAGCCCACCTACCTTCTCCTAAGGTTGCCCTAGGGTTTCAGTCCAAGGTGGGGACCTCTTTTGCTGTTTTTTACAGAGTTCTGTTGTTGTCGATCTTTCCTGCAACTGAAACTTCTACGTAGTTGATATTTTCTCTGGCAACGAATCTCGAGACAGGACCCCCCGATACCCTTGTCGTTTTTGGGCGGGCTATCCATCCCTAACATCGGATCTGAGTTTTGACTCTCCTTCATCTGATTTCTTGACTTCTTGTCTGCGAGCAACGGTGATGACAGAAATCCATTTTTCTGGTTGTTCTGCCTCGATCTGCAGGCATATGAGCCATTTTTCCTTTGAATCCTCAGGGTTGGTGTCACCCCCAGGTGTGCTTTCAACCACACCGGCTCCCACCCACTTTTGCGACTAGTAGGGCCCACTTTTCTTGCATTGTTGCTACCGATCTGCGTTCAGACGAAATGTTGCATGTTTCTTGGGTTGGATCTACTGTTGTAGCCCTCTTCTTCACTCGCCACTTCGATCCTATAGTCGCCTTGGGTGCTTCTCATCAGCTTTCTGGCTTGATCTTGCTTTCAGTCTTTGTGGAGCCCTCGCTTCTTCATTTTTTGTTGTTGTTGTTCCAGGTTCTGTTTTTTTCAGCTTTATTGGACCATGCACTCTTCTCCAGCTCTCCTGCTTCTCCTTTCTTCGATATTTGCTAGCGGAAGAAAGGTATCCGATTTTGCACTTTTTGCAAGATAACTAATCACTACGTGGATTCATGTTATCAGCTTCATGGTCGACCTTCAGCTAAGCAGGCTCATCACATTGATCTTTCTCCACATGCTAATATCTCTTCTGCACGGACGATGACACTGTTTGTCTGTCTAAACAAGAGTACACTTCAATACAACAGTAGTTGCAGCGTCTTCAATCCTCTAAGGTCTACAACGTTTTCACTGAGCAATCAGGTATTGAGCCCCTAGCACACCATGCTTCCACTCATTCTTGGATTATCGATTCAAGATCCACTGATCATATGGCTGGTAATGTCTAATCTCTTCTCTACACTTTCACCAGTTTCGTTTGGTAAGGTCAAATTAGCTAATGAGTTCTTTTACTGATATTGCTAGTAAAGGGGAAATCCTTATTTCATCTACTCTTGATTTATCTTCTGTTTTGCATGTCCCTCATCTATCACGCAATTTATTATCCGTTAGTGCCCTTACTAAATAATTGAATTGTTCGGTAACTTTTTCTCCCTCTCATTGTCTCTTCTAGGACCTGGCCACAAAATAGACTATTGGTGGTGGTCGTGAAGTTAATGGCTTATACTTCTTTGATCCCCGAGCCAACAATCCCTCTGACACATGTTCGACTTCCTCATCTAAGGACGTGTGGCTATGGCATTGCCATTTAAGGCATCCATCTGATTTTGTTATAAAGCATCCAGTTCCTTCTTTGTCTTTTACTAAATTTGACTGTAAAGTTGCCAATATGCCAAACATTGTAGACCTACATTTCCTTCATCCATTACTAAACCTGGTCCGACGGGGATAAGGGGAGTGATCCATGATGATAGGGGCAGGATGATATTAGTGTTATCTGAGCTTTTAAGGATTATGTAATCAAATAAGGCGGAGTTGAGAGCAACCATGACAACCCTTCAAATCTGGTCTAGATTTGGAAATGGTAATTGTGAATGACAAAAAGTCACACATCGGTTAATTTGTGAAATCAATGACTATATAACACTTGAGGTACCCTTCTCTCAATGGCTAGCTTTTGAGAGTGAGTTCTACCTCAAGAATGTTATCAAGTCATGGTTTTCTAACATGGTATCAGAGCTGCTACACATAAAGGGGGGTGAGCAGCTGCATGTGAAGGAGTGTGTGAAGTGACAAAAAGTTTAACTTGTAAAACCAATGACTCTATATAACACTTGAGGCACATTCTCCCAATGGCTAGCTTTTGAGAGTGATTTCTACCTCAAGAATGTTATTAAGTCATGGTTTTCTAACACTTTGTTGTCAAAGATGACTATTAATGCCATCTCCTAGGCTAGTCATAAGAAGGCTTGTAATGGCTCAGGTCAACAAAATGGTTATGGGAATAAGAGGATATATGAATCGTACGGTTTTACGATTTTTGATTCATGATTCACACCCCTATACCAATTTCGATACGATTCGAGTTTGATAAAATGGGGTAAAATTGGAGAATGCCATACACTTAGAGCATTGGGAATATTTGTAAAATTCCATGCTCATAAGGTGTGTGATAATATGTTTGAGTGAATGTTGCCTTGTGCACATTCCAATGCATAGTTGGGTAAGGTTATGGTTTGACCTCCTTATGCTTATGTGTGATTGATGTGAATATATTGCATCAGATACATATGTATGAGTTTCCCAAGTTCCCTATTATTAGATGTTTACTATAATTGAGAATTCATACACTTGTGATGTGCTGAACTATGATAGAATGTATAATAAATCAAGATATGTAATGTAGGACCTTGATAACTTTCCATACTTATGTATGGTTATGAGTAATGTATGTATCAAATGAATTCTCATGATTGTGATTGGAATTCTTAGATGGGTAACTCATATAATAAGCATGATGAATGTGTTTTTATGCCATGATTGGATTTTGTGATGATGTGTACATCATTAGTGAGTACCTATGTTGATAATGGTTGTGGTGGATCGACCTAACCATGTGTAGAATGAATTTCCATGATTTGAAGAGGAACTTAATAAAGGGTTAGATTAAGTGATATAGGTGAGTTAAGGTCAAGTATCTTAGAACCCAAGGGGGTTAATTTGTGCTACAATGGAGATGGGCTAGCATGATTGAGCATGCATGGAATGCAATATAAATGCTAAGAAAGCCTTGTTTGATTTCCCCAAAGTAAAAGTATGACCACTCTCCAATGTCAACCCAAATGTGAAAATAATGAATTACGATTGATCTGATCCACATGTGGTACGTAGGCAACTGAGAGCACTGTGCCTCAGCTTGATCAAAAGATGCATTATGTCATCCATTTATATTAAGGATGATATAAGATGTTGAGCAAATGTGAAGGGTAGAAAGGGATTGGTGGGATATACCTTCCCTAATATAGACTCTAATGCTAGATGTTGGATCCCTCGAAGGCGGCCCAAAGAGGTTATGATGCCTTGGGAGTCCCGATATGATGAGACATATTTGTTTGTTACACGAGTAAAGCCTAGAGTGGCTAAAGCACTGTGAAAATTCTTAAGATGGACAGATGAGGGCACTAAGATGTATGTGACTAAGTCACTTGATTATATTGAGACGTGGTATGGGTATGTCCCTCACGTGATGATTATATTGAGACATGTATAGGTGTGTCCCTCACGTGATGATGATTGAGACGTGGCATGGGTGTGTCCTTCACGTGATATTGATGATGATTGAGACGTGGCATGGGTATGTCCCACACGGAATGGTAATGTTATGGCTCAGTCCGTTGAAAAAAGGAAATTGTCTTATCAGTGGATCATTGTGTTTCACCTTTATATAGTTGAAAGGATAAGATAAGTATATAGATTCCATGAATAAGGCCTAGAGTAGCCGTGAGACCGCGGGAGCCTCGATATGAACATACGGGGAGTGTGGCATTAAGATATTTATGTGACTTGGTCACTTGATATTGAGACGTGGTATGGGTACGTCCCTCACGTGATTGTGATGTTTGATTTCCAGTCCCAAAGAGGTATTCGGGATAGTGACGTTTTTCCACGGAGACTTGGTCCAGTGTGGTGGTCATCACAGGGTGAGTCCCTTACATGTTATATATTGTAGGGCGCACTTACGACCATTCCGCACACTTGTGGTGCATGGTTGTGTAGAGCTAGATACAAATTTACCCCATGGAGGTGGTGCTAGCTTCGTTAGACGCGGTCCGACCACCTAAAAACTTAACTGAATCACCTATGAGGTGAAGGGATGGAGGGCGAGGTAGACTTGATCACGTTAGTCGTGAGTCTCCCGCTTAGTAAGTCATAGGCCCTTAGTCTTACTAGGGGTTGTGGTATGTTTATGATCTGATATGATGATTTAATATTGTTGCCACAGTCATGTAGTGATTCATTCGAGTATTGTTCCTACGGATAGAAGATCTCATGGTAGATGATGTGCCCCTAGATTAGTTATGCCCATTGATAGATTATACCCATGGAGGGATTATATTTATGGATGGTTTATACCCATGAATAAATTATATCACAGATAAAATGTTATCAGGGATGGATGTGTATACTCATGGTAAACGTATTGATCTTATGTTAGACATGTTGGTCCCATAGTAGACGTATTAGTCTTATAGTGGACATGTTGTCCCACAGAAGACGTATTGGTCTCATGGTAGACATATTCGTATTATGGTGGACATGTTGATCCCATAGTAGACATATTGGTCTTATGGTAAACTTGTTGGTCCTATGATAGACATATTGGTTCTACGATTGTATGAGTTATGCCCATGGATAGATTATAGTCATGGAGTAATTATATTCATGGATGGTTATTACCTATGGAAAGATGATACTCACTAATGGAGAGTTACCAGGGATGGATGATGAATCCCATGGATGTTGTTCCCATGGTAGACAAATTGGATTCATGCCTAGATATTGATTATATGATGGTCATATTGACCCCATGATAGATATAGTGGTCCCATGGTAGACGTATTAGTTCATGGTGGACGTGACGATTCTATGGATAGATATTATTACCCATGGATGGTTATTCTCATGGAGGGCTTTGTGACCATGGATGAGTATTGTATACCGTGGATGGATATTCTGTTAGTGTTACGCGTGAAATAAGAAAAATCGAACAGAAATAAAAACACAGCACAACACAATATTTTAACGTGGTTCGGCCACCTGGCCTATGTCCCCGGAGCGAAAGAATATTCACTATAAAAGAGAGAAATACATTTACAATATTTACGACTCCCTTGAGTCATGAGCCCAAACTCGAAGTCCCGAGCCCCTTGTACATCCATGTATAAAACACACCGACGTCACCTCTCAGTTGGTGTTTGTATCTCTCTCATACCCCGGATAGTGAACCCAACTTCTGTGTTTCTCCTTCTATGCTTCCTGCGTTCTACGAGGAACATCCCGACGTGCTTCTCAAATGCGAGCGTCTCCGATCAATGATGTGGCCTCACACCCACGGTGTGACCTCACTCTTGCATGCGGCCATATGTGGCCCTCTTCACATGCACGGCACAAGGCTACATCTTCTCTGCCGTTGATGTGTAGCCCACTGCACTCCTCTCGTTGGAGAGTCCCACCTTTTATATCTACCGTACAACTCATTCACGCTGGTTGTATCTTGTGGATCTAGGAATATTTCCACTTTTAATGTTGCCATGTATACACATCAATACATGCACAACTTAAAGTGATGCCCTTACCTCAAATAGAAAATCCCTCGTACGGTAACATACAAGTATACACGATTGTATTCTCATGCCAGCAAGTTCCTTGCTTTTCACTCCCTTTCTCATTAGTTTAAACAACTATTAATTAGGAGTCTCCACATCAACACCCCAAGATTTTCTGAGAGAAAATCATGCTCTTGATTTAGTGGAATCGAGCCATACGATCCCAGCATATTCCCACGGAGGGCATTGATTCCACAGAAGATTGGACCCATATTTATAGTATTGTCCCGGAGGAGGGATGTACTTATGTTCGGGTATAGGTCTCATGGTTGAGGTTTATCCCATGTGTGACATTGACCCCATGGTTGACGGTATTCCCATGGTTGGTATAAACCCGTGATTGGCTAGACCCGTAATAGATGAAATCTATTCTACTGATGAAACCCACGATTGGGTAATTAGAATGTCTTGATGTGACATCATGAATAGCACGGGGTTAGCGCCATTGAGAACTACGCAAGATCTGATCTCCATTGGAGTACGTAGGCAGCTGATAATTCAGTTCGATCAAATCAAGAGTCCAATAAATCCTAGGATCCGTAGGGATCTCACAACACGTATAGGTGTCACGGGTTTGGACTATGAGTTATACATGCTTCAGAGTTAAAATATATATATATTATTGTTTCTCACGTGTCCGTTGGGTCGAGGCGTGACAAGGCCCCCGTGGAAATTTGTAAACATTGTTAGGGACATTAGGAAGCTGAGTAGGCAAGGAGGAATCACCATCACACATACAGCTCGGTCTGCGAACATTGTTGCAGACTTCCTAGCTAAGGTTGGAGTGCTGAAACATAGACCGGCATTGACGCTTTTCTGATCTTGGACTACTTTTTGGTGTATGGGGTTTTGGGGTTAATTATACTTTCATTTTACTGATGTTTATTTTGGAGCATTGATTTCTTTGTATTCTTCTGATAGCATTGTATAACTCTCTTAAACTAGGTAACTTCCTCTTTTGTACCTTCTTACTTAATTAATGAATTTATTTGTCACCGTTTCAAAAAATATTAGTAATATCCTATGTTATCAAACAGTAAAGTAAATTAATGAATAGACTCTTAAGTTGCATTGTCACAGGTGTGTGTCGAAATTCAAAATGGGAATGACGGTTTCCAAATATAGGATTTATGAATTAAAATGATACTTGAATAATTAAATAAATATTTATTTAAAAGAGTAACATGTAAAATAACAAAATTAAAAACAAAATATTAACTTCACTAAAATAATCAAATAATACACTTCAATATTTTAGTTAGATTGCAAAAGAAGAAAAAGGTGGGATAAGCAAAACAATATTATGTCAAAAGTAAAACAATCCATGAAGAATCCAACACATACTAAAGAATCATCAAAATACAAGAAGGGTATGCTACCAACTTAGAATTACCAAAGAAGATTAGTTACCCGCAGAAAGTCCTTCCACCCGGATGGTTCAATTTGATTTATTCGACTAATTAAACGATTTGATCTAGCTTCCAATCGTTTAATTTTTTCCTTGGTGAAGTTTGTCATATCTATGATCTTCTTAAATTCTTTGAAACCAACGGTACTCGTAATCTTTTTCTTCAAATGGGAAACCTTTTTCCTTTGTTCCTTGTAGCTCTGTACAGCATCTTGATATGCTTGTGACATTGGTGAGACCTAACAATAAACAAAGAAAATCTCAACACAACATCCTACTAATGTACAAAAGAAAATTATGTTTATGAAATTAAATTATGATTCATAACATGCAAGGTTTTGAACATAAAAATCTACCTCATCATCTTCTGAAAGGCTACTCAAGACTGGCACATTTAAACTCCAAGACCAAGTCTCAAGAGATCCATCCATGCTCCAAAGAGCCCCAAATTTGGAATCAGAAATCTTGCCCCATTGCAACTCTTCTTTTGCTAAGACTTCCCTCATAATTTCCTGAGGTAGAGCATCACCTTGAGATAAAGGAGTATTAGGAAAACCGGTCTTGTATATTGATTTAATCCACTTCTCCGTAAATAAATACCAAGAATTATTTGAACCAAGAGCAACATAATAAGAGATTTTAGAATGAATTTGTCCATCTGCTTCACCACAATCTGGCATAGACCCCAAGGTTTCAAGTGGAAAAGAACGGTCCACAACAACCTGTCAAAAATGAAATCCATTGTAAAAATAATTCTTACATATGAAAAGGGGAAAAATTATAATCCAATCATAATTCTACCAAAATTTACATATTCCATCAAATACAAAGATGGATATCAAAATTCAAAATAAACATCTGAGAGTATTCAAGTAACAAATTAAATAGAACTTTACTATCTTAAAATAGAATGGCAAACATTTAAAAGAAAGGGGAGGTTCGTAAAAGACAAATAGAAAATTTATACAACCATAAACATCTAAAATGAAACATGATACAGATTAAATGATACAAAACAACATATCAAAATTGCAAGCAACAGCAGAAATATAAAACAGAAACAACAACAGTAGAAAATCCAAGGATACAACTTCAGATTCTTTAAGAACAAATAAGGTCAATGCAGCAATAAGACATCGAAGTTTTCATAAAATCAATCAATATTTTGCAAAAGTTGATGGCAGTTTTATATCACAAATGAAGCACCTTACTCCATGTATTGGAATTCCATTATGTGCTAGTCTCTAGCCTAGATAAAGGAGAGTGAGTGATGTAGCCCAGCTTCAAAGAGAAAACCAAAGAAGGTTCAGCCACAATAAAGGGTTGGCAAAGGTGTTGCAGGATATTGTGTATTTCACATTTTACACGTGTTGACCAATATTGCCAAACTCGAATCGTATCGGAAATCAGTCTAAGGTGTGAATCGTGAATTGGAAAACGTAAAATCGTAAGTTCATAACGTTTTTCCTAAAATTATTATTTATACTATAATTACATATAACATGACATAGAATAATAAGATGAATTTTCAATTCCTCATAATATATAAAAAAAAAAATAGCTATTTATGTTTTAGAATAGATACAAAAGATTTTTTTAGTGCAGGGTCTATATATTAGTACAAAATAATTATTTAAATACTTGTATTTATTCAATTTATGTAAATAAAATTTGAAATTTATATTATGTAATAATATTTAGCGAGATATAATAAATTATACAACAATAATTTCTTTTGTTTTTGTGCTCAAGTATGTCATTCTAGGGCTAAGAAAAATATTTTGAAGATGAATTTTCAGATTTGGGTTTAGTTCGCATTAAAATTTGATACTAAATAGATTTTTCAAAAATGTTCACTTTACTGTAGCAGACACATATTTTGGCCAAAAAGCCAGAAAAAAAAAATTATTTATAAAAACAATATATATATAATTTAAAAACAACCTGTTGACAGCAGAAATGCAGAAATTTGAAAAACACTGTCGGACGGCAGTAAAAAACTGATAACAATCCTTGTCCAAGGACTGTTGACCGTCCTCATGCAAGGACTCTTGCGAACTTATGTTTTTAACCTAAAGTCTTAAATAAATAGCGAAAGCAATGTTTGCAAAAGAAATAAACAACGAAAAACCAGAAGAAAAGTAGATACCAGAGCAGATACGATGGAGAAAAGGAAGGAAAAAACAAAGAAAAGGAAAAAAAAATGAAGAGCAGAAGAAGAAGAAAGAGGTATGCAAAAACAATGCTTTCCAAAACCACGACGTCTTTCCCTATTCCTTTCCTTCTTCCACTAAATCGCACGAGACAAGGATTTGTTGGGTTGAATTGCACCATTTGCGACTCAACCCAAAAATCGTGCAATTTTTGGGCTATTCCGATTCAAGATACGATTTGAATCGCTGGACCCTCCAAGACAAGTTGAATCGTACGAGTCAAAATATTGAGTTGGGTTATTTTGTATTTCATATGGGTTGTATCTTGTTTACCAGTTTGTTGGGTATATGCCTCTTATATCCCATTATGTATTTTTATTTTTATTTTGTTTTGTAATTGCTCAAAAAAAAAAAACTATATCACGGCACTCTAGGGACCATCTCATATCACAGATCTGAAAAGGCTAAAAGTTCAGTCAAAATCAATTCCGTTTTTACAAAGAAAAAATAATTGAATTTCATCTCAACTGTACGAGTCCTTTGCCATGTCAAAATTTGTCTGTGGGGACCCCAGATAACCAAGTCTTTTTAACAAGGCTTCCTATCCATGAGGCTGGACCTTCCATCCAATCTCATGTGAAACCTATTTTGGGCAACCAAAAATTGGGCAGTCAAGGACACCTATGACTGAATTTTCTCTTCTTTTCACACCTACAAAGATCTAGCTCAAAAGCCTGTTTCAAAGATCTTAGGGGGTTCAGTAGCATTTCATAGTGGCATTCATTGAGCATGGATGGAGTGCTCAGGCTATACTCATTCTCTGATGTCATATACCAAGTTGATTTGTATATAGTAGTGTAGGGATGTTCTTGTATCTTTTTTCTACCCCTCTTTTCATTTTGCTTGTTTTTGGTTTGGTTTCTCATCTTGTGCACCTTTTTTCAATAACCATTTCCAAGAAAAATAAACATATTACAGGTACTTTTATTAAACAAGAACTACGGAACTTTCATTCAAGTCTAGACACACAAGGTAAGTAAACTGAAAACATGTACATGAAGAGCTCACCATGTCCTTGACTTCTGAAGCATCTAATGAGTTGACCATTCCCAAATAAACAGCTGGGATGAACTGCTGAACAGCTTCATCATCTTTATACTGCAAGCATATAAAGGGTAACTGTCCCTGAGCCTGCTCTTTTAATAGAGGTTTCAGTGCAGCTATTCTTTCCAATTCCATCCTTTGTTTCAGTTCTGTTCGCAAACGCTTTGCTGCCTGGCCGAAGAAATATCAGTTATTTTGTACACGAGTAGCATTGAAGTTACAAGAAATTATGCCATCAATAAAAATATGAAGAGAATAAAAGAATCTTTCCATTTTTAACAAGAGCACATAAATGTGAAAAAAAAAAAATCATAGTGAAGTTGGGACTTCAAAGTGACTGGAAGTAATACATAGATGTAAAAAAGCACTTGACCAAAATGGTTCTGTTAAAAGGAGTACAGGTCAATTTGAGAGACAGAGAGAGAGCAGTTTGGTAGTAAAACACCAGTAACGCATGTTTCTTAGATGATTAATGAGTATTCTTGAACAACTAAACCAGTCAAGAGAAGTTCGTGATAATTCTTGATCATTGCTTCAGCCAGGAATTTGGTTATATGATTAGAACATTTGGTCTTCAATGGGAAGTGGTAAACTGATCATTGAAGGGGACTCTATAAATGTAATAAAGTGGGCAGAAGGGTTAAAAAGGCCTCAATGGAAATTGATCACAATAGTAAGAGAAAATAGAGCGTTATGTTCAGGAAGGGAGATCTCCTTCATGAGGTCAGGAGATATGCAAATGGGGTTACTGACTTTTTTCAAAAAACGGGGTGAATCTAAAACTACTAGCGTGTATTATATGTGAGATCTTTTCAGAGATGGAGATTTTGCTTTTGTTGGACATTATTTGTACTTTTGCACTTTGCTCTTTTCTTTTTGGCTATCTTGGGGTGTCTCTTAGACCCTTTGATACCATCCTTTGTATCTTTTCATCGTTATATGATTAGGACATATAAAAAACAAATGAAGATCTACCAGAATCCCTCAAAACACCCCCTATCCCTGCAGGCCCTAGTTTACCCCAAGTAGCCCCACCAACAAGTATTTGGCTCTGAAAATACATTACATGTATTTGCGATCTGAAATATATCATCTTCCTCTTCTTCTTCTTCTTCTTCTTTTTCTTTTTTTTTTTTTGAGCGGTAACGAATTTGAATTTATATTAATAGAAAACTTGAGTACAAAACCAAGAAAGAAGAGGGTCTAGAAGGGGTAGACCCAACAAATACATGTAATAAAAAACATCTAAGGAAACTACATCAAGTAAAACCAAAGCCAAACAAACAAAAGTGCAAGCCGATAACTAACGGAATGGTTCTCAAGTTCCTTTCCTTTCCAAACTCACCAGAGGAAGACTGGCGGAATCGTATTCCATGCCACCTTCATCTTGGGGCCCACTTTGGAAATGACCCAGCTTTCCACGATTGCAGTGAAGGAGCTATGAAAAACCCAAAAAACTCCCATCATGGAAGCAAATATATTCCAAAGATATCTAATTATTGAGCACCTTCCTAGCAAATGGTCCACATTTTCCTCCTGGTTTCCGCAAAGGGGAGAAGGAGGTCATCGCTAGACAAACAGATTCCCCTCCTATTGAGTTTTGCCTAATGCATTTTTCTAGGGTGCACCAAACGAAAGCTTGTACTCTTGGCGGTGCCACTCTGGACCAAGATGAAAGACCTGGGCAACTTCTACTAGTAGACTCTTTTAGTGCCAACTCCACTCCGCTCTTTACTAAATAAAGGCATGATGAATCACCTATCCAAATTCGTTCACCTTCTATCGTCCAAAAGATAGATATGTCTCCTAGCAAAGCCCTCAATTCCAATAAACTGTCTTGCTCAAAGGCCCTAAGATCTCTTCTAAAGTTTATTTCCCACCTAGTAAAGCCCTCCTCAATCTTATAACAGTACATTACTTTAGCTAGCTTGTTCCTAGTAATCCCGAAGAGTCTAGGGAAAATCTTTCTTACGGGTCTCTCTCTTAGCCTAAGTGTTGTAGAATAATAAAGAAAGAAGAAGAGAGAAATTGGAGAAGAATTCTTCTCTTGAGATTGTATTGAATGTAGAGGTTACATGTATATATAATACAAAGGGAGCCATTCATGGTAACCAAAAAAGGAAATAAATCAATGAATAAGCAATTACAATAATTTCTACATCTAATGATATATTCTGAGTCAGCTTTCCTAAACTAGAATTAGTCTAGTCAACTATGTCAAGAAGGTGGGTCCCATACGGTCTAATGGGTCTCACAACACTAAGGTTACTCCAAAAGGTCATGTCTCTTTTTCCTGCTAGAAATCTCAATTTCTCCTTGAATAGGCCACCTACCTTGCCTTTACCTAAAACTATCCTCCACTACGCCTCCAGAATTTGCAATCCATTCCTTTCCACTCCCTCCAAAAGACACTATTCATTTTCATTTTCCACCTCGTATCGACCTACTAGAATCTTCCTCCATAGTGCATTCTTTTCTCTCCCGAATCTCCAACTCTATTTCCATAACAAAACGTTGTTCCTAATAACTAATGGCACTATTCCTAATCCTCCTCCTTTGGGCTTGGTGACTTTCGACCATCTAACAAAATGCACCTTTCTATTTTCCTCCTTATTACCCCAAAAGAAATTTTGAAAGAGTTGCACTAGTCTATTGAGTATCCCCTTAGGCATTTTAAATATTGATATGTAGTACAAGGGAAGATTGGTAAAGACTGATTTGATTAAAGTTAGTCTACCTCCTAAGGACAAGTAGTTCTTACCTCATCCAACTAATCTCTTTTCCACCTTTTCAACCACTGGTGCCCAAAACCTTTTTGATCTAGCACTTCCTCTAATTGGCAACCCCAATTGGAGTTTAAATTCTTGATTATTGGTTAGTAAAGAATTCAAAGAATGTCTCTATTGGATTTTGATTTATCTTAGGAGGGTTGTATGAGGGAGATTTGTAGGAAGATCACACCAAGGGTAGAATGGTCTCCACCAAAGGAAGGTGTTTTCAAGTTTAACATGAATGGGACAGCCAGGGAAAAGTTGGACCAATGAGTATTGAGGATTTAGCTCAGAGTTCAAGGGGAGAGGTGTTATTTTATTTTTCGTAGTTAGTTCATATTAAGGACTCAAAGGAAGCATAGTTACTAGCAATTAAAGTGTGCCTTAGCTCTACGGGCGAGGCATGGAGCAGGTGAATTGTCTTAGAAGGGGCAGTTGGTGAATGCAATCAAATGGACAAGTGGTAGGAAAAGACCTCCCTGGAGGTTAATTTCGATAGTGAGAGAAATTTGGGTGCTATGTTCCCAAACTAATGGAGTGGCTGAACTATCTTGTTAAAACAAGAATATATAGAGAAATTATTGCTGATTTTCTGTAATTTATGGTTATGGTTTCTGTCAAGATCTTTTATGTTTAAGAGAGGTAGTGATTGTATTGTGGTATTAGCCTCTTGTACCATGCCTTTGTGTCTTCTTGTAGTCATTTTCATTTCGATAATATAGTCATTGTTACCATTTCAAAAGAAAAAAAATACAAATGTTTCTAAACAATCAATTAATACAAATTTCAATATTTTAGATAGGCATTTTTTTTAGCGATAACAGTGGTGAATTGAGGCGGAGCACTCATCTCATGTTTATTTTTTCGTTATTTCATTATGATTGGCTTAGTGTTAGTTAATTTTATTTGAGGGTATTTTGTGTAATTTTGAGTTTTTTTTAATGTGGGGGCAATTTGGGCATATTTTATTCTAAACTCTATATGAAGCCCTAGTAGCCTTATTCGAATGGGATGAAGAATTAATGAGATTTTCGACTACCTCCCTTGCTTATGTGGCGGTGCTTTCTCTTGGTAAGAAGCCCAACAGGGTGAGAAGCCCTTCCCTCTATCCAGGTATTCTTTTATCTTTTCTTCTCTCTTTCCCTCTCTTCTTCTTCTTTTTCTTCCTTCCTTCTCTTCCCTTGGAACTCTAGAATTTCATATTCTTCCTTTTTCCCCTTCGTTTGATTGCCACCCCATCCCTTTCCCCAAATCCTTCCCCTAACTGCCTTAATTCCCTTCTTTTCCCTTTTCCTTGGTGTCACCCCTACCCTACCTCCAGATCCTTTCCCTGATTGCCGTGATTTCCATCCTTTCCCTTTTCTATTGTTGTCGCCCCAACCCAAACATCAAACCTAGCCTTTGCCGCCCCTCTCTTTCCCATCTATTAGCCATATCTTCTAAACCCTAAACCGAGCCCACATCTAAACCCTAATCCTAGCCATATCCTTTCCATTCCCCTAACCCTAAATCCTCCCCTTTTCGTCTCTACCCTTTGCTGCCCCACCTTTATTGTACCCCTATACTGCTGTCCTAACCCCAAAACAGCCCCTAAACTGCTATACACTGCTGCCGTACCCTTCCTAGATCCCCTCTTTGCTGTCCCACACTGTGAAGAGCACATACTACTGTTGTCCTATAATTTTCTCTTCCATATTATTGTCAAACACCCAGCTTAACCCTATTTCTGACAAAAGACTTATACGTTGTTGGATCTTACAAAGCCCTTTATTTTGAGGGATCCTTACTGCAAATGTAACTTGGTTTGGATTGTTTTATAGTCATTTATATCAGAATCCAAGAGTTGCTTGATTATTTGTAACAGGGTTATATTCTTAAATTGCAAATATTAATTTAGACCCTACTTTCAGCCTTAACATGTTAATCATAATCGTTGTATTCCATCTTACTTGCATTAGTCTCTTAGGGTTACTGCTTATCTTGTGTTCTGCATCCATTTTGTTATTTAGGTTTTTTTTTAATTTAGTGTCCTGCGTCATGAATTATATTTTAGATAGGCTTTAAAGAAGGAAAGGTGTAATATTAGTTTTGACATCTTAAGGAACCATGTTAGAAAGTACTAGAAGAGTCCATAAAGAATCTGCGAAGCACCCAAATATAGAGACATGCCTAATATGGTACTTCATACATTTCAAAGAATCTGTGTGTGTAATTAAGGCTTGTATAGAGGACTCTTCGTACTCTTTGTAAGTGAATGTGTCTCCTACAGAACCCATAGTTTCCTCAAGAGGTTTGAGGCAAAGTGACCCTCTATCTCTTTTCGTCTTTACATTGATTGGGGAAAGTCTACACAGACTTGTGGAGAAAGCTAGGGACTCCTATTTTAGATCACCTTTTTCATTAATTTTCCCGTCACGCAAAGTCTGTGGATGAATTTTGCCAAACTTATGGATGTATCGTGGATTCTGGATAGAACTTGTGTGGGGTGTGTAGACTCATGGCTATTGTAGGGTTTGAAACCAAGGATGAAACTGGCTTGGAATACAATCCTGGGGAGTAGTATTGTGGTCACTTTGGAAAGAGAGAAATTCTAGAATCTTTGAGGTAAATCATTGGAGGTTACTGATCTCTTTTAGGTAGTAAAATGGAGACTTTGTACTTGGCTCCTCTCTAGTGTAGAGTTTAAGGGTATTCAACCTTTGGATCTTCTGTTGTCTTGGGAGGGGTGTATGTGTAGTTATCGTTGGAAAGGGAGATCAAAGGAGAGTTAGGTCCCTCCGGATAGGGACGCCATGAAGTTTAATGTTGATGGGTTGCGAGGGGGAAACCAGGACCAACGGGAATAGGAGGAGTACTGAGGAATCATATGGGCAATACAATAATGATGTTTAAGGAGTCTATAGGTGTTAGAGATTCAAATGAGGCAGAAATTCTTATTATTAGGAGAGCTTTGGTCATATGGAAACTCTATGGACAAGGTAAATTGGTGATTGATGGGGATTCGGCAAATGCAATTAAATGGGCCAAGGGACAAAGGCAACCCCCTTGGCGATTAATTACTACGGTCAGGGAGATTAGAGCTTTGGTGACAGGGCTCGATGTTTCCTTTGTTCATATTAGCGTATAGCGAATGGCGTGGCCGACTATTTTGCTAAGTTGGGAGTTGATAACTGCTTTTCATGAGTCTTCTTCCTTTGACATTAGAGACTACTCATGTGTTTGTATTGTAATTTGAGGGGTTGATTGACAGCAATTACTTTTTCAGCATCTATTGGATGTACTTTATTTTTGTGTTTTATTTTCTTTTGTTTTATTTCGTTATAAGGTCTATCACTTCTAGAGCTTTCTTTATGTTGTACTTGTACTCTTTCTTTTATAAATGAATCACCTTTGTTACTGCTCAAAAAAAAAGGGGCTCAAACCTATGGTTTTCTTGTCATCATGGGAGGGTTGTATGAGTGGAGCAAATAGAAAACTGACGACAATGGTAACGTGGGCTCCTCCCCCAAACAGTGTTATGAAATTTAATGTTGATGAAGCTGCTAGAGAAAAGCTTGGACTAGCAGGGATAGGAGGAGTGCTTAAGGATAGCAGGGGAGAAATGTCACTGGTCTTTTCAGACGATGTGGGGATTAGGAAATCAAATGAGGCAGAACTACTCAGTATTAAGAGGGCGTTGTCCATCTGGAAAGTCTTTGGGTATAGTCCACTAGTCATAGAAAGGGGCTCAGCAAATGCAATTAAATGGGCTAAGGGACTCAAACGTCCCCTGTGGAAGGTGATCACAATTGCTAGGAGATTAGGGACCTGTCTTTGGGATTGGATGTTTATTTTGCTCAAGTGAGTCGTACAGCAAAAGGGGTTGTGGATTTTTTCGCTAAATTTGGAGTCAACAAATTAGACTCCAGGGTCTTTTTTCTTTGAGATTGATTGGACTTGATCAGGGTGTTGTCTTGCTGGGACTATCTCTTGTGTAACTTGTTTTCTTTTGCAGGGTGGTCTATCTCTTTTAGACATTTCCCTTGTGTTATAATTTTGATTGTCATTTCTCATGTATCATATTTTTATTTTTAATGAAATCTTATTTGTTACCGCTCAAAAAAAAAAAAAAGAGCTCTCTCTCTCTCTCTCTCTCTCTCTCTCTCTCTCTCTCTCTCTCTCTCTCTCTCTATATATATATATATATTAATTCTAGCCGTGGCTTTCTCAAAAAGCTGTTTGTTTTCCTTCGTATTCTTTTTTTTCTCTAAATAAAAATCTATAACCATCTAAAAGATAAAAACATTTTCAACATTTGTATCAACTAGGTTTTGCAAGTGTCCTTTAAAACAGTCAGCAGGCACTGCTACTCGTGTCTGACCCATGAATTAAATTAAACTGTTGCCGTGGTCCATTGATTGCAGAAAAAGTCAGTATATGCATTGAACATGATGTCCTTTCGTTTAAGAAACCCCAACATAACATAGCCTAAAACAGAATTTAAAGTGGATACAAAGTTACTGACCAAAGAAGATAGTGCCTCCATAATCTAAATCATTAACAATTTGAGAAAATACACCACGAGATAGAAAGTCCAGCTTACAAGATGACACAAAGTGTTAAGAGAGCTCAAGAAAAAGTAGGCAATGGAAGCAAGGGACCAACCCGTAATTCTTCTTGCAACTCAAAAATTTCCTTGTAGGCTACTTCAGATAATTGCTCTCGGCATTTCCTATCAATAGCATCCTCACTAACTTCTGACGTCAACAATTTAATTTCATGTTCTATCTTCGTAAGCTCTTCTTTGTTGGCAAGCATGACATTACTTCCAACATAATTTCCAAAACTCTGCTCAACTAGCTTTCGAGCTTCTTCCAACGTTCGTCCTACTTGATCAGTTTTGGAGTTATTTGTTTCCTTCAAACCACGTGTAACTTTTGCACCCTGCATTATTTTGAATCCTTCTACAGTTACTTAAAATGACTAAAAAAATTAGTTACTAGACTTATGACAGGGAAAGATACATACTGCAAGGAGATTCAACACCATTCCATATGAAGCAGTAAACTGTGACACCAGAGGTTCAAGTCCTGCAAAAAGAACCTTGCAACATTCTTCAGCTCCCTCATAGGGAGTCTGAACAAGAACTGCATAGCCATATTCATCAATACCTCGGCGTCCAGCTCGCCCAGCCATTTGGAGTAGTTCATTTGGGCTTAGGAGGAGACGCCCATTTTCACTCCTCTTAGTAAGTGATGCAATCACAGCAGTCCTAGCAGGCATATTAATTCCAGCAGCAAGTGTTTCTGTTGCAAAGACAACCTTAACAAGTCCAACTTGGAATAACTCTTCTATAAATGATTTCCATAGTGGCAAGCAACCAGCATGATGTGCTGCAACCCCTTGCAGAAGCCCTTTTATGGCAGATTCCCTGACTGCATCAGGATACTGAATACGAAATCTTTTCAAGGCCAGTTCAACTTCACCAATCTCACACTCATCAAGAAGCTTGCAATCTTCAAGATACTGAACTGCTGCATCACATCCTTTCCTACTGAAAATAAACCAAATTACTGGCAGCATGTCCCTTGCCCTTAGCTGCCATAAAGTATCTCTAACTTGAGGAACCTGAAAATAATAATTAATTGTGAGATTCATATTCTCATGACGAAATCTTTTAAATCTTCAATAAATTGCCTATATCAGACAAAGCACTCCAGAAAAAGCACCCAATAAGATAAAAATCACTTAAGATACAAATGCAATACAAATGTAAAACCATGCCTGTGACCGGCGAATTGCATTTATGTCATTCTTTGATAATGCTGACAGTCTGGAGATACTAGACACATATCTCTTCTCACTTTCTCCCTTTCTAGAATGCTTCTTCCTCAATCCATCATCCTTATATGATTTAATTCCTGAACTAGAAAACTGTACATAATCAAGTGACAGCTTCCTGTTTCAACACAGCAAGAAAATGTCCAAATGTTATTGACTTCCATCTATACTCTCAGAAGAAAAGGAAGAGGAAACAACAGAAAATAGAATGAATAGTCTTGATGATGATTGGTATGGCTTCCACCATTCTTTGAACCCTTGTCTTCAAGTTTGCAAATGCTATCGTTGGGCCAATGGTAGGAAATGCCCTCCTTGGAGATTGATTCATATTATTAGGGATATCAGAAAGGGGAGCAGGAGTAGGGTAATTCACCTCAGACATGTCAGAAGATCAGCCAATAAAGTGGTAGATTTTTTGGCAAAAGTTGGTGTAAAGAGGCAGGACGCAATGTGGGCGTTCATGTAATTGGGGGCTTGTTAGTTGTTGTGAATAAGGATGTATAAGGCTTGGGGTTTTGCTACATCATAGTTAGTGCTTTTATATGAGATGGTTGTATTTGTCATCATGTTTTTGTTCGCTTCTGTAGCTCTCTTAAATAGAGTCAGTTGACATTGTACTCTCTTCTTTACGTTATTTTTTCACTATTTGTTTAAAAAAAAAAAAGGCTTATCTCACTAAAATCCATGTGGAACCATGATTCTGGGCCCAACAAAATTCCTTGTAATAAAAATAACAACTTTCCAAGCCTTATCTTCAAGGATTTTGAAAAGATCTACACAAAGAAGAAAAGAGCAGAAGGAGGAGGTTGTGTTCAGAATACAAAGATAGCATCTACAAGCAGATCCAATTGTGTGGGATTATTATTGGAGTTCTCTAAGTTTTATTCCTTACCATACTTTTGTCTCATCTATCCATTGGTGGGAAGATTAACGATTATATGGCATAATTTAAATGAAATTATGTTGTGGAATGCCCAAAAAAGCTTGGACAGCCAAGAGAAGAGACGAGAGAGAGAGGCAAAGGGCATACTCCAAGGGGTTATCCCAGTTGGTTTGGGAGCAAGATCTCTAGAGGGATGTCTTGAGTTCAAACCATGGGAGCCCCAATGAGGGGCCACTTCCCATGAGAATATGTATAGAGTAAGATCCCATCGAATTACCCGGTGTGTGCAGATAGGGTGGTTTTCATACACCCCAGGGGACTAGTCGTCTGGACACCTCCAAACCTCAAAAAAAAAAAAACAACAACAACAACATTGGTCATGTGAAGGAGAAGCCGAACAAATGCGTTTTTTGCTTGTAATACTCACCTCTCCATCATCACATGGAACCCCTTTGCCCCTTCCCTTTCTAACGCCCCCCCTTTTCTCCCTTTCTCCTCTAATTCTTCTTCAATCTCTCTCTTTAGTCCCCTTCACAGATGCATACCCATATTGTATGTTTACATCTTGATGCAGAGCACCACAGAGCAGCATTAGTCTTTTATTATTTTGTCATTATTGTATTTTTCCATTAGATTATTTGAGGGTATTTTAATCATTATTCTATTAGGGGTATTTTGGTCTTTTTATTCCATTGTAATTTTATTATAAAATCCATGTAAGCCCTCATTAGGGTTAACTAATGAATGAGAATATAATACACGATTGTGTTTTGAAGCAGTTTTCCTCATGCGCATGGACCCTTGGTGAGAATCCAAGGATGGCAAGAAGCCAAGGAACAGCGAGAAGCCAAGGGAAAGGTGAGAAGCCTCTTCCTCCACATCCATGTACCTTTCTATCTCCTCCCTCTCTTCTTCTATCTCTTTTCTCTTTGTTTTCTTCTTTTCTCTCTAACCTTAAACCTTCCCTATTAAACCCTAATCTATTTCCCATCCCTAGCCCCAAATCACCTTAACCTTCTGCCATCCTCACCAATTAACCCATCTGCTGCCATCGCCACCTCCTGCAGTCCCTCCTCTCTGTGCCAATGCCACCAGTTCGTCCCCTTTGTTGTCGTGACCCATACCAGTCCCTCCTCTCTTTGCCGCAACCTGTCCTAAGCCCCAGATCCGTTGCCGCCTACAAACCCTTTCCTCTTTCTCTCCTTTTCTTCTGTTCCATCGCTATCCCTTTCCGCTGCCAAACAGAGTTCCTTCGCCCCTTCCTTTCGCCTCTTAATTTTCTCTTTTGTTCTGTTTCCCTCATATTTACCTACAGTTGAGATTGTGTCCTTCCACTTGTCCATTTAAAACCCATGTGCCTAAGTATCTAGCCTATTAACTATTCCATACTCATGACCAATTCTGAACTTTTGACCCAAAGCTTCGTCGGGATTGATAGTTACTTAGTATTTGCATGATTATGTGTGCTAAACTTTATATTAATTAATTTTCATTATTAATTGATTGAATAATTTCAGCCCATTTTAAATTTAAGGTGTGATGACCCGACCCTACCCCATCACAATATTGTCAACTTTAGGCCCCACGGACCCGCACGGCTTTGCTTTGGGCCCTTAAGGTTACCCTATCTCCTGTCCTGCATCACATATTTTCTTACTTGGGATGAATAGGAGCATGTAGTTGTCTCCATCCGGTTACTCTATTTGTTTATGTTCGATTGATTCTTCTCCCTTTACTAGGATCTGGAGAAAATTGCTCTTTGTAAGGGCCTCGGTTTGACCGAGTCTTTAT
This sequence comes from Chimonanthus praecox, assembly GCA_022113865.1. Taxonomy (NCBI): domain Eukaryota; kingdom Viridiplantae; phylum Streptophyta; class Magnoliopsida; order Laurales; family Calycanthaceae; genus Chimonanthus; species Chimonanthus praecox. Next base: position 12,491,998 of record CM039095.1, on the reverse strand, counting down.
ATTGTCAATTCCGTGACCAAGCATGACCGTGTGTGTTGGACCTTGCCTTGGAAGAATGTGAAGATGTCAGAAGATCTACCATGCATAGAAGAGTCTACACCAAACATGTGATTGGCACACAGGTAAGTGGACTATAGTGGACCTTAGGCCAAGCCTAAACATCCTAGAAATCAATGGTCAATAAATTGGAAATCTGAAAAATGTTTAGTCTCAGCCTCGAGGCCTCAAGCATTTTGTCGATGCCTCAAAGACTGTCCACATCTAAACCAAGATCGAGACAACTGGATTTCAGCGTGTGCTCTTAGTGCCATCTGTCCTTTGACCAAATATCTTACAAATATGGTAAAGAACATATGAAAAAGTGGGAAAGGTTCCTCATGATCTTTTGCCACATCATGGTTGGAATATTTGTGGATATAAGAAGATCCTAAAAGACTCCTGGATATGATGAGATTATGAATAATCAATTTGTCATCTCACACTGATGAAAGAATCTTTTGAAGGCTCCTCATTCTATAAAGGATAAGCCTCACTGTGAATTGCCAACACATGAAAAAAATGGAAACCTTTAGAAGCTCCTCTTGAGTTGAAAAAGATTATGGAAAATCTTTTTGCCTCCTCATGTTTTGTTATTTAAATATTGTGATTGGCAATCACAGACAGGTGGCAAATTAGTGAGCTGGTCATTGACTAAGTATCATTAAAATTAGAGTTTGAAATCTAAGAATCTAGTGTGCTGTATTGTCTTATACAGCCTCGAGGCCTCGAAGGAAATCTGGAGGCCTCGACTTAACTGTTCCAAAACAGTCTTATAAATACAAAGCTGGCTTATTTCAAAACACAGTCCTGAATATTGGAAAATCCCAACAGCAGCCAGAGACCTTTCTCTTACCTTTCCTCTCTTCTTCATCATCCTTTGCAAGGACATGAAAAAGTATTCGATGCTTAAATTATGAAGAAGATGATGACTGATTTACTAGGACCCAAAAATCAGTAAAATCATTGTCCTAGAATCCATGTTCCGCTGTGCCAAAGCTCATTGAAGAATGGATCAGATCTGAAGGAAGAGGCACAGAGACATCAACAAGAAGAACATACATTTTGAAGAATTGTTAAGGCTCAAGGCAAGTGTTCCTTGTTTATCATAGTACGGTGGATTAGATCAGTGTGATTGAACCACTTTAAAAAATAGGTGTCAAGGATTAGACCAGGGCGGTCGAACCTTTCAAAAATAGGTTGTAGTGTTTGGGTGTGACTCTCATATATAGTGGATTTGGGATAGACCTAGAGAGGGTGAGTCCAACAGTGGATGTAGGTTCAACTGGAGCATACTTGGCAGTCAAAGTTTTGAAGAACAAACCACTAATAGAGGTTGACCCCGAAGATCATTGGAGAAGGATATTCCCTATGTCATTTGTTTTCTGTATCAACGTAGTATTGGGAAATGTTAGCTTCAGATACACCCCAGTTTCTTTTATGCAGACAATTAAATCGTTCACTCCTACAACAACAGTCATTCTGCAGTGGCTGGTATGGAAAAAATACTTTGACTGACGCGTTTGAGCATCTTTGGTACCCACTGTAGGAGGCATTCTTCTCACATATGTACGGGTTATTATCTCCATTGCTACTACTTAGCAGCGAACACTTCATTAGTTAGATGTCAAGAATGCATTTCTTCATGGTGACTTGAAAGAAGATGTTTACATGCTGCCACCTCCGAGCTTTATTAGACAGGGGGGCAAGGGAAGGTATGTTAGCTTAAGAAAGCAATATATGGTCTCAAACACTCTCCTCGGGCATGGTTTGGTAAATTCAGCACAACCTTGTTAAATTATGGTTTTTCACGATAATCAGGTCATCGCATTTTTGTGTATCGTACTAAAGACGTACATATAAATATTTTGATGAGATCGAACTCCTAATTACTCTCATCACTTCCTTAATGACTCTTAATCACTCTCCTGATTTAATACAAATTATCTCCAATTATACAACTAACCTCCCAATCAATTATAGCTAACAAATTTAAAATTTATCTCTTAACAATATTCACTATCAAATTAAAGGGATTTTTCATGGAGATTCATTGTTCTTGATGTTGTGGTTGAAAGAGATAGTAAGACATGCTATGCTGCATATCCAAATTAGATGGGAGAAATGGCTTTGATAATGATTCTTAAAGGACAATAACCAAAGATAACCCTTAGTAGATGCAATAATTGACGATTAGGGTTATGATGATGATATATTGTTTTTTGGTAGACTTTGGGATCTTGCAATAAAGGGTCAAGATGATCAAATGAACCCTAAACTTGACAAGCACAACATGCAACTGATTTGTAGACATCCCCCTATCCCAGATGAAAGGAATCACTTTGTAATATTGTATGTGAAAGGTTTCTCATAGCAATCCAACATACAACATTTGCCATTTCATGGAAAACAAAAATCAAACACAAACCATTAAATTGTCATTTCATTGAATAAATCAAACTAAAGACCACTAAACAAAATAAACATTCTTTATCAAAGGAAAATAAGAGAGACTTACTTATTTATACTTTTCCCTTTTCCATCAAGAAGCGGTAATAAAGAATTTTTTGTAGAAAAATGCCAAGTCAAAGGAACTGGTCGTTTCGTTGACGTTACCAACTCAGTTGTACCATGGATCTGGATAAGTTAAGAGATAAATATGTTTGTAATTCCGTTTCATTTTGACAAAGGTAACGCAATGTATTAATGAAATTTTAAAATAGGTATAAACAGTCATTAAGCTTTGACAAAAATCTTGGATTGGAAGAAAGAACAAGATCACAGAAATAACATCAAGCATTCTCCAAATGGAAACAAGTTAGAAGATAACCCCAAATGTTCATTTGCCAATTTCAAGCCAAAAAGATTTCATTTGGATTGGAAAGTAAGGCACTCCACATTTTCCATAGAAAACACTTCCTAGTGGAAGGAAATCAGAAAATTCAAAGAGGAAAAAAATAGCCATGTTTTTATTCAAAGACATTGTCTTCAAGACTATTTTCCCTTGTAAGAGAGGAGAATGAACGAAGGAAATACCAGGTCAAAAAGCATAAAGGTGTTAGCAACGTTGCTGGCACCTCAATAAACATTACAGGTACTTTCTATCTCATTTTCAAAGGTAGAGCAACTGGAGATTGGCAAATGACAAAAACAAGCCAATTTCATCAACTATGGAATTAGTAGATCTATTAAACTTGACCAATGAATACTCACAGACAGAAACTATTTCATAATTTTTTTCAATTAGAATATGTAGTTTAAAGATAGGAATCACAAGACCGACCATTCCACAGGTTGTATAGTAGTTGGGCCATGGTGATTCTACTTCACTATAGATGCCCTTTACCTAGTTAAATAGTAACTATAATCATAAGAAATAGGGCAATTGTAATGACCCGAACCAATCCGGGCCATTTAATCGAGGAGAAATTAATGGAGCTCGAAAATTTAGGCAATTGATTTAATCAATGGTTTTATTTCGCCATGTGTTATTTGATTTTATATTTGGTAAAAAAAATCAGGTCCGTAGTTCGCGACCCCGTCGCGGGGTGGAGCGTGACAAAATAGTATCAGAGAACGGTTCAACTCTTTGACCGTGGAATGAGTAGTAAAATCTAGTTGACTTTGGATGTTTGAGGATGGTCTCAACTATAAGCTTGTGTCATTGAATGACAAACCCTGTGAGTTTAAAGACTGTGTAATTGTAGGTCGCTTGAATTTCGGAGACAAAATTCCTTTAAGGGGGGTAGTTTGTAATGACCAGACCCTATTCGAGCCATTTAATCGAGGAGAAATTAATGGAGCTTGAAAATTTAGGCGAATTAGTTAATCGATGATTTTATTTAGCCGTATGTTATTTGATTTTATATTTGGTAAAAAAAAATTAGGTCCATAGTTCGCAACCTCGTCGCTGGGCAGGGTGTGACACCAATGCCCTAGTATGAATGTGTGGTTAGTGAGAATGGTTTTGGGGCCCCTAAGTAGGGATGAGAATTTGGCCCAAGAGCCTATAGGCCATAAGTTACTGGCCCAAGAAAAGAAGGGCTTGAGCATCAAATTCTTCCCAATGCTAATCAGGCTTAGGCTTGGGTTTCAAGCCCATTATATAACAAGGTCATTCTCGGCCTTTACACACTAAGACACAATGGCCTAATAGTATAGTAAATATATGATAAAAATAAGTGCTAGCATGTTGCCCACATGTTAAATGTCAACAATGGATCCTCTCAAATTAGTTGAACTCTTAACCAATGTTTTTTGTGGGCAATAACAGTAAGAATTATATTATTAAATAAAAATGAGAGTACAAATCACTAGTATAAAAGACTTAAACCCGAAGAACCACCAATAGTAAAGAAATTTACAAGAGAAATCCCTCAAAGTTCCTAGGAAAGAAAAAGCAAACAAGCCAAAAACAAAAAGGAAATCCCACCAATGATTCCAAATTCCACTCCCTAAAATTAAAAGGAGAAAGACGCTCTCATGCTCCCTATCCACCCTGCACTTCGCTAAAAAGTCCATCACACTGTTCGCTGACCTCCTGACAAGCGCGGAAGATACCTCTCAACCTAAGTCCAATGCCTTGATCTCCCTAACTACTGAAACCAATTTCCAAGGAGGACGCTTAAAGCCCATGGCCTATTTAATCGCATTCGATGAATCACCCTTTATTATTTTCTTCCCCTGACCAAAACTCACCCAACAAGTCTAATCCCTAGAAGCTATACTTCGTTTGAGTCTCTCACTCCTACTGACTCGGAGAAAACTAGAGACAAACACCGGTTGAACTCTTAACCATTGTTAAAAAAACAAAAGTTATATATATATATATAGATAGATAGATAGAAAGAGAGAGAGATCAAAAACGAAAAGAAAACAAACTAAAGGAGAAAAGTCATGCATCTACTCGGGCATCCCATGTTGGGTTGGTCAGGCTCAAGCTCAGACATATCTTTCAAGCATGTGTTGGGCTTAGGCTTTTCTTGTGTTAATCAAACTCATGCTAGGCACAGCAAACGCGTAGACCAAAGCTGGCTCATTTCTATCCCTACCCCTATGATGCGGACATCCAGCCTATCCGAGCCATGGTTCATAGTCCAACTCTTCGTCAGTGGACCTTCATCCAGCAGAGCAGATTGCTATGGTTTATATGGAGCATTTTGATCGTGGACACCCTAGTTGGACTCCATCTAATAAATTCATTCATTTAGTTAGATAGGACCCAATTGTGCAGAGTGGGCTAGGCCAACCTGTTGAGGCCCAGTCCAAGCTTAAACAGGCCAAAGCCCAATGTTCCAAGCCCAAAATCATCCCAGCCTCATCCAATTGCAACCATTGACACTTGTCAACACTAGAGAAGACTCTCCTATGCAAGTGCCGAGTGAAGCAAGAGAGGAAAGGAGGTGAAAGTTGCTTGGAAGGAAAGGAGGTGGCAACATTCCCAACATAGAAAGTGGGTGGGCGAAAATCCCATGTGGCTCCTCCACATGGCCACTTGCTTCTCCTACTTGACTTCTCACCTACTTAGTATTCTTATCTTCTAATATTAGCCTTGTGTTATTTTTAGATTACATGTGTAGGGTGAGGATTTGAATGGTCTAAATAAGGCTACATTCTATCCTTGGCTTCAGTTTATTTTTAGAGTTGCTTAGAGAGAAATTGCCTCCATGGTGTGGTCAACCAAGGCAAGGGCAATTGTGTCTTTTGCTAGTTTTTTCTCTATATATACTCCATGTACCCCATTCGAATTTGATACAATTGAAATAGAATTGAAGTTATTTTCTAAAGAGAGGAATTCTCTTGTGACTCTATGGACTTGTTTAAAGATTGGTGGACTCCAATTTTCACCAATAGCAAGTACCAATTGTTTTGGATTCAATTAGTTTTCATGGCTTACATAGATTAAGTATATGCTTCATTCGAATTTATCATCTTCTCTTTTCATTTGCTTCCTTTATTTTCAATCAATTCAATTAAAAGAAGCCTAATCTTATGAAATCCATAGACTAATTTGAATTCCTGGGAAACTCGTGCAATCATTTAGGATATTGTTTGAGCAATTCTTTGTCAAGGCATAATCATTTTACAAACTGTAATTGGCTGCATTGGGTCTTTCAGAGACCATACTCTGAAAGCGGCTAGCCTACTGGCGAATATGTAAAATTCGACCCTAGGCCTGCATCACTCTATGAACCCAAGTGGATGCAAAATTGGGAAAAAAATTGCACCTATCTTGTCATTCTAGCCCATTAGGAGCCTCTCTTTCAAATGTTACTGTTTACATGGGAAAATTCATGTCACTAGGATATCAAACAACATAGAATTTCACAGTTACCCAATAGACATGATCAAATTAACATCCCTCCTAACTCCCTGACCTAGCAGTTTTCAGGTAGGACCACAAAAGTATTCACACCATTTGAATTGAATCTGTATGTGTATGTGTTGTTAGATTATCCCTATGAGTAACGAATGCCAATTCAGAGCTATGGGCAAAAAAAAAATCTAAAATGTGATAAAATGGCTTTTGATGATGATAATGAAGAATAATCTAACAGTAGGGCCTTTTTCATTGAAATGGAATCTAACAGTGGATGTTACCTGCCCAATCCAACCTGCTAGCTCATCAGGATTTGCCACTGTTGCTGAAAGGCATATGAGCTGAACCTCTTTCGGGCAGTAAATGACCTGTGCTTTGTACACAAAAATCAGACCAGTTCTAAAAGGAATTACATGTAAGAAACGTCAAGAACAGAGGTTAACATCAAAGTAATACATACAATCTCTTCCCAGACAGTGCCTCGAGATATGTCACTAAGATAGTGCACTTCATCTAAAACAATAACGTCGACATGCAACAGTCCACTCCCAGAAGAAGCCATGCCGACACTGCAGAAGGACTAGTAGTAGTGACAATAGCAGATTATGGGCTCCATTAAATCAACAAGATAGTAAGCACACAAATTAATAAATTGTTAATGAGCATAATGAGAAAAACAAGCACTGTAGATAACTAAATATAGATATATACTATATATATATATATATACACCAGAAGCTTCTTGCTTGATTCTAGACCACACCATTTGGATGAAGTATGACAAAACAGCAATTTTATATAAAAATTTTGCTCAAAAATTGGTAGGCATTGGTATCCTTACCCTCTTTAAATAAAATAATATGTGAACAGCCATGGCAACTACCATCACAATAAAACAGTTCACTGATTCTTCCTCACATGGTAGAGCATTTAATGTCAAAGCATTATATCCTACCATTTTAGTGAAGGGCATGTTTAAAACATTTAGAAAACAATCTTCAATATTTAGGACACCTATTTTTCTTTACCCTTTTCTGGGGTGGGGGGATGATTGTGATGATTTTAGTGGAAAACAAAGAGAGAAGCATATAAAGGAAAAAACAAACTACAAAAATAAAAAGGACAGACTCACAAAGGAGATCAATGACCCTGCTTAGCAAACCAAAGATTCTCAATCATCATCATCATCATCATCATCATCAAAAGCCAAAATCCCATCTATTTGGGGTTGGCTTTCAAACTCTACTCCATTTGGCCCTATCATGAACTATAAAATTCGTCACTAAACTATCCATTATGTCGTTCTTTATTCCCTCCCTCCATGTTTTCAATGGTCTACCTCTCCTCCTGGTACCTACTATTTGCAACATTTCAACTCTATGTCCAAGGGTCATCTCTAATTCTACTAACATGACCAAACCACCTTATATAGGTGTATCTCATTTTATCATCTATTGGGCTTTAAATTGTCCGTAGTGTGATCATATCCATCTTTTAGATTTAAACCACTCATCCAACAAAAAATGTACAGCTTTGTCACCCTGACTTTGTCTATTTGTGTTTTTTCAATGGCCCATAAAGCATTGTAGGTCTAATAATTGTTTTATAAAATCGTCTCTTTAAACAATGTGGCACCATCTAAAAGAGTCCCTTCCTTGTTTTGTTTTCTTTTTTCTTTTCTTTTTTTTTTTGAAATGGTTCATATATTAATAGATAAAGAGTCTTTTACTTGTTTATTTCAAGTTTGTTGCTACTGTGATGTAAAGGTGAGAGATTTTTATTATTTTTTGGGTTGGAGAGAGGTTTAGAGTCTTCAATTAAGGCATTCCCTTTTTGAGAGAAAGAAGAGTATGTTGGTCTTTCGTCTTTACTTAATGATGTTTTCATTTGTAGGGAAGAGAACATTAGAGTGTGGATGAAGGACTCATTTGGGGAATTTAAAGTATTTTGCTGGACCATTCTGCAGGGAAAAGCGCTTACCAGATGCCATCTTATCAGGAGAAGACCTGTCTGTTGCAGACACTTTTTGTGGTTTTGTGCAGTGCAGATCAGGAGCATTTAGATATCTCTTTCTTCATCGCCCTTCCACTTCTGCTTTATGGGATTCCTTTTGGGCCCTTGTGGGTTTTCTTGGACCCTCAGTTTGAGTCTAGGAGACCTCTTTTTGGTTAGGGGAAGAAGTTTGTTTGGAGGGAATGCCAAGGTGTTGTGGAATATCATACCAGAATAATTTCTAGGTTAGTGTGGAGAGAAGAATACAGTACAATCTTTAAAGGTAAAAAGTGTTGAGTGGAATAGACATACAAGTTGTGCAAGGCTATTGCAATCTTCTGTGTAAGATATGTATCCGAGTTTTGAGGTACTTCATCTACTATATCTAGGGATTGGATGTCGGTATTATAAGATAAGAGGAGAGTAAACAAGATAAAAGAAAGGTGAAGCATCCATCTCTGGGGACAGTGAAATTCAACATGGTTGGAGCGGGAAGAGAAAAACTAGGTCTAGTAGGTATAGGTCTCTTGCAAGACTCAAACAATAAGATACACTCCTTTTCACGCCTAATTGTGGTTAAAGATTCAAATGAAGCAGAACTCTTAGCAATCAGAGAAGCGCTACCGATTTTCGTGATTATTTTCATGGGAAACTCTTTCTAGAAAGTGATTCAAAGAATCTTGTACGTTGGACTTGGGGGAAGAAGAAACGTCCAATGAGACTCATTTCCACTCCAAATAAGTCATAGAGCTTTGTGTGTCATAGGATGTATTGTTCATATACACACAGATTAGCAAATAAAGTAGCAAATTTCTAAAATAAGCAGTGTATCAGGATCGAATTTGTTTCTTGATGTTCTTAGTGTTTAATTTTGAATGTTTTTTGCTTCTGTTGTCACTTGGTTCCATCTCAGTCACTTTCTCAATTGTACCACATTTTATCCCATTAATGTAGCTATCCATTACCTTTCCAAAAAGAAAACTTACACATAAAATATCCTGCAAAGAAGAGACTCTTTTCATGTCTAGGGTGAGATTCTTCTATTTAAGTTTACCTGTCTCTCAATGATCTGTTGTTTAAACAAAAATATAGAATTTAGTGCTCTTTTCAAGAAAAACACATGGGACCTTCACTTGCCGAATAACATTCAGATATGCCACAACATAAGGTGTCCTTTAAGGTGATACAATTCACAAGCCATGTCAAAATGCATTGAACATAAATGTCAATTTCTATGATTGATTCTAATGAACTTTTAACAAGAAAAAAGAAAAAAGAAAAGAATGGTTCCAACCATAAGGATCTTATATTTTGCCATTTTCCAAAACAGAAATGTTCTAACACATAAATTATGAGTTATTTGTCTGCTTAATTTTTTGCAGATCTAGTATTTAAAGCCAGTCATGGTTTATTTAGAACTATCATGCACAACAAAAACATCAACACCTTGTTGTGTGCACAAGCAAGCGAAACACTGAAGGTAGAGAACGTAAGTCTTCATATTGAGGAAATCCCAATATCAAAGACCCAATGCTAAGAACAAATTAAGGTGAAACTACAAAAGAAACACACTTTCAACCCTAACTAAATTGATTTTAAACTGCACCTCTGATATAACATATTGCGTAAAATCTCTGTCGTCATGATTAAAATTTGAGCATCTTTGTTGACTGCAGCATCTCCAGTAAGAAGGCCAACACTGCTATCACCAAATGTCGCACTAGGCACAACAAACCACAAATAAATAATCTGTTATCATATATCATCTGAATACAAACATTCAAGAGAAAATATGCTATATCTAGTACAAATCAAATTATTTGCAACTAATCAGAACTTACTAGGAGATGATAAAGCAGTAACTTCAACCATTAAAAAAATCAGCGGCATTCTATCTGTGGTTACCAATTAAATAAAATGCTATGAGTTTGTCGCTAACATAACCATTGAAGATCCAAAACTGAGGAAGTCAAAAGCATTCCAGGAGCAAACAGAGCCTGTTGCCTTGGCATGCCCTTGATTGTAAAATGGATCATGGCCAAGGCACAAAGAGGCCCCAAGCACAGGCAAATACCTTTGACTACTATGGAAGACACCAATGATTGTGTCATAGCTGTGTATGAATCCACATCAGTCATCAACTTCTGGGTTTTAATTTGAGCTGTCATTACTCTTGCAGAGATTCTATTATACTGGACCGGATTTGGACATCCTAGATAGCACCATGAACAATCAGGAGTTCTTGAGTACCTAAACCTACACTAAACAGTTATAAAAAGAACTGGGTGACTCAAGAAGGGAGGATAATTGATGCAGAGCATCTAAAGAATCGGAAGGCTATGGAGACCCAATTCTGACATTTTCATGAATTTTATATGTAAAATTAGATGCTCAAAAATTACTAATTTAAAGAGCATTTGTTGAAAAAAGTTGAAAATAAGAGGCCTAATTCCATATACTAAGGGTCCAAGCCCATTTTACAATATGTAAGAGGATGGATCGTGTTTTTGGGGCCCATAAAATCCATGTGCAAGGGAATAACGAATATTCACATGTCTATCCAAGACCTAAAATGGGAAGGACACCACAAGAAAAGCTTATGTTCACATTTATTCACACCTTAGATCCTAAAATTTGGGACTCACGAAAGCAACAGAGTTCGCACACCTAGAGATGGATTTTTGTGGTTTTCTTTCTTAACTTTCATGCCTATGTGTCAACAACCATCGGTGAATAACATTTTTATAATATGGATGGATAAAAGGAGATTTTGACATGTAAAAATGCCCTATTCGTGCATGGATGCCTAAGACATGCTAGCTTTTTTTCTCCCCTCAAGGCCTTTGGCCCATGGAATGTAGATGTTATTTTTGAGTGAGTTTTATTGAGCTTTATGGTTGTTATCGCATTGAATTTCTTGTTTGAATTTGTAGTAAAATTCTAAGAATTCAGTTTATCTTAAATTGTTTGTTTGATTTCCAATGAGAAAGAGAGCATACAATTTGTCCTAAGTGAGGTTTGTATTCTTTCCAGTATGAGAGAAACCTGCAAGCTTCTGCTAAATTTCAGGGTTTTCTCTAATTTCTTAGAGCCCAATTTCTGTAGCGTTGATATCTTGAGTTAGATTTCTTAATTTTAACGCCAAGCAAATTAGTGGTCCTAAGAGTTTTACGGTATTAAAACCTAGGATTGCATCAATTGTGGCCGTATTTCTAGGGATTAATTGGTGCATTGGATTTGTCCTTAACAAGAGGAACAGAAGTATGCGGGCTTTATTTTCTTTTTCTTTTTTTTTGAGAGGTAACAAAATGTATTTCATTGATATAGGGAAAAACTACAAGAAAAGACAAAACAAACTAAAAACATCAAAAAGAAGGTCTAGAAGAGCTTTATTTTCTATATTAAACTTTTTTTCTTTATTTTTTTCTCTTTCATTTTTGACATCAGGGCTTTCAAATGTTTTCCTTCGGCTTCTCCCAGCTCCACCTCTATAGATACAGTGGTTGACTACCGGTGTTTCATGCTCTCATCCGTTTCAGCAGATGGTCCTCTTGCTTCCACTGGCTCAGATCGGATATTTTCGTTCCTGAATCCCCTTTTTCCCTTTCAACTATGATCCCTTCAGGGGGCAAGTGTAGAATTTAATAATAAGAAAAAGGAAAAGGAGAAGAAAAGGAGAATAATTCTTCTCTGTATTGTATTGATGTGTTTTCCTCTTAGAGGATACATGAATAAATAGGAAAAAGAGAGGGCAAAAAAGGAAATACAATAAAAGAATGCTTATCTACATTAAATCAACCACACAGTTGATTGTCCAAAATAGGATTAGCTGGGTCAATTATCTAGTATCGGGTCCCACAACACTCCCTCTCAAACTGGCTCGAAGATGTCTAACAAACACAGCTTGCCAATAACCGAAGTAAGTTGGTTCTTAGGAACAGTCTTTGTCAATATATTGACAAATTGATCATTAGATTGCGGATGAGGGATAACAAGTCGGCCTTCAAAATATGTTGTCGAAAGAAGTGACAATCAACCTCAATGTGTTTGGTCCTCTCATGAAATACCGGATTCGAGGCAATGTTGATGGCAATCTGATTATCGCAGAACATAATAAGTGGATTAACGGAAGCAAATCCAATTCTATAAGAAACTGACAAATCCAAAGTAACTCAGTCTTAGTATTAGCCATCACATGATACTCTGCCTCAGCACTAGAGTGAGCAACAACAGACTCCTTCTTGCTACGCTAGCAGACTAAATGAGAGCCCAAGAAGGCACAATAACCAGTGGTGAAACGGCGGTCATCAGGAGAGCCAACCCAATCTGCGTCAGAATAATCACGAACTGAGAGGGAAGATATTCGTGCAAAGAACAATCCCCTGCCTGGATGAGCTTTAAGATAGCAAGGATGCGGAAGGAAGCATGAAGATGGGTATCCCGTGGAGCCTACATGAACTGGCTAACCACACTAACTGCATATGATAAATCTGACCGAGTGACAGTGAGGTAAATAAGTTTCCCTGTCAACTTCTGATAAAATGCAGGAGTATCAAGAGGAGTCTCGTCTGAAGCCAATAACTTCGTGTTGACATCTAGCGGAGCGTCAATAGGTTTGCATCTAGAGCATCCGGCATCGTGTAGTCATCTGTGCAGCAGTGCAGAACAACAGCCAAATGGGCCCCACAATTTGACCAAAACCCTAGGTCAACCTGGGGCGTAGGTAGGTGGGCCAGGGGCGACTCTGGTGGTGAAGAGCAAAGTGGTAGAAAGGTAGTATCTGGGCTGATCTTGAGGAAAAATAGAGAAATTGGGTTGTTCTAAGCGGAAGAAATCCTGGGAAGACAACCAGCAAGCAGGCGACCATGGGTAGGTAGAGACAACTTGAGAGATGAGGGCTTCCAAAAACAGCAGGGAGAGTGGGTCATGTCATCAGAAGCTTCGCCGAGATCGACACCAGAGAAGAATCTACTGGAAGGAGATGCAAGCAGGAACTGAAAGAAAAAAAATCAGATCCATGAATACCACAAAGAAGCAAGACAAAAGTGAGACAATCCGCTACAGAAGTCCGCTAGAGAATACGTTTGATCTGAAAGATGCCGAAGTCCGGCAAGGAACAGTAACACCGGTAGAAACATAAACGGAGTCCAAAAGCATTCAGGAACCTTTCCTGACTGATACCATGTAGAATTTAATAATAAGAAAAAGAAAAAGGAGAAAGAAAAAGAGAAGATGTGGAGAAGAATGCTTCTCTGTGTTGTATTGAATGTTTATAAACTAGCAAAGGTTACACGTATAAATAGGAAAAAGAGAGCCAATTACGGTGACTTAAAAGGAAAACAATAAACGAATGATTATGTACAATAAAAAATACAACTAATCAGTTGACTTTCTAAAATAGGATGATTCTGATCAATACTTGTGAGGAGGTGGGCCCCGCATGGTCAATTGTCCTATATTGGGTCCCACAAAATAATGCAGCCTTACCCAACCCGTTAGTAGTAACCGAACGACCCGATGATCCGAATGCCATTCCCATACCAATCCCTAGTACTAACTCTTCGAGTCGGACGTTTTTGCTTCACTTTAATAGTTTAATCAACTGAGGGATTGAACATTAGTGAAAGAGAGGGAGGTAGTGTTGTGAGACCCACTACATAGCATAGCTGACCATGTGGGACCCACTTCTAGACATAGTTAACCAAAATCATCCCAGTTTAGAAAGTTGACTTAGAAGATATTGCAAGCTATGTAATTTATTGTAAATTGATCACTTTTTTATTCCTTTCCTTTTTAGCCATCGTAATTGGCTCTTTGTAATCTATTTATTCATGTACTCCTTAATTATTTACACAATTCAATACAAGAAAAATTATTCTTCTCCATTATTCTCCTTATTACTTTCTATATAGCATCAGCCAGAACAACTTTCTAGACGCTTTAGGAGAATTTTTTTCCCGTTTTATTATTCCTCGCCAGAATCCGGCGTCATCTACAACTCCAATTCCTGAGGACATCTATAGCAGACTTCTCTTTTCTTCTCCCTCCTTCTCGTTTTGGGAGCTATTCAACAGATTTTTGCATATTGAAGGTTCTCTAAGAGGATTTCGGAGGAGAAAAGTAGTGGCTAGAGATGGAATTTCTTGAGGAAGAGATCATGGAAGCCCTAGGGAGTTGTGAGGGAGTTAAAGCCCTAGGACCTGATGGATTCAATTTTAGATTCCTGAAGACATGTTGGGGGTTATACAGGACGACCTTATGTTGTTCTTTAAGGAATTCCATGAGAGGGGGATTCTAAATAGGGAGTTGAAGAACTCTCTAATCACTTTGATACGGATAAAGGAAAGAGTTACTGAGTTGGGGCACTTTAACCAATTAGCCTTGTAGGTACCGTGTACAAGTTACTTGCAAAAGTTCTACCTGGGAGGCTTAGGATTGTGTTTGGGAAGGTAGTTGGGGAGACTCAAGGAGCATTCATTGAGGATAAACAGATTCTGGACAGAGTATTGATTGCTAATGAAATTATACATGCTAGGCTTAAAGGTAAAGAAATCTAGTGTCTTGTTAAAATTGGATATAAAGAAAGCATATGACCACGTTGAGTGGGATTTTGTAGACTAACTAATTGTACGTATGGGATTCGGTCATGTCTGGAGAAAATGGATGAAGGCATGTATCCAAGGTTCGTCTTACTCTATCTTAGTGAATGGGTCACCAATTGAACATATAGCAAGTGTTGAGGGATCATGAGGGACGAACAACAATCATGTTTAATGAATCCATTGGTATAAGAGATTCTAATGAGGCGGAAATTCTTAACATAAGGAGAGCTTTGCCCATATGAAAAATTCATAGGCAAGGTAAATTAGTAATAGATAGGGACTCAGCAAATACAATCAAATGGGCTTAGAGTCAAAGCCGTCATCCTTAGAAATTGATCACTACGGTTAGAGAGATTAGAGCTTCGGTGACAGAGTTTGATGTATCCTTCGCTCATGTTAGCCATACAGCAGATGGCGTGGCACACTACTTTGCCAAGTTGGGAGTTCAGAATGGCTTCTCAGGAGTCTTCTTCCTTTGACTTCTGAGGACGACCATTTGATTGCTTTTGGATAGGGGGGATGTTTGATAGTAGTTTCTTATTTGTACATTGTGATTTTATTTTTGTTTTCTCTTTCTTTGCATTTTCTTGTTTTTTCCCTTCTTTGGTCTATTGCTTTTAGATCTTTTTTGTTCTATTTGTACCTTTTATTCTTGAATAAATTAGCTTTGTTACTAGTCAAAAAAAAAAACAATGACCAAGGGCTTAAGACAAGGGGATCCTCTATCCCCATTCTTGTTCACCATGGTAGCCGTAGCGCTAAATGGTTTAATGATGAAAGCTAGAGAGATTGGTCTTATTAGGGGGGTTGGAGGCAATCACAAAGGGTGTTTCAGTCTCACCTACAATTTGTGGATGATACCCTTTTTATTTCGTGAAGCGACTAGGGAAGAATTGTTTAGGGTGAAAGTTGTCTTTAGATGTTTTGAGTTGATCTCTGCCTCTCTGGCATGAGGGTGAACTTAGGGAAGAGTAATATAATTGGGATAGGATAGGGGGAAGAGGAAGTCAATCACTGGCAGAGGATATGGGTTGTAGTATAGGGAAGATCTAGTTCTCCTATATGGGATTACCCACTGGGGGAAAGCCGAGATTAAAATCATTCTAGAACCCAACCATAGAGAGGGTGGAAAAACGACTGAACGCTTGGAGCAAGAACTACTTGTCCTTGGGTCGTAGGTTGATGCTCATTAAGTCAGTCCTAACTAATCTCCCAACATACTTCATTTCCATGTATGAGATGCCGAAAGGAATTGCCTAGAAATTGGAGAAACTACAAAAGGACTTCCTTTGGGAAGGGACAGGGGACAAGAGGAAAATTCTAGTTAGATGGGAGGAAGTAATTAAGCTTAGGGAGAGAGGAGGCCTAGGTATCTTTAGTATTAGAGATAGGAATCATACACTACTTTGCAAATTGACATGGAGGTTTGCTTCAGAAAAATAGGCTCTTTGGAGGAAAGTATTGATCTGTAGGTATGGTGTGGAAGACCTGGGAGGCTAGAAGATAGGAGACAGGGCGGCGAAGGAAGGATCACATGTTGCTAAAAAACTAAAATGATATTTAAATTAGGCAATGGTGAGGGGAAAGTTGGTATAGCCTTCAAAGCATGGTTTAGAGTGCTCGTAGGTAGAGGGGACAGGGTTTCTTTTTAATGACAAATGGTTGGGGAAAAACACCCTCAAGGAATCCTTCCCAAGATTATATAAGGTAGCCAAGAATAGCATTGCTTGTGTTAAGGACAATTATGACAAAATAAGGGGGCAACCTAGGTGGTCGGTAAGTTTTCATAGGTATTTGAGAGAATTTGAGGAAGAGCAATGTAAGTTGTTAAATGATATTTAGGGAGAGACTCAGATATGCTTAGACGAAGAGGATAGGTGGATCTGGTCCGGTGAACCATCAAGGGTTTTTTCGGTTAAAGCCATCCTCAAGGTGGTTTATTCCGACCCACCCTGCAAGCTGGCTTGGAACTATAGAATCCCACCTAGAATTCAGATTTTCACATGGGCAACTATTAGGGGTAGAATTTCCACGAAATGCAACTTAAGGGGCAAGGGTTTATTACCAAAGGGAACCTCAGAATTATGCGTTTTTTTTTTGAGGCCTACACGAGGAAATGATCGATCATTTGATGTGCAGCATCAATTTCACCAGGGGTGTGTGGGATAGGTTTCTAAGATTGATGGGTTGTTCCTGGGTCCTAAATGACAAGGTGGAAAACATTATATTAGAATGGGGGGAAAGTCCTTTCGCAAGAAGGAGGATACTGGCATTTTTTTTATCTGTATGGAAGGAAAGGAATAATAAGGTGTTCAAAGGAAGAACAAGAGAGGCAGTGGACGTCTTTGAGAAGGCAAAGTGGAACTTGGTTGGGTGGCTATCACTTTGGATGTTCCTTGGAGGATTTCTACCTATCATGGAAAGGTTGTACAAGGGAAGGAAAGAAGAAGAAGAAAAGGAGGGTTGTTGAGTGGAAGAAACCCGAATCAAGATTCCACAAATTCAATGTGGATAGCGCAACAAGGGGGAAACCTAGCCCAGCAGGGATTGAGAGTGTACATGATGATAAGGGTGGAATGGTTTTAGCTTTCTTTGAGTCCTCATGAATTTTGGAATCAAATGAAGTGAAACTCCTTGCGACTCAGAGAGCTCTCGTTATCTGGGCTAGGCATGGGAATGGCAGCCTCATTGTCGTGGGAGATTCGGTTAATGCTATCGCCTTGTCTAGTGGTAGCAAAATCCCCCTTGGAGGCTGGTTAATATTGCGAGGGAGATCAAAAAGATGAGTAGGAACAGAGGCGACATTTTTAGACACATTGCTCAGTCAAGGAACTACGTTGCTGATTTCTTGTCAAAAATTGAAATTTGAAAGAGGGTGTTAGTGGTGGAATTTTTCTAGATTGTACTGAATTTGGGTGTAATGGGAAGAGGTGCTATTCAGAAGCTTAGATTTGTTCTGTGTATTATTTTTTAATTGACATGTGGACTAGTATAATACTCTTATATAAGACATATGTATTGTCTTGTACTCTTTTAATTTTAATAAACTTATCTTTGTCTCTGCTCAAAATATATATATACATACTTATACAATATGCATGGAAGATCAATTGTCCATATATTTTGATGCTTTGGATGAGAAGTACTATATTTTATGAACATTGGTGCAATAAGGACACAAAATCATGAATTTGCACATATATTTTAAGTATCTAAATAAGTGTGCCTAGCAAATGCGGCTTGCGCCCAGAGATGCACCTCCCGCCTTAGGCTTTAAGACCCTTTAGAGCCTTCATTGCACCTTGCACCTTGATTACTATGATCTTAACTGGCACCCTCTCATGTTTTCCTCTACTGGAGCTACATCTAGGCTTTCTCCAATGCATTCATTTCTAATTCTATCTTTTCTTGTTGCGCAAAACACCGTCTTAAAACCTAAAAATGTGAGAAACGATAAAAGCTGTGAATTATTACCATTCAGTTCCCTGGGCCAGACGATATCTTTCCTTTGAAGCTTTTGAAGTACATTTGAATATGTTTGGAGATGTGATTTGCTGCTGCCTTTTTTGTTGGGTTTGCTACTTGTGAGCTTCAAACTTGTTCTTTCCTTTGTTCCCCTCTTTTTTTTTCGGTTGTGGGTACGGATGGAGGGTATTGTACCATTATCTTTTCTAAACAAAATATTGTCGTCATTTCAATAAAAGATAAAAACAATTAAACTTGTGAAAAAAGAAAAATATTGCAGCCATAGGCATAGGTTAAGATAATATTGTTATGACTGATATATTCAGTATTATCATTAAAAAAAATATTAACAAATACAAAGGCTGATTCAGTATTCTATTAGCAACTGCAAATGCCATATCATTGCCTTTTGATAACAAGTTTGCCATATTTGTGTTAGACTATGATATATAGCATAGCATGTCCACAATACCACACAAGCTCAAGAATAACAACAAACCATTCGCATACATGGAAAAAGCCCGTTTACAACCAATTAAGATAGTATGTACCAGAAGTCTCTATATTTCTGATTGGACAAAGCCTTCAAAGGAGTTGTGTAGAAGAGGCGCCTTCCCCTAGACACTGTAGCTACTGCTGCAGCCTCTGCTATTAATGTCTTTCCACTACTTGTTGGTGCAGAAACAACAACCGATGACCCTCTAAGGAATGCTAGGATAGCCATGCACTGTGCGAAACAGAAAATGACAGCATAACTTCTAAAAAAGTCCAGATGCAGCACAACTTTAAAAGAAGTCCAAATAGGTAAAATATAGAACTTATAGCAAAAGTAGATCATGAAAAAGCAGAATATTTACAAAAGGGGATGTCACAACAGATGTCCAAAATTGCCATGAAATTAGGGGTATAAACCAGAGAAGATGAATAAGCTTTGGGTCAACCCCAACCTGGGCTCAATCACATTTATAGCCCAAGTAAGACTTCGCCCAATTTGGACAAACCTAAGCTGATTCATATGATAAATGTAAGCCCAAGTTCATTTAGGACGTAGCTGGGTTCAAGCTTTTCTTGGCCCACTTTTTGGCCTAACACAAACTACATTTAGGACTTGGAATTTTTTGTTCAATTTTTCCCACTTATTGCAACTAGAACATTCTGGAATATGTAAAAGATTGGTTGGTAGATTCCCTTTTTTTTTTAATGGTAATAGTATTATTAGTGGAAGTACGATATAACAGAAAAGCCTGAAAGCCAAAATTAAAATACAAAGGCCAAAGCCAGCAACGAACACCAAACACAAATCGAGGCAACTAAGCCTGAACCCCAGGGTTGAAACGAAGCCCAAATAAGAAGAAGGAGGCAGAACTCCAGATTGCCGAAAATTAAAGATTATCTGGGCACCACCCCTTTAGCAAGAGCATCACCAATATTGTAAATAAACTGCACAAACCAGCTAGCCGACAGGTCCAAAATTTCTTCAACCAAGTCTGCTATATTTCACAGGTAAGAAAACGCATTTGCAGTCCATTTGATAATGTAAGAATCAAACTTTAATAGTAACCAGAATCAAAGATCCTTGCATTGCTGACTTCAGGCCGAAAAGGAGCACCGAGGCCTCAGCAACATGAGCAAAATAGGAACTGGCTGGACCAGAAAACACCAACATAGAGGTGCCCAAGTGATTCCGAGTGAGGCGCCCAATCCCTGCAGGCCCAACTGGTCTACCACCGTCCGACAATAGCCAAGCCTGGGCGTTATCCCAGGTGGTGATCTGCCCTTTGCAAACAGCTTGCAGCCTCAACTGTGCCTTTTGCAGAGCCATCCTAGGGCCATACTCCGGTCTTCCCCGTGCTGCGCCTGCACCCCACTGCTGAATCTCCATTCAACAGGCGTTCGTCCTCTGTCTCACATTACTGCTTCAACCACATTCGTCTTTCCCTGTGCAATTTCCCAACCAACCACCTTCTTTCCATCGCCATCTCCTGACTTCCCCCTTCTAGCCGGTCATCCATACCCATTCCCTGATCTACCCTTTTTCCCAACAGAGCCAACATCTACAGGCCCCCTCTCATCCTCCTTTCCTGCTCAAGGCCCAATCTCCCACCACCCCATTCCAGAGCAATAGTCATCTTCGTCTCGAGAACCTAGCACCATGCACATCTAGTGCACTGCTATCACAATGAGTCCCACCTACGTTAAACCCATTAATCCATAAACCTACTAAGTCTCCCTGCAGGCTTCCAGCTACCCCTTTCCCATTTCACCTTCTTTATTTTAGTTTTTATTTTTATTTTTTTTAGCAGTAACAAAGAAAATCCATTCAATCAAAGATAGAAGGTACAAGAACAATAAAGAAAATAGGACTAAAAGACAAACAAGAAAGAAAGAATAATAAAAATACAATCAAAAGGTACAAATCAATAACTACTATCAATCAACCCCTCCGTCCAGAATTCAATCAAATGGACATCCTCAAAAGTTAAAGGAAGAAAACCCCTAAGAAGCCGTTACAACTCCTAGCTTAGCAAAGTATTCTGCCACGCCATTAGTTGTACGGCTAATATGAACAAATGAGACATCAAGTCCTATCACCTAGGCTCTAATCTCTCTCACCGTAGTGATCAGTTTCCAAGGGGGATGCCTTTGTCCCTTAGCCCATTTGATTGCATTTGCCGAATCCCCTTCAATCACAAGTTCACATTGCCCATGGATTTTCCACCTTTATTTATCAATAAACAGAAAACCTATTCAAGCCCCATTAACCATTAAAACCCCTAAGTCTCCATCAATACCCAGCAACTTCAAACCCACCTAATCTTGTTCAAACCAAGGTCCATCCTTAGACCATCCCATTGACTGTTTGACCACATTTGACTGGATTGACATGATTTTGACCAGATCCTGTAAACCTGATAATTTCCGCTGCGTCAGAAATCTAGAGCTATGTGGCTAAAGGAGACAAAAACACTGCATTCTTTCATAAGACTGCAAATGTCAGGCGAGCAAGTAATGGAATAAAATCTATTGTGTTGGAAGGAAGGAGAGTGGTAGACAAGGATAGCATTCGGGAAGCAGTAAGAAGACACTATGCGGTCATTTTCCAGTCCTCATCAGAGTTGTTACTACCATCCCCTCCCACATAAGCCCCTTCAGTTTCCCCTCACCAAACCTTAGGTTTGTCTACACCTTCCTCTCCTCCAGATACCCCCTCTCCCTCTCACTTCATTTCTTTCTCTGTCTAATTTTCTCATATGCAGACATGGTGTTCTGTTTTCTGGTTCAGTGTTTCAGGTGTTAAGCACAAGTCCCAGCTTGATAGTCGCAAAGCTTCAATTTTTCACCTTCTCTTTGTTCAGAATCCACATCTACCTAGGATGAACTGTTGGGTTCCCAACGGTTTATTCCACAGATCAATGCTAGAGCATCAAACTTCCAGGCCTTCTTCTTTCAACCCCCGCTACCTTCGGAAGTGGATTGTTGGACTCCCTTCGGCATATTCAGGCTCGCTATGGGTGCACAAGCAATTGACCGAAGATCCTCAATTATGACATCACGATCTCCTACTATATTTCCACCCCGATCCAAGCCCAATTCCCATGCAACAGCAATCGCACCATCTTCCTGCTCCTACATCTTCGGATCACCCTCTGCAACAGACGGCTCTTCCACCTATGCTTCCTTTCTATTGTGGCTATTCCTATTGGTCTAATTTCCTCCCTACACCTACTTTTGAGTTTTTGTCGGGTTCTTTTAGCAGATTCCCCCCTCTTGTTGACCTTTGGTCATTCTTCTCCTTTTTCTAGACTAAAGTTTTGCCTCTTCCGAAGAAGGAAGAGTACCTCGACAAACATTGGAAGGGACTAATTTTCAGAAGGTTGGTGAAGGGAGGGTGCTTTGGTTGGAAAAAGAATTCACCGTAGAGGAGATTAAGGCAGTACTGAATAGCATTGAGGGGGACAAAGCCACAGGCCTAGATGGTTTTAACTTTAGGTTTATCAAAGCCTATTGGGATACAGTAGGCCCAGACTTCCTCAAAGTCTTTCGGAAGTTTACAATAGCGGTGTTATAAACAAAGGTTTAAAAACTCTTTTATAACCCTCATCCCAAAAAGAGTATCTGTTTGAACTTTCACATAGAACTATTAGTCTAATAGGTTGTGTGCATAAGTTGTTGGCAAAGGTTCTGCCAGAAAGACAAAAGGAGGTCCTCCCTGAGATAGTCAGCGAATCTCAAGGGGCCTTCATTGAGGATCATCAAATCCATGACGAAGTTCTAATCGCGAACGGATTGGTTCAATGTGATTAAAAGAAAAGAATCGGGACTATTCTTTAAAATCGATATGGAGAAAAGCTACAACTATGTCGATTGGGCTTTCGTGAGTTACCTTCTCAATAGGATGGCCTTTTGGTACCCGATGGAAGAAATGGATGAAAGCTTGTGTCGAGGGCACCACCTACTTAGTGCTCATGAATGGATCTCCAAGCCAACCGATAGCAGCTACTAGGGGATTTTGGCAGGGTGACCCACTCTCACCCTTCATCTTCACACTGGTAGGAGAAGGTTTGAATAAACTGGTAGAAAAAGCAAGGGACCTAGGCATTTGAAAGCCTTTAAAGTGGCTAGACAAAGACTAGAAATTACACATCTCTAATTAGCAGATGACACATTGTTCTTCTATGAACCCAACAGAAACGAAATTTTAGGCTACAAAGTGGTCCTTAGATGTTTCGAATTGGTATCTGGGCTAAGAGTAAAACTAGGTAAAAGCACCGTAATTGTTGTAGAGTGGGCAAGTTTCTAATGACTTAGATTTGCCAATTGGAGCTAGCCCTAAATCAAAATGGTTTTGGAAACCATTGATTTAGAAGGTATAGAAATGATTGGTGAGTTGGAAAAAGAATTGTTTTTCAATAGGAATTAATAAGATGGCTTACTCTTATTAAAGCAGAATTGGCAAACTTACCTATTTATTATATGCTGCTTTTCTAGAGGCTAGTAGGGGTAGCAAAAAGATTAGAAAAGCTTTAGAGAGACTTCATGGAAATGATCAAGAGATAAAAAAAACAAATGAATTCATTGCCAGTTTACATTTACCGAGGTGCAAAACACTCCTTTATCTGTGAGAAAACCCTAATCCCCTCTTCCTTGGAGAAAACCCATTGCCCTCCGCCTCTCCCTCTACTGGAGCAAATCCGGTAAAGGGAGGACTGTAGATCTTTAGGCTCTCAAACCCTAGCCTCAGTTTTGTCATCTCCTCTCCCCTGCTGAACTTTCCCTCCTTTTGCTCATCGGACAACCCCCCTCCCTTGTTCCTCCTGCTCCGCGCCTGGACAAGCTTCCAGCCACCTGTTCCGACACTTGAGCTCCTTGGGCGACCTTCTTCCCCGTTTGCCTGTTGTGCGTCCGCCCCCGGGCTCCTCCCTACCTCAGTCGCTGCCATAATCTGCATCTTAGCACCCATCCGTTCCTGATCCTGCTGTCTGGAGCCCATCCATTTGCTACAAGTCACCTTTCGCCTGCTGCAAGCCACTGCCTGGATCTCGCCTCCTCCCATCTGGACTCTTCCCAAGCTCATCGTCCGTCCGTGCATTCAAATCTCCAGCCCATGTCAGATCTTCATCAGATCTCCCTCAAATCCCCATTGTCTGATAGAGTAACAGCTTCTGCGCTCTCCCAGCGGATTCGACCGTTATTGTGTTATGGAATCTGACATTTTTGCTGCCGAACTGGGGGATCTGTCTGCAACTCCCCATCTCCTCTACCGCCGACAAACTTTCCTGTTGCGATCATCAGCACTCCTTGGGGACCGTCTCACATTTCGGTCTTCATGAGCTCCTCCACCATTGTCATGTGCTGCGTGATCCCTCCTATCGTCATCTACATAGCAACCGGTGCTTCGTGTAGCTCCTCGTTTTGCGTTGATCGTCCCTGCAGCTTCTATGTTCCCTGCTCCCATCTATTCCTTCGCCGACCAGCTACCGGCTACTGCCTCCGGCATTCCTCGGTAACCTGATTGCGCTTCGGTCTTCGTGCGGCACTTGGATATCTACCCGTCCTTCCTGTTTCCTCTTCCTGACTGCTTCCCACCTTCATATGGGCCCTGGCCTTTTGCCTGTTTCTTGCTAGTTGTTTTTTTTTCCTTCTTTTTTTTTATTTCTTTGTTTTCCTATTTGTCAGTTTTCTTTAATTTTTATGCTTGGCATTTTTTTTTTTCTGCGAGCCAAGAGTGTTTTTTTTTTTGGAATGGTTCATATATAAATAGATAAAGGCACCAGGGTACAAATACAGAAAAGAAAACAACAAAAACAAAACAAGAGATGGAAGGAAAACTCCCACAAGAAAAGAAAACTAAAAACAACATAAGACAAAAAGGAGATCAGGATAAATCAGCACATTCTCTCCAAGCACGAAGGATGTCAGTCATAGAGATATTCCGGAACTCCGGAAGAGAGGCGGCCCACGATGCACACATGGTGAGGCTACGACGAGCCACCACAACACTAGATTTAGCTAAGCCTTTAAACACTCTATTATTACGTTCCCACCACAGGCTCCAAACAGTAGCAAATAAAGAGAACTGCCACAAAGAGGAACACTTTGGCGAGACTGATGTAATGTCCCAAGCAAAAGACAACTCAACCACCGAAGGAGGCATGACCCAAGCCACACCAAACTAGGTTAATACAGAGCTCCAAACGTTAGAAGAGAAGGGAAATGAAGAAGAAGATGATCCGACTCTTCAGAGGCATGAAGACAAATGGGGCAAGTACTGACCAAAGTTCTCCCTCTTTTCCTCAAGTTATCTTGGGTCAAGATTTTCCTTAACCCAGCCGTCCAAAAGAAACCAATTACCCTCGGAGGAGCTTTGGAAACCCAAATCTTGGGGTTAACCAAGGCGGTCTCAGAACTCTGATGATTCCAAGTGTAGAAAGACTTTACCGAGAAAAATCCAGACTTACAGGCCACCAAAGAAGACTATCCTCCTCAGTGGTGCGAATTCTATATGATGAGATGATATGGAGGAGATCCGAAAAGGAATAAGCAACAGAGGCAGAAAGGTTACGACGAAGTGGGATGTCCCAAAAAACACTGTCACCAATACAAGAGTAGAAATCTGAAATGGTTCTGAACGGCCTAAGAGATAGGCAGTAAAAAGAAGGAAACCGAGATGCAAGAGGAGAGCTATCAACCCAAGGAATAGTCCAGAACTTTATTATGTCACCACATCCAACCTTAAACCTGATACCTTCTTTAAATTTGTTGACACAAGCTGCAATGGCGCGCCACATAACAGAGGCTCTGCGCGGTGCAGGTTTAGATCCCAAGTATTGGATTTAGTTTCTTTTCTTGTTGCTCTGTAATTGCACCGATGGTGCTTCTTATCTATTATTATTAATATATGAACCATTTCAAAACAAACAAATGAATTTAGTAAAATTGGAGAAAGTCTAGACGTCAAGAGAAAAGGGCAAAATGGGCCGAGTTAGATTTCATACTAGGAATGATGCTCTTCCATATATATGGATGTAGAGGTTTGGCCAGCAAAAAACTCATTTTAGAAGAAGGTGTTGGTGGTGAGTTATGGGGTGGAAGGGATTGGAGGGTGGGATACAGGGAAAAGAGCAAAGAAAGAAACATCAAGAGTGATAAAGGCTTTACTTAAGATTCAAACAGGTGAGGGAAAGGTGTTAAAGGTAATTGATAATGGATGTACATACATACATAGGGTGCAAGAGCACCAATAGGACAGTTGAATAGTTTGGATAGGATTGATTCATGTTTCATTTCCTTACTTTTTTGTTTGCCTTGATTGATTGTAATCTATTTATTCATGTATTTCCGTGATAGAGAGACGCAACTAATTCCAACTTTTCTCATTTTCTCTTCCTACCATTCTACATAACATGGTATCAGAGCCTCATTTTTTTTATTCCTCTTCAACCAACCGCTATTCCTAGGTCTAGCACCTCCCCATTTCTCTACAATTTCTCCTCAACTCCTTTGTTTTCTGCTTAAAGTTCAATACATGTTGGATTTTTTTCCTAAAGAGGGAGAACGAAGATTGAAATTTTGGTTTTTTAAAGAGAACCAGTTTTTCCAAAGGGTAAAATCTAGTATTGGAAATCAACAATCATTATGGAACCCTGCCACCAACCCTCTGTTGCAAATTGTACTAGGACCTATCTATATGGTCAAAGTTTGATCAGACACCTAAGGAGCCCACTCGGACAATCCTCTTGCCAGAAATACTTCTTGCCCTCGATTCTCATTCTTTTTACCCATTTTTTTAACCAGTCTTTGTCTCGTAGAGATATTCTGATTCCATGGCATGAAAATAATGAGTTTCCCCATAAACCCATGAAAGGTCATTATGTCTCGAATAGATATTCCAGATATTTTCTACTAGGTCCAACTACCTGAACAAGAAAACAACCCCTGCTCCTGGCTTTCCCCCAGAACCCATAAAAACCCATCTTTTACATGGAGAAATTCCTTCTATATCCTCATAAATCCAAAGACCCAGATAGGACAACAGTCCTTAAATAGTTAAATCACGTTTCATATCAAAAGTTTAAAATGTAATGCAAGAAGAAAGAAATAAAACCTGAAATTTGTCAATTGGGAAATCATAAATAGACGCAAGCTCCTCGAGATCAATGATTCCATCACCCAGTTCTCTCACTTGGGACCGAAGCCTGTCAACTCTTTTCCATATAGGCTCCTCGGACCAAGTCAATGGCTGCGATACCGAAGCAAGAGTCCCGCTGTCATCATCCTCCCCCTCAGAATTTGAATTTCCCGCCAAATCCACATATTCTTCTGCTGCTCCATCGTCTTCTTCGTCTTCTTCTTCGTATTCTTCGTCGTCCTGCGGAATAATGGACGGGAGAGGAGAATGTGGTTGGGAGGGTAGTGAACCGGCGCAGCACACCTTGAATTTAGTCTGTCGAAGAAACCACAGCGCGCGAGATGATGGAAGGGAAGGAGGAGAAGCAAGTCGAGTAGAGAGAGAAGAAAATAAGACACGCCCAAGCTCCAGAGACGAAGAAGAAGAAGAAGCAGAGAATGCAAATGCAGTCTGGTTCATGGCTGCTGAACTGCAGCTCCCGGCCCAGCCTCTGTGCTCCGTGGTATCTGTATTATCTCCTTACGTCTGTCCGTCTTTTTTTTTAATCTATCTTATCTCTTCGTATAAATATCCGCCTCCCACGTAGGTTATGATAGAAGCCATTAATTTGAGGAAAATGTTAAAGTAACAGATCTTTAAAAGTAATGGAAAATATTATTTTTACACATAATATATTTTAGATTGTTGGGACTTATCATATCAATCTATAATTTTAGAATATTTTAAAATAAAAAATTTTAGTAAAAATTGTCATTAGCCATTAGATTTAGATCGATAAAATGAGAAGTGGGATGATGATTTATAAATATCATTTAGATAAAAAAGGCTAAAAATCACTTTTGAACTAAATTTTTTTTGTAGGATAGTCAGCATAAAATCTTCATAGATGAACCCACTACTCCTATGGTACATCAAGGTTAGACCATGGAGACTCAAATCCGCAACCTCCCGCTTCTTAAATCGGGAGTCAATCAGTTGAATTACCATTAATTTTGTTATGATACATGCAATAGCATGTCTACAATACCACACAAACTCATGAATAACAACAAACCATTCACATTTATGGCAGTTCATGTATTTATAGAATGAGAAGTTTCCATAATTCAAAAAATGTGTCCACATTTGGTATAATTCTCTTTAAATCACTTGACATTTATCACAAAATCACTACTTGATGACAGCTATTGTTAATGTTGACTGTGATTGACTGAAACAAAATTGAAAATAGAAGCTAGGTTTTGATTGATTAAGAAGAGCTCCAAGTGTAACTCTTTGCAGCCAATCTTAACTTAAAATTTTCAATGATCTGTTTAGAAGTACTTTGTTAGCTCATGAAAATACTCATTGTTAAAAATATGTCTTTTTATAAATAAATAACATGAAAGTCTAAAAGGCTAACATGTCAGCTAGGCAACTCCAACAGATTCTGTGTTTTCTTTAAAGAAATTTTTCTTAAAAAACACTTTCAATATAAAATAGTCACTTCTCTTAGTATTACACAATATTTATAAATAGAAACATTTGTATTTGTCTTAAAGATTAATCAAGTGTTCTAAAAGATCTTAATATTTTAATCTTAAAAATTAAAAAATTTCCCGAAATTTGAAATATTGTTTGGCAGTCACCTCTTATAACCTTGAGAAGGTGATTCTCATTTTGTCATTTAGGCACTTGTATTTCTCAATAAATATTTTAAAACCCCTTTATGACAAATTTTGCATTAAATCAATGATGTAGCTATCATCACCATTAAAATGTTTAGTTGCAGCAGTGGACTGATCATATATTTGAGATTTATCTTTTATTGAGTAAAAAATAAAATTCATTATGATGCATGTTCAACGTTCATCCAATAATGAATGTGTAACGAGAAAAGAATCAACAGAGCTTCCTTCTCCTAAGGAATCGGATTTTCAACTTGATTGAGGAAACACGACAAAAAAAAATTTGAGTTTTATGAAGAAGAATTCTAAGTTTCACCTCCTCAACTATCATGAAACAAATACAAGTGAAAAGATTTTATAGAGATGAATATTTGCAAGTAAATGGTCATGTGAAACTAAAAGGCTAACAACAATAAAAAAATATTATTTAAAAATAACAATGATTTTTAATGAAAAATGGACTATCTAAACCAAAGAAATAGGACCCTAAAACTCTACTTGAACTTAAGATGTGCACTTTTTACTTTGAGAAAAAAAAAAGGGCATAAATCAATAAATCTTTCACTTGATATTGTGATTAATTGGCCTCGTGGTGAATATTTTGATTGTTTTTTTGTTGAAAATATTATAGTTAGTAGACTTTATGATATAATAGATAGTAGAAGGTGTTTTGATTTTTTTTCTATATCACACTAGTGTTACAAACTCAACAAATCCATTTATGATGCAGATCGTATTGCACTTATTTGAATAGTTTGTCATCAAGCTTATAAGACTTTAATCCAATTTAGTCACTATTTTTTTTATCAAGATAGGACACAAGCTTCTTGATCACACAAGATTAAAAGTGAAATGGATCACATCAACTTGAATTCTATCGATCATCAAAGGAGTTACGGAGCATTGACTCTTTTCAAATACTCTCACACGCTCTCTTTTGCTAAAACTCTTAGACAAACTAAAAAAACCTTATAACAATTCAACAAGCTTCTTAATTTGGGAAGCTCAACTCTTTTCCAAACTTCTCTCTAGTTTGAATCATCGCTTGAGCTGATGAGCTCGCAACCCCTTTATATATTTGAGGACTCAAAGCGTGTACGGCTAAGATAGTATCACTTATTATCATTCTACATATCATGAAGTTGCTAGACACATTTCTAGAGCACTCTAAAAATTTCTACACTATTATACCCTTTAAAAAACTTCTAGACTCTACTAAACTTCAAAGGCTTTCCACACACAACATTCTCTACAATTCTTTAAAATTTTACAAAACTTCAAAATATTCTATAATACTCCACATGCAACACTAGATAACTTTATATTACTTTCGAGAATTCCAGAAGTCTTTAATTTCTTAGAGAAACTTCTTGACCTGTTCAAAGCCTTCCACATTATTCAAGACACTTCTATCATTTCTTGATTATTCTTGAGCATTTAGAAATCTCCACACCTTCAAAACCTCGATTCTTGAATTCATCCATTCCTCTTGCACAATTTTAGCACCAAAATTGACATTCGTAACTGATTTTTGCATCACGAAGTTTTGACCGTAACCCTGGGTGACTTAATTCATTCAAATCTCAAGCATATCAATGAATGAGATCGACCAGCCCTATAAATCCAAGGAGTGCTTTTATATATGTTGCAAATTGAAAATCAACCTAGATGCTCATTTTCATCTATCAATCATTTGGAAGTGTATTTGGAATTTGCCCATTTCAGAACATCATGTTTGGTGTTTAGAAAAGAAGTTCATGGATTGTGGATTGATTGAACCACTTTCAAATCAACATGAATCCTTACGTTGCATAGCTCATATAAAGGGAATGTAAACATAACAAGTGTTATTTTTCATATTAAAAATATTTGAATTTAATAGATGAGAGAGATGTTAATTAACCCTAAAGGGTTAGTGTGTTGGTTATGAACTCGTCTCAGGAAGCAAGAGCCTTGGTTTTACTCATTATGTGTGGATTTAGATCATCTATGGCAAAAAATAGTAAGGAGTATTTTTAGCAAATAATTATTTCGAAATCTGACTAATGAACCTACAATTGGTGTGAGTTATTTCTAGATTTTTAATTGTTACATGAATTACAGGATCACGAATTATGATTTAGTTTGTGAAGGAATTTTTTAATATTAATCATTTATATATTTTATAAAATTTAGGGTAAAACATTATTATTTATATGTAAATTTTTGTTCTATTAATTTATGTATTATAATATAAAAATAATAAAATATTCTATAATATAAAGTTTTAGACATGATGATTTTAGTTGAATTGACCAGATGAAATCATACTTAAATATTTAATCTAAAGATAAGAAAAAAGCTATATCAAATAAGAAAGGGAAGCGATGAGAGTTCCCTTATTTTCTATAAGAAGGAAGATTGATATACTTTTCTATTAATAAAAATATATATTTCTAATAATTTTCCCAAACAAAATAAAAATATTTTTAAATATCATCAAGTAGCAGGTTTGGCAAAATTTCATAATTTCTTCCAATCCAAACTCTTCGAAGACATTAAAGAAGCAGCGGTAGTTGGATTTGAGAATATGGGCAATCAGGTAACTTCATTTCAAGTTCCCCCTTTCGTAGGTTATTAACGGACAGCAGTTCCTTCCTCGGACGGTGGTGATCCAGTTTCACAAATGAAGCAGTCCAAAAGAGACGACCGCGGCAAGCAACTGCGATCAAGATCCCTTCACTAAAACGCCCATATCTACTCTTTTCCTCTCATCATTCTTCTCTCTCTCTCTCTCTCTCTCTCTCTCCCCTTTGTGGGAGTAGGGACTATGGAGGAAGAAGAAGCCCATGTAACACTTCATCTATAACATAGATTCTGATAACCCATTTCCCCCCTTCTATGTTAAACCCATCTCCTCCTCTTTTCCATTCCGTCTTATGTTCTCTGGCCATTTTCTGCAGAAACTGGCTGCTTTGAAGAGGGCTTATGCAGACATAATCCTCAACACGGCGAAAGAGGCGGCGTCGCGCATCTTGGTCTCTGAGCGTAAGGCTCTTCGATTCCAGCTGGACCTCTCTGCTGCCAAGGAAGAGGCTGTCAATATGCTCCTCCGTCTCAAGCAAACCATGGAGTCCAAGGTGATTCCTTTCTTTCTGACATCCTTTTGCTTTCGATGAAATTCCAAATTGTGTAGCCTTATGCTCAGCTAGCTATCTATTTGGGAGCCGCTCATTTGTCTTCTTGGTCGGATTGCTGAGTACAGAGGCATGAAATATTTTTTTTTTTCTATTTGATCAAATAAATGGGTTCTGCTTGTATGCATATAAAGGAAAGCTTCCACTTTCTTTGAATATAACATTCTCAACTGCAGATAGAGACGAGATTAAGCCCTTTTTTTTTTTGTTAAAGAAGGCTTTTTTTTTACATGTCCATCTGTCTGGTGTTTGAGCCTTGCCTCCTGGGTCTGATTTGTAATGAAGGTGGTGGCGATAGCTATTTTTTTTTTCCGTTTTTTTTTTTGATCATGAAAGTTGGCTCCGTTTGAATTTGAATTTCTTGAAAGGAAAGCACGTTCTTGCAACAAAACATTTTTAACTGAACATTGGAAGACTTGTTCTCACCCAAGAAATGGATCTCCAGAACCTTGACACATTGATTGAGCACTAATCCCCTTCCTTACCCCCATATTTATGAGAAATGAGTTTACACTGGAAAGCCTTTCTATGCTTCCACTACCTTTGTGTCCATTTAATGGTAGGACCCAATATTATCTTGCATTGCTGAGACGTTAATTTAATCACTTCATCCCACTTAATAGGACAATCTCTCTCCCCCTCCACCTCCTTCCAAAAAGAAAAACTAGTTGATCTCTTCAGATATTTTCAAGTTGCTTTGTCACTGCCACTAGGACATTAAAAACAATACATGTTATCAAGAGAAACTCACTAGAGCAGCTTTGATCAAATTAATCCTTCGACCTAGATGTCTATGCTAATTTCTTCTGAAAGCTCTTTACTAGTAGTTTCACACTAGAATTTTAGTGCACTTTTGAGTGTTTTAGCTTTCTTATGAATCGTTGGTTGACCGTTGTTCATCTCTAGAAGTGGAATCACATTTTAGTAAATTATTGTTACTCGTGTTTTTAAGATGCGGAATTAGTTAAATCACCTTTTTACTCATTCCAACTTCTTTAGGCAAGTTTGACACTTCTAAGACTGTTTTCGACATTATGGGTCATGCCAATTAGTTTGGTTGATCTCATCAATATATGGTGCTATGACTTTGTCTTCTATACATTTTGGATGGTTTAGAATATGTCATTAGTAACAATTCTTTGGACTATTTGGAATTTCACACTTTCAATAACAAGAAGCCTTCCCCTAATTATTTGGCCATGTTGGTTGAGCATATGGTCATCTCCTGGGATTTATCTTCTAGGGAGTTGTGAACGTTGTTCAAATGATATTTTCATTGAGAATGGCAATCTTGTTTCCTTTCTTCACAAGCCTTGAATATTGTCCTTGCTGGGAGCCATATGCTAGAGGAAAGTTGAAGCTTAATTTTGATTGAAGCTCAGTTCTAACGACTTCATTTTCCCGATCGTCTTTAGTGTTAGTTCTAACAAGTTAAAGGTTAAAATGCTTCTCAAAGGATGTTATTTGGTGGACTTTTTGGACATGTTCAATACTGATTTGGAAGGTGAATCCAGAAGTGTGATTAGTCGGTGTTTCTCTTCCATGTTTCCTTGGAATTTATTACACTTGATTTTCAAGATTAGGGATATTATTCATTAAGTTTGTGAAAAAGATGCATTGTTCAGAATGAAGAGGTTATGCAGGCATCGATTCTGACAAACCCGATGGCGACTCAATCGAAGACGAGTGGACCCGATTAAATGAAATTGATGAGTTTGCTCTCCGAATTCATGCCCGGACTGATGGAGGGAAAAGAGGGCACCAGTGCCATACCAGCATCCACATCAACACCGTGTGGACCCCACCAAAAATTCCAATT